>OU744446.1:25931165-26248075 GCA_916610825.1 Haliclystus octoradiatus
TAGGGGTAAAATACCTGGTTTACAAGTACGCTCCTCAATCAGCACATGTACGTAATTTGGAACCATGGAATAAACGTGATGATAATGTAAAAGATATTTTGTGCAACGCTAAACCTGAAGAGACTCTTCCAGATGGTTATTTTCCTGTTGAAAGAATTTTAGATTGTAAGAAGCGCGGAAAAGGATATTCGTATTTAGTTAAATGGAAGGGCTACTCTGAAGCAGATGCAACGTGGGAGCCAGGAAGCTATTTACCCGCGGCAACTTATTTAATTTACCATCGTCATCGCCCGTACGTTTCCATGGCAACATGACAGAAATAGCTCCTGTTACCATAGTTACTCAAGATAAACGAAAAGGAGAAGAAGACAATGAATCAATAAGAAGCATTGCAAGCAACAGTTCAATTCATGATAAAGACTGTGAATGTGCCAAGTGTGTGAAAGATAAATCAAAGGCATCCTATTATAAAGCAAAAACTCAAAGTTTAAATAATTCTTCTGGTGAACGCAAATCTGTTTCACGTGCAAATCTATAAGTTGTCTGCACCTCCTAAATTTAAAGGTGAGACGGAATTAAAAATGAATGCTGATGGTACCTACACAGAAGCAAAAGAAGATGGTGCTGCATGGCTTCGTAAATTTAATGCTTATTGTAACGGTATGAATGTATCAATAACTGAGAAGGCCATGGTGTTTTATAATCTACTTATTGGAGTCGCACAATCGTGGTTCGAAGGATTATCAAATCAGGAGGATTGGTTATCTATTGAAAGGTCCTTCAGTGAAACCTTTGTTCCAAAAGCCATGGGACGGCATGCGGAAACACTTTTACTGAAAGCTAAATTACATGGCTCTGAGACATTAGTCGAACTAAAATTAAGAATTCAGAAATTATGTCGCTTAGCTGATTCAGATATGTCAGAAAAACAGCAATGCCGATATTTGTATCAAGCTTTACCTGATTCTATTCAAGCTGGAATTTTAACACGTGGAGATGACGCTATTCCCAATAAATTAACGACGCTGATGGATTATGCAAGAGCTGCAGAGAAAGAAAATGTCAGATTTAAATTGGTTCAAAAGCAGGCTGTGCAAGTTAGGTCCGAAAAGCCTTTCAATATCTGCAGTTTAGCTAAGGATCACAACGAAGAAATTAATGTTGCACAAGTAACTGCACAAATTGGTAATTCAATTGTAGAAAATAAACCTGCAGAGAGAAGTTACAATCGAAGTTTTAAAAACGGACAAGAATTCTCTGTTAGACAGCACGCAAAACATGCGAGGGGTCCGATGCTTGATCGCCGATTGAAGCAGCATTTCATTGAATTTGCTGATGGTTGGAAGTACTATGAAAATAATATTTGGCGTCCACCCTATTGCACATTTTGTGAAAAAGCAGCACATCGTAGCAGTGAATGTCAAGCAAAGTATGATTCTAAGCGAGCTTTGGCCGAAAAAAAAGGAGAACAATTTAACCAAGCACCACCTACTACCACTGATTATACAACTATCCCTCGAGATGCGACATCAGGTACATTATCGGATTTTTAAAAGAGGTGTGTGGAATTACCCAACCACATACCTCAACAAGTATGACTGGGTGTGCTCAGGATAAGTTTAATAATTACCCTGCGTCATTCGGTCCATTGGTTTGTGATAAGACAGATACTCCTGAATGGTTACAAGAACTCTCCGAAAATTTTGATTACAATACATTAACTATGAATTATCTTACACCAGATCAAGCAATTAAAAACGATGAAGAATATCACAATAGTTTATTTATAGAGCTAGCGTATAATGATTTACCCTTCCATGCAATGATTGATAGTGGCGCTGAATCTTCATTGATTTCTCAAAAGACAGTTAATTCACTTGGTATACCTGCTGAAATGATTGATTTCAAAAGCCGTATTATGCTTCGTTTAGCCGATGGTCATACCCGTATTCTTACTACTGGAAAATTAAAACTATTGTGTAAAATTGGTAATGGCTGTATTCCTATATCATTTCATATTTTGAACATCGATTGCAAAAAGGATTTAATTTGGGATGCTATTATTGGTAACGATTTTATTAGTTTACGACATTATTTTACAATCAATTATGTAGATTCGATAGTTACATTTGGTAAAGGTTTGAATTCTATTACTGCTATATTGCACTTTAAGACGAAGAATATTAATTCCAATGGTATCAACAACACTTGTAACATTATTGTCAATCCTATTATTAATTCCACTGCTATTGAGATTTTGTGGAAATCGAATTTTAGTCAACTACCAAGTAAAGGTCATCCAAATATCATTAATACTGATGTCTCTTTATCGACAGTCAGTAGCGATCAGATATTGCCTCGAGAAGATGACATGAGTTATCCAAAAATAATTGATGATTGTAATTGGCAAAGTAAAATTCAATCATCTGATGAACATTATGATATTATTGCTGAACTTTTACAACGTAATGATGATATTATATTTGATGTTAATGGTCGCCTTGGTCGCTCTACTATGGCTAAACATCATATTATCGTAGAAGACAATAGACCACGAAGATGTCGTCCTAATCATCGGCTATCACCTTCTGAACGAGATTATGTCCAAGAAGAGGTGCAAAGGTTGTTGAAAATTGGTGTTATTACTGAGAGTGAGAGTAGTTGGAGCTCTAGCGTTGTCTTGGCTAATAAAAAAGATGGCACTAAGAGATTTTGTATAAATTATAAACCGTTGAACTCAGTTACTGCTGTTGATGCACATCCTTTACCATATATTGAATTTCTATTGCAACGTGCAGCTGGTAAAAGTTACTTTACTACACTTGATCTTGCATCTGGTTATTGGCAAGTATCTGTTGATGATGTCAGTAGACCATTTACCGCCTTTGTTACTGATGATGGACTTTATAAGTGGACAGTTATGCCTTTTGGGTTGGTTAATGCACCCGCTACATTTCAACGATTGATGAACAATGTACTACGACCTCTTGGTCATGAATTTGTGAGTGTTTATTTAGATGATATTGTAATATTTTCTGACTCTTTAGAAGATCATTTGAAGCATGTTGACCTTGTTTTAGACTGTTTGCGTAAAGCTGGATTAAAACTTAAATTATCTAAATGTTATTGGGCGCAAACAGAGGTTGCTTATCTTGGTCATCGTATTTCAAAAGAAGGAATTAGTGTGAACAATGACAAAGTCAAAGCTATATTAGACATTCCTTCGCCAAATGAAGCTACTAATGATGCTTCAAAAATTAAAGCTTTACAGAGATTTTTAGGTGCTATAGGATATTATCGGACATTTATTCCTAAATTTTCCTACATTGCACGCTCACTATATGAACTATTAAGAAAAGATAAAAAATGGGAGTGGCGTTTGGATCACTCTATTGCTTTTGAGCAACTACGTAATTTACTTATTGATGCACCAGTTTTAGCACCATTTAAAGCTAATCAACCAACAAAGCTTCACTGTGATGCTTCTGGTACTGGTTATGGTGCAGTGTTGTTACAAACTGATGTTAATGGAGATGATCATCCTGTTGCGTACTTTAGTGGCTCTTTTAACAAACACGAACGACGATATTCAGTGTCAGAACAAGAATTACTGGCAGTTATTCGCGCTGTTGACCGTTTTAGACCTTATCCTGGTCATAGAGAATTCACTGTAATTACTGATCATAAAGCATTAGTTTGGTTATTTAGTTTAAAAAGACTTTCAAATCGTCTATTTCATTGGAGTTTAGCTCTGCAAGAGTATGCTAAATACATGAAAATTATACATCGTCCTGGTAAAGAGAATGCAGATGCTGATATGTTATCACGATAACATGAAATTGATGTAGAATCTATTACAATTGGTACAGAACAATGTCCTGCAGATTTTCCTGTATGTCCTTCGATTCTAACTGCATGTTTATCTGTATGTCAAGTCGTCAAAGATAATGTAAACACTACCGAAAGTTTGGATTTATTATTAGAACAAAAGAAGGATCCTGTATTGCTAAGGATTATTGAATATTTATCTAATACAATAGAACATACAAATGATGATAATATTACAAAACAAAATGATATGAATCAGTATCATAATTATGCTATTATCTCTGGTTTATTACATCGAATTCCTGGTGGTAAATTTCAAGGTAGATACCAATTATGTGTTCCTAATCAATTACGAATACCAATATTAAAGGAACTTCATGATATGCCATTATCAGGCCATTTAGGTATAAAACGAACATGGGCAAGATTAGTTGGTAAATACTATTGGAAAGGTTCATATCAAGATGTGGTTGATTATGTTACGTCGTGTACTACTTGTCAACGTAATAAAGTATCTGGGAAGCCAAAGGGTGGAGAGATACACCCACTTATATCATTAAAGCCTTTCGATCGAATTAGTCTAGATCACATTGGACCTTTGACACCTTCAGCTGAAGGCCATAGACATTTATTGGTATTTGTTGATCATTTTACACGTTTGACTATTATTGAACCTACAAAATCTACTGATGCTTTAACTGTAGCTAGATTCCTAGTAGATAAAGTATTTCTAGTTCATGGTACTCCTCTTGAAATTTTAACGGATAGAGGGAAAGCATTCAGAAATAAACTAATGTTCGCTATCTCTTCACGTATGAAAATAGATCAACGTTTCACTAGCCCTTATAATCCGCAATGTAATGGGCGGTGTGAAAGAAGAAATAGTGACATTATGGCTATGCTTAGACATTATGTGAATGAAAATTACAATGATTGGCATATATTTGCTCAGCATGTTGCATATGCATATAACACTACTCCACATGCAGAAACGAAGGTTGCTCCTTTTTATGCGTTATATGGCAGAGAGCCAAATACACCGTTAGACGCTTGGAAGGAATCTTCTTCAAAACCGTCTGAAGAAGAGAAAGTTGAATCATCGATCCATCGTTTTGCCGAATTAGCCTTATCAGCTCAAAGTGTAGTTCGCCGCTACAATAAAAAATTAGCCAAAGAAATGAAGAACAGATCAAAGAATCAAAAAAAGCATCGATCATTAAAATTCGCAATTGGAGATTTTGTACGGAAAAGAAATAATAACTTTGAAGCCGGTATATCGCGTAAACTGCAACCTATGTTTGATGGTCCATTTGAAGTAACTGAAGCTCGAGACAATGATAGCTACTTAATAGAACGTGTTTCTAAGGTTTACAAGTACGCTCCTCAATCAGCACATGTACGTAATTTGGAACCATGGAATAAACGTGATGATAATCTAAAAGATATTTTGTGCAACACTAAACCTGAAGAGACTCTTCCAGATGGTTATTTTCCTGTTGAAAGAATTTTAGATTGTAAGAAGCGCGGAAAAGGATATTCGTGTTTAGTTAAATGGAAGGGCTACTCTGAAGCAGATGCAACGTGGGAGCCAGGAAGCTATTTAAAAAGTCCACCGTTACAGTTATTATTGAAAGACTTTCATAATGCTAATACTGTATAAAATTCTAAATTATCTTCAATTTAAAGCTTACATGCCATTACTTTAGTTAATACTTAGATTAAACATTTTACTATTTTTTAATTTATATTTTAGATTACTGCTAACGCTTTCCAAAACGGGAGGAAATGTTATGCAAACGTTAATAACCTTATATCTCTATTAGCCTCACTTTCATGTTTTACATCTATAGTTTTATGTATATGTAAAGGAGGTCGGATATGAGGGCAGTTTGAGTTTAATGATAGTCTGGAGTAGCTGTTTTAGATTGAGTGCTCTCCTTGACCATTTGATCATTTATATTATATATTCAAGTTTGTATACAATGACTTATTGATTGGATCCGTTTACCTTCTTGAAACTACTTTATCATTATTTACCATATTAATATTACTTTCTTAATAAAACTGCAAACTCTTGAAAACTTACCAACCAAGCCCAAAATATGGAAATGATCTTCTTGTCTATACCATGGGCTTGTCAATCTGAAAGAAATCTAATTCCCGTCTCAATAATGCTGCTTGCACGTGATTTAATTATTTTGACGAATACCACAGTGTTGGATTGCAAGTAGCATGAAGTTTTCATTTCTTTTTTAGCAGTGCTGAAACAATGATTCCAACATTTTCTTTGAATGCTGTTAAAATCTACATCATGATAAAACTATCAAATCATAAATCATGCCAAGAAAAAGTTGTTGACTCATTTGATATGATAGATTTCGTCATTTCGACACTCCATTTCCATATGTTGGGCTTGGTTGGTAAGTTTGCAAGAGTTTGCAGCTTGGTATTTTACCCCAATAACCGACAAAAATAAAATCCTGGATGTTACTCTTATTTAATTGTAATTTTGTTTTATAAAATGTTTTGTAAATTTCAGAATTTTCTATATTTTAAAAATCGTATGTTATATACCTGTGAAGACACTAGGAAGAGAAATTAAGCGAAACGTCAAATTCTGTTTTTATCGCTGTCATTTAATACAAATGTCAAGAAAAATGGACGAATTTTAACTTATAGAAGACTGGTACGAGTATATTTGCTAGTAGTACAACGAAGATTTCCGTTCAACAAAACAGAGAGTTTCGATTCCTGTACATATTTAAACAATTGTGTTATATTGGGAAAAAAAAATTGATTCATTCATTCGAATTAAATCTCATGATAGCGCGCTTCGTATAACACCATTCGGTTCATCAAAATTCCTCAAAAATCATGTGGTGCGTCGAGCTAGCTCCGCACATCAAGCCTTGAAGTGTGGAGCTCTTCTCCGTGAATTAAATTCATCGCCGTGTTATACGAGTGAGCTATCATCGCACTGAACTAAATACATTTGAATCACGGTGCCGTGACTTAGCTCCTATATCTACCTTGTATGGCAATAAACCGGGGGATGTGCAAATCATAAATTATTTTAAAGGATGTTTCCATGGCAATGCGATGGAAAGAACATCGCTTTTGGGAGGTTGTTATGGTGACTTGTTTATATGATTGAAAGATGGCTGACAGGGAAGCTAAGGTTTTTCAAAATCATGATTTAAACCATTAAAAAGGTTTTGTTATAGTCAATCACAATGCATCAGTACTAGAATTGGGGTCGCTTTTATCATAATACGTTATTTGAATGGAAATTCGCATTTACTCTTCTTTGAGTATTATGGCCTTGTTAGAACAAAAACTGTTTCCTGTAAAATGCTTGCAAACCTTTCAGATTACTACTTTATTACAAGTTTCAAACTTTTGATAGGCAAAATCATGGCAAAATAGAACGGAAAAATCACTACATAAAATGTACCCAACGACTCAAGTTGTAGTACTGTAGTCAGAAAATAGTATATCTCAGCAAGTTATGCTCAAAACAATAGTGAGCATTTTTAACCAGCAAATTATATCAAGTGTAAGTAATTATATATATATGGTTATACATAAGACGGTGAGATCAAACAACTAAACAGCCTCTATCCACTATTAGTTGTCATGACAACGTAATAAACTATGTGAATGCTGTCACCTGTGGCTGTGTATTGTTCGAATTCAAATAAACCAATCACAAGCGTTTGTAAAAGCTATTTCTTACCTGTTTCAAAAAGCTAGGTTTTCTGTGATCAATTTCCCAAATGTTGTGTTTTCACCTCACTATTTCAGGGAAATGTGGATAAGTATATAATTGAAAAGGGTTTTAGTTTAGTCATTTTAAATAGCAGATGAGATACACACATGCAGCGATGAAGTTTATAAAAACTGAGGTTATATTAATATATGTATTTGTCAGTGGTTTATGAATTTGAAAGACACAATAATCGAGCATTTCATCGTATAACATCAACCTTTTTACTTCTTCTTTACGTTGTGATTTCCACACGTTGTTATTGTTAAAATGGAAAAATACGATAAAATATCAAAGATTGGTGAAGGTTCTTACGGTGTTGTGTTTAAGTGTAAGCATAAAGAAAGTGGATTAATTGTTGCCATTAAAAAGTTCTCTGAATCTGAAGAGGATCCGCTTATTAAAAAAATTGCCATGCGAGAAGTTCGAATGCTGAAGGTGAGCGTTGAAATTGGAATCAGATGCAAAATGATATTATTATGTGCTATTCTCGAGGATAGCAAATTAAGCGTCTATTCTAGAATTTGAAGCATTATCCTTCCTATTCAAATCCGATCTCATGCGTTTAATAATTTTATATAGATTTCAATTAAATTAAATTTTTTGACCTAGATATAAATTAGATATAAATAATTTGCATATTGTTTTTTATTATCGGTGTATCTATCATGTAAATATTTCTTACTGTGAATAGAGTAAGCTTCTATTTACTTTATGATTTGAGAATGCAGGCTGTTTGTTTTTAAATGCCATATCCATCATCACTATACAATCACACTGCTTTGAGATTTACCATAGATTTACCTAGGATACAGAAATACAACGACATGGCTTACTGTATTCTATTTCAGTTAATATGAATGCTACCAGTCATAAGTAAACTCATCTAATGGATGTAATTTGTGTTTAATTTCAGCTATTAAAACACAGTAATTTGGTTAACTTAATGGAGGCATTCAGAAGAAAGCATCGACTTCATCTCGTATTTGAGTATTGTGATCACACAGTCTTGAACACATTAGAAGAGTTCCCGAATGGGTAAAAGTGATTTGATTCATTTTTTATTCTATCTAATAAAATCGGTTATTGACTGCCGATGTTCTTCTATATTTCTTTTCGAGTGTCATGCAGTATAGAAACCGTATATAGAAGATACAATTAAGTACATGTTTCTGTTCTTTAGTTGCCATCGTTTAATACTACTCAGTCAGAGACTATACTCGGGGTACTAGGACCTAATACCTCGTATACAAGCAACCGTTGTCTGGTGCTTCAATATATACTATAATTATTCTCACAAATGAAATCAATAGCCACGTGTGACATTATCAAAGAGTCGCGATTTAACTGTAAAATTTTCTAACTTTAGAGAGAACTTCAAGAGACTTGGCCGAGATTGACATTCATTAAGAAGGCTGAACTAATTTCGATTGAGCAGTGTTAATTAATTGCAATACTAATCTATATACGTTATCTTGCCTATATGCGTCAGCCGTCTCCTATAAGACCTTTCAAACTGCTTTCAAAACCATCTAATTAGCTTTATTCGGGATACAGTGCCTCATTAGAGATGCTTTGCAATTGCATTTTAATATTATTTTGAACATAAAATGATCATTTGATTGGCTATGATTTTCAAATCGTAGATTATGTATTATGCACTGTATTGTAATGAAATAACAAATAAATTATAATGAGTCAGAATGTGAACTCATTTGCACAAATGTATATATAAAGGTGCCCAATGCTTTAAAACTGAGTGCAAGGTAGACTATTAAATGGTAAATCAAATGCGCGAAGCTCTGGGCTATATATGGGATATTCTGTGTACCTTTTACTACAAAATGAAAATAAAATAATTACTTGTACTATGCCGGTCCTATATGTAACGGCCCGTAGAATGTCTAAGCTCAATACTTGGAACAGCTGAAAGACTAAATTATACTGAATATGTGCATACTTTATATCAGATCAGGATGCCTAAATTTGTATGAAACTTAATACAGCTGTTTTTTTGTCATAGTGTTGACGAACTCTTGGTGAAAAAGATAATATTTCAAGTTTTGAAAGCTGTTGATTTCTGCCACTCGCATCATGTAAGTTTGTTATGGAATTATGCAATGATATTTAGCTTTTTAGAAGCAACTTATTGAACTTTCAACAAATTTTAACTTAAATTTTGCCACAGTATTATCATGCAACAACGTGCTCTGAAGTGAAACAGTGTCTATATCTAGCATAGCCTGATTCTTACATTAAAACCCTCTTTTTATCTTCACAGTGTATTCATCGAGATGTCAAACCAGAAAATATATTAATAACTAAAGAAGGAATCGTCAAACTTTGTGATTTCGGTTTTGCTAGAATGTTGAGTGAGTCGTCCATTACCGCATGATTTTCATTCAATATCAATTATTACAAATATCAAATAGTCCATTGTGCAAAGGAATTAGCTGGGTATTTAATTATGTGCACTTTTCATTCATTATAGCTATTCATTAATCTATATATATGGTTTCTATATCTAAATCCTTACATTTTATTTCTCAGTTAGATAATTAAATATTCAACCTTTCCTAGACTAGAGGGAGTACTTTCAGCTGTTGGATGACATTGTCCATGACTTTGCCTATGTACTGTCTGTTTCTGCCAATATAGTTGGAAGACGAGTAGGGAAAATGATACGGGGCTAGCTCCTACCAAACTATATAGCACATCGGGCACAAGCGGGGGGCATAAGGTATTCTAAACGGTGATTTGTTATTTAGGATCGTTGTTATCCTCAGATATAAGGACTTCACATTGATTGATAATAGTGTGATATGTGATTCCGAATAAAGGAACAGAAAAGATAAATCCATATAAACATTCAGGAATGAAATTGTCGGATAGTATGGTGCCATCTGCATCGGATTATATCGGCTTACTTTCTTGAACTGGAACTTAAATGTTTGCTTGTTTTTAAAATGCGTATTTGCGGGTTGTCTGTTTGACTATAAGGAATCAACTTATTTGGGATGACATCAAAAGCGATTGATGTTTGATTATCAGCTGTTAATATAAGGTTAACCTGATAATGAATACAAACGAAAACACCAACCATCAATCATTCATAATAAAATGATAATTAGGAAATAGACACGTTATATTGAAAACCATTTATTATCCGATGTATTTAGTCTTGATAGCTTTATTTTACATGCAAATGCTTTTCGATATGTTTTAATATTTTCCTGCTAAATTATTAAGATGCAGCTGCCATTTTGTTGTTCAAAATTATTACTCATTGTTGTTTGTTGTGTATTTGATAAAATGATAAAATAACATTATCTATATTAGAATATTTGTACTATGTTAATAATAATAATAATAATAATAATAATAATAATAATAATAATAATAATAATAATAATAATAATAATAATAATAATAATAATAATAATAATAATAATAATAATAATAATAATAATAATAATAATAATAATAATAATAATAATAATAATAATAATAATAATAATAATAATAATAATAATAATAATAATAATAATAATAATAATAATAATAATAATAATAATAATAATAATAATAATAATAATAATAATAATAATAATAATAATAATAATAATAATAATAATAATAATAATAACAATAACAATAATAATAATAATAATAATAATAATAATAATAATAATAATAATAATAATAATAATAATAATAATAATAATAATAATAATAATAATAATAATAATAATAATAATAATAATAATAATAATAATAATAATAATAATAATAATAATAATAATAATGATAATGATAATGATAATAATAATAATAATAACAATAATAATAATAATAATAATAATAATAATAATAATAATAATAATAATAATAATAATAATAATAATAATAATAATAATAATAATATGCAAACCATTGAGTGCTCGATAGAGGTATTCGGTAGGTCCTCAGATTTATTTATGGCTTCAATAGGCCTTTTTCTTTAAGTTTAATTTGTGGGCGTCTTGAAAAGGGAACATTTAAAGTGGCTTGCATAAATCTTAATTTTGTCATATTCTGATTACCGTGAGCTTTTTTGGTTGGATGAGAGAAGATAGAGCTATATAGCGGCTATGGTCATTCAAAATTTCATAGAGTAAATGTCAAACTCGTGTTACTTCTGGAAATTTCTTTGCATTTGTATCTAATTACTTTTTGCACAAACACATTTGACAACAGTAATGTCCTAAATTAGCCTATATCAGCGGCCACTTGAGAAATTGAGCGTTGGAGCATGGCAGATAGAGGGTACCTTCTTGGAATATTTGCCCGTCAATTGGCTTCATGTTTATATATATTTCATGTCGTTTAGCTGGTGTAGGTGATGAATACACTGATTACGTTGCAACTCGTTGGTACAGAGCGCCTGAATTATTAGTTGGAGATACACAATATGGCTCTCCTGTTGATGTTTGGGCTATCGGTTGTGTTTTTTCTGAATTAATGACGGGACAAGCGCTATGGCCTGGCAGATCAGATGTTGATCAATTATATCTTATACAGAAAACACTAGGTGAGACTGAAAGAAGTATACCTTACCACCATTAATCTCAAAGCGGATCCATTGAATTATCGGAATGCCGCAAATATTTAATCGGGTTAATATACGAGCGATCTGTTTTCGTTGATTGTATGATGTAGTCATATACATGCTAAAGCAGTTCATAGCAGTTTGACAGATAAATTCCTTGAGAGAAATTGAATAAATATAACTATCCGATCTTTGAATGAATTATATGTATGTTTTTTGTTAGGTAATCTCATACAAAGACACATTAATATATTCAGTAACAATCAATTTTTTTATGGCGTTCGAATTCCTGAACCAAACCGAATGGTAAGTGTATGGTTTTGAAGAATCTACTTTTTTAGCAAGTTTATCTGTGTATAACTACATTATTCTAAAACAGATCATTCTTTAAATTTCATTCTATATCATAAATGATTGAGTTGTGTTAATGGCAATAATGGCACCCTAGGTAGAGTTTGAAATTGAACAGATACCAGTGTAATTTGCAATCTGTGTTTTGATTGCAGGATCCTCTTGATTTACGATTTAACGATTGGTCGTCAGATGCTATGCAATTCGTCAAGGTAAGAAGGTTTGTCTGATTGATCGTTTGAGCCAACTATTAATTTTGAAAGGCCAATCTTGTGATCCATTTGGAATTTTTGATGACTACGTTATAATGGATTTTTTCCGCTTGCTACAGCGTACAGCGTCAGAATGATCTTAGAGACTGATAGTACTATTGAGGCTGTGCGCATGAGTGCGCATGTTTAGTTTCTAGGGTTTAGTAAGAAAAAGGCTTTGTCTATGACACCGTAGAGGGGGCGGTATTTGTCAAATTTTCCCGAGGAAATGGGCTTTTTACCCAACAAAATTGCGTGCGGGTCGCACCCCCATTGTTCTCAGGATTGCCGGTCGTGTCCGTCCCTCTTGTATCTAATCACCCTTCGTCGTGGATCTTGATAAATTTTTCCCAGGTTGTATTCAAATACAGTGTTAGGTAGTAGCAAATGTAGTCACGTAGAGACAGCATTATATTATAGCCTCCATTATTGATATGTTTACTATCTTACAGCAATGTTTGCAAATGGATCCATCGAAACGTTTATCATGCTCTGAATTAATTGATCATCATTACTTCGATGGGTTTAGAGAACCATTCGAACTAGAACTTCAAGTAAGTGGTATTTAATTATTTTATATGGAATCGTGAGTTTAGGAATATCAAATAGACTCGCTCGGTGAAAAGTTTCTTCAGATCATTCATTATTCTGCATGTATCTCCCTAGGAAATAATTGCTACATATCAACAACAAAAACCAAAAAGACCTACATACAAAGTAAGCAATTCATGATTACGGTAGATAAAATATAATAGTTCTATATCGTATTAATCGTGTCATTCCACATTCATATACATGAGACACAGGGTGAGGTAGCACCAGCTCTGCATGAACGGGGGTTCCACTTTGAAAAATGATTGAAGTATCCAAAAAGTTTCAACAATCATGTAAATGCTACCCAAAAAATTCCAAAATTCTAAAAAAGTTCTTCAATTTTTTAAATAAAGAATCAAAGTTCTTCAAATTTCAAAGTTCTCTGGAAAGTTAAAAGGAGCCTCAGAAAGTTCCAGAATCTGAAATTTTCTACCCCGAAAGTACTTTTCTCAGCTGGAATACGGACCCAAAAAGTTGCACTTCCCCAAGTATAGACTTTGCTGTGTGAATCAAGCCAAATGCAGCTATTCATCTAGATATCGGCTTGTGTATCTATCAGTTCACAAATGCCTTGACTTTAGGGATTGAAGCATAAAATCCAGTGATATTTTTATGGAAGTTGTGCCGTGCGACTCTTCTTTGATTATTTTCTGTTGAAACAAGCTTCTTTATAAGTAATAACATAACATCTTGGTATTTTGTAACTATTTTGTTTTTACAACCTTGGAAGTACGTTTTAATGTTAAAATTATCAAACATCAAAGAAAGAAAGTAGCTCCTGATATAATTGGTCATTGAGATATTGATTTTAAACAGTGGCATTGTGTCATATGGTATAACTGGTTAGGCATTCCATCATGCTGCTTTTGATTTGATCGATCGAACCAATGATTACAAATAATGACGATGTGAACCTTCGAACGATCGATCAATATAATTGGCCAAATGAAATCATATCTAATTGGCATGCATGATAATTGTGAATTATAATTTTAGACCAGAGAAACCCGTATCACTCGTGCTAATCAACAATCCCATAGTGAAGACAATAACGGTGGCTATCTCCCACAACTAACACCCTCTGTATCGGACTCACTCAAAGGTAGGAATATATACACCGTACATTCAAACATACGATATTTTCTGAGGACGGGCTGATCAAGAGGTTCCGTTAAAGTGAAATTCTAATATCAAGATTTAATTTGTTGCTGGAGTGATTAAATTTAGTGATTATTAGAGATATGTAACACATGCAGTAGTTGATTAAATAGCGATAAGCCGATAATGGATACATTATTTTGATAATATAAAATATCACAACACGACCTCTTTAATAATCACATAGTCCTCGTATAAATAATATTTTCATTTTTTTTCTTTGACAGAATCCCGACTAAAACAAAGGCAAAAATACGATGGACATCTACCCTCGCTGTCAACTTTTCAACATTACCATTAAAATTAATTAATTCAAAACAGCGTATATATATTTCCTATTCAGAAACCCATCGCATTCAATCCTATTAGTAACTATTTAGAATATTTCACTGCAGTCAAATGAAAGCATAGCCCCACTTCCAAAATCATTCATTCTTTGATAGTTGTAACATACAGTAATAGATTCCCCCTGTGTGCTCTCTATGGACATGAAGTTGCCTGGGGCCAAATTCTTTCATCAAAATAAATTTCCCTCAAATACGTCCCAGTGTGGGGAGCTGAGCTTCCATTTGCCTGATTCATCATCCTTTCACGCTCTTCTATATAATATCACATACGATGGTAGTGAACTATACAACTTAAGCATGCATCGCTGAAACATGTCGCTGTACTGCTTTTGGGTATGAAATTAAAAGCGTACTAAGAAAATTGCCAACATTATTCCTATCAAACCATATAGTACGTCTGTATATAACTTTTATAACATGTTGAGATTAATAAATACTATTGATAATAAGGAACATATATGAAGGTGATTAAATCAAAATTCAAAGTTAATTATAGCAAACATGAAATATATACTGTAAACGCGTATGACAATGAAAAGAGGAATCTATGTACATTAAATCAGATGTGCAGTGGATGTAAAGACAAAAGATATAGCGTATATACACATGACATGCTTGTATTTATAACGTTTTGCGACTGTAAATTATACTAATAAACCCCGTGATAAACAATATAATTATATACAGCGTAAACAGAATGAACGTGTTATTGTATTGATTATAACGTGTCCTCTATATTACATCATATAGATAAGATATTCTGGAACTGATAGCATGGCACTCAGGAATTATAATAATCACGTTTCTGATGATATAAGTTTACAATCCTTGAACGTCTTTCTGTCAAATTATTAGAGTACAGATTCAGAATTGTTTGACTCCGAATCCGAAAAAAGTTCTTATAGAAGCGTTCGACTCCGAGTCCGGCACCGAAAATTTGAGAAAAGTAGACTCCGGCTCCTGCTCCTGACTGGCAAAGTATTTACTCCAGTCTGGCTCCTGTTGAAAAGTGGACACACTCCTGCTGGAGTCGGAGTTTGACTCCGGCTTCTGTACACCTGCGATAGATGGTGTATGTCTAAGGTAGTATATGATAGTGTATTGGGTGTGCCGCCATCTGATAGTTTGTCATTTACCAATATGAAAAATTGGCATATCATAAGTTTAAGACATTAAAAAGTCAAAACGCTAGAGCATAAACACAGCTTGTAAGCTTCAAATTTATATATACATCATTTTAATTTGGTAAACAATTGGTTCTGTCAACATTTCTAAAACTATAGTCGCTAAAATGAAGAACCATTTAAAAAGACTTGAATACATTTAAATTCCAGGATATTATTACAATCTTTATCCAATCTAGTTACATGATTTATCGAACAAAATTCGAGCATTGTATCTGAGTAAATTAATCTTCCAATCGATGATTTTCAACTTCTAAACGTCATAACTGAGGTTTCAGTGCGTGGTAGTGGGCTATTTACAAATATATCGGATAAAAGAGTACATATTCGTTATACATGATATATCTTACTTTACAACTTTCCACCTCCAACCTTACCCGCTGCGTTATTTATGCATGAAACATGAAATGTCAAGACAGCCTATACAACAATCCATCCATTCTCTGTTCTTATTCAAGTTCTGGGTCAAACGTCATCACTCGCATAAATTCTAAAGAAAATCAAACAAGCTGGGGTACTTTAAAACTGTAACAAGCATAGGAAAACGAATCCTTACTTGTTGTGACTTACCATCAAAATCTACCAATCCGTCGCCATCAGAGTCAGCCTCTCTTATCATTTCATCAACCTCTTCTTCTGTTAATTCTTCTCCTAATGTCAATGCTACTTGTTTTAATTCTTGTAAACTAATAAACCCATCGCCATCAATATCAAAATAAGAAAACGCCTGCTTGACTTCATTGGCTAATGCTATACGGTAATTCTCCTTTTCGGACATTAATTCCAGGAAGGACTTTAACTCAACAAAACCATTACCTGTGATAAGCAATTGACGGATAGATAAAAAAGCTCATTCACAGACTTCTTCCAAAATGATTTACAGCCTTGATGGGAACACAATGTATCGAAATAAGATTCCCAACGTAAATTTCCCTCAGTGTGACCCATAAACAACATCTCGAACTGATGTTCAATAGTGGGGACAGAAGAGGGCATTTTTCTTAAGATGTGTGTGTTTAGCAAAACGTTGGGCCAATGAGATCCTAACTAAAAAGCATGTCGAATCAAGTTGAGTCGATAGCGTTCGAAAGAACCAAGTTTCATTAACTTGATACAATATTTCATTATAGACGAAATTGATTGGTTGCAAACTATTTGACACACTTTTGGGAATCGGAGTTCCCATAAAAAGAGTCGAATTACTTTACTTTTGATGATAAAAAATAGTAGTAGTTTTGGATGTTACACCAACAAACTCACTTGCTCTTCATGAACCAAAATTGAGCCAAAATAGCATGTAAGTCAAAATATAACTGATAATCAATATAATTAACCAGTGGAAACAAAATGATTTTATTCGAGGTATGGCATTTCGACTTGACTGGTTCGACAGAGCGTGTCCTTCAGATATAAATGCTTAGAATACGGATAGGTATTTCTTGCATGCATCGTCAGAGCAGACTGTATATATACACGATTGAAGTTTAATTCTGTCTAAATTTAATACAGCGAGGATAATACTATTAATATAATAATAATAATCTATATGATTAGAGTTTTCAGATTGATTAAACATAAAAGAAACTTCAATTCAACAAATTGTTTTACTTTATTATTGACGACGTTTGGGTAAAATCCTTCCACCATTTTCAAGAAACGACAACGCTGAATCGACAAGAGGACTCGATTAGATCTACTTTGTTTAATTTCCATTAAAGTATTTTGATTTCGTTATTTTATTTATGTATGCCCATATTTGTACAATTTTATAGCTAATAGATTTCAAGGTATTTAACAACTTTCATAATTTTCATCTCTTGAGAATTTAACTACTTTTTTTTAAAAAAGAATACAATTAATTTTTTTTTGTAATTGTATCAAAACAATCATGGCTTGAAAATGGTGGAAGGATGCACCAAACGTCGTCAATAATAAAAAAACAATTTGTTGAATTGAATTTTCTTGTATATATGAATAATATATATATCCTAAAACTAACAATAAAGTTAATTTAATGAAGTTTTCATTACTTCTCTGTTTTGTCTCTACTCCTTTTGAGTTTAATTCGATGTTTAAGTAGTATGAAATAAATTTTGTCACCATTAAAAAATAAAAATAAAAACTTACCGTATGCATCGTGGTCTTTGGTTATCTTTTTGAGTTCTTTTTCTGTCGCTTTTTCGCCAAGGGTTTTTAAAACGATGCGAAGTTCACATAATGAAATGACACCGTCTTTATCAGAATCAAACATCATGAATGCTTTTTTATAATCTAATAAACATATCAAACCCATCAACAGTTTCAGCTTTGTATATCTATTATAATAATATATCGTATATTCATATATTGTATAAGTATCTATAAAATGTTTATCGCTGCAATAACATCGGAGCAAAGAAGACAGTATACTCTAAATATCTTAGAACGTTTAGGATAAAATTACGAAGATTCTCGTGAGTTATTTCGGAAATATTTTGACGATATACTGCATAATATTACCTTAAATGATCGACATATACGATACAACGTCATCACAACAAAGCAAATATTTCTGTAGTCAAAACTAGTGCGTTTCCAAGTTAGAATTAATTAAATTGCTAAAATTTTAGCACGATCTCTGAATACTACGGTGATGCATTGATACTATAGGTGTTTGTATTGCAGAGTACTGCAGCTATATGACTGATTTAATATCAAGGTGACTGCGGCAAGATAAAAAAAAGTTGATATAATAACTACTAATGACCAATGCAAGATAGCATAATCGTCAAATCTTTTACCCAAAAAGTGACCTTTTTCAACTGGTACATAACGGGACTGGAAATGATCTAGCTTCAATCAGTTACTAACTTGGACCCAATCCCAAGAAATTTTTTTTGAAAAAGTGCGTACCTGAACTAGTCCCAGGCCTTTTTGTCAAAATTAAGTAGGTCATCTAGAAACACAAACGTGTAAATTCTGTTTCAACCGATTTTAAAATTCTTTTTGCAAAAGCTTTTTAAAGAAAATGAAAAATAAAAAAGTTATTCAACTTTGAAACTGCACGTGTTCGTCAGCCTTTTTGTTTGACTAATATTTGTTGTCATAACTTTTTTATTTTTCATTTTATTTAAAAAGCTCGCGGTAGATTTGTAGTAAATGTACTAAGGTTCTAGATGCAAAAGGAATTTTAAAAGTCGATTGAAACAGAATTTACACGTTTGTGTTTCTAGATGACCTACTTAATTTTGACAAAAGAGCCTGGGACTAGTTCAGGTACGCACTTTTTCAGAAATTTTTTCTTGGGATTGGGTCTAAGTTAGTAACTGATTAAATCTAGATCATTTCCAGTCCCGTTTTGTACCAGTTGAAATAGGTCACTTTTTGGGTAAAAGATTTGACGACTATGCTATGCAAGATTGCAACCATAGGTTTACAATTTTTACAATTTTACCTGAAGCTTGTTCTGCAGAGAGTGCCTCGTTCTGAGTTTGAAAAATAAATAAATACAAATAATTAAAATAATGGATATTCTGTATAAGAACATCAGGGTTCAACGTCTTGAAATAACCAACTAAATGCACAAATAAAATGAGACAATTTCATAGTTTGATTGTTATCAAAATTTGTGCTTCATCTTCAAATTATATAATGAAATAGTTAGAGCTCTGTCATCCTTTTTACTACAATATGCAACTTACAAAGTCCCGTTCTTATAGAAACGAAACGAAAGTAGAAACACAGTGATGAACATTAGAACACTTTAGCCTCCGTTATATTGCATAGTCACCAATTAAACACAACAGTTATTTGTCTTTATTAAGGATTGAATTAAATAAACAAATCTCACCATATTATCGATTGCTCTGCTTGTTCTGTTACTATGGCAGATATCCAATGTCATCGAAGTAAAAAGGCGATGGTAGTTTTCAAATGCTTCAAAGTAATAAGGAATAAAGGTTATCAGTTCAAAAGATAAGAATTATTTATTAAACAGGTTTAATGTGATACTTCTGTCAGTTCTGAGACTTGTACTTTCATATGATCAATGTTTATTTTTTAATGTAATGATCATCGGGAGCAGTCTGCTAAATTGTAAACTCTAACTCATTTTACAAACAATAGTGACTAATGAATTATTCAAATATTTTTAACAGCAACTTTCTTTAAACTCTCTGTCTCTCGCATCGTTAATTATAAATGAAGGGAAACGAATGACAACTATATTTACAAGCACTAGGCTCTAACTTATGTTTCTTAGCAACGGATAATTTCAATCGATTTGTTTATATGCGGGCTTTGAACACACTATAACATCAAACAAAGCTAGTTACTTTGGCCACAAGCTTAAATGAAACAAGAAGGATAAAAACGTACCTCCCCAGGATGCAATGATATCAATCGTAGCAGGTGTAATACGATAATAATAATAATAATAAACATGAAACAGCAGATAGACAATATCAACACTGACAAGATTGTAAATTCTCAAAATGAAATGGCTGGGAAGAATAATTATAAATCCGGCATAAATAATTATTTAGATATACAGCGGCATATATAAACCTTAATTAATAACAATGAAATACATAGATAGAATTTAACTGGTCAACATTTAAGTCAATAAATTAAGCAATCACAACACAGTTAAATACATCTTTAGAGAAGTCATCTACTGTATAACAGTATGGAGGTTCAGCAGGAAACACAATAAGCATTATATAATTGTAAGTTAGCATACCTCGTCTTGATGCCTTACAGCTATTTACTTCCGGCCATTTATTTCTGTAACATTGACTTGCTCTTGGAGAGCCAACACAGAGAAACCGTAGTCGTTTGAACATTTGAGCAGAAAATAAAGTTTGTGATTAGCATGGCAAAAATATGAATACTTGTAATAAAACAACATTCAACTAATGAAATGAAGAAGAAAAGGCATACATACAGCTTAATTTAATTAAGAAAATACGTGCGTCAACTCAAATCAATAATAAGTTAGGAAACGCGCAGTTCGTTTGGCAGATATTTGACTTATTAAAATCAAACAGAAGATCTTCATTTGTTTTTGGTTTATAAAATGAAATTGAATCACAGTATGCAATTGGTAGATAATATATTATAACCCCAATATGAATAAATCTATTGTTTATTGGCGGTGTGATACAAAACTAAATAAAAATCATTTAAATTTAAATTGTCTTTCATATAAGCATTGCGAGGACCTAAAATTTAGTTTTAAACCTATCCTAGCTATCCTATTTATGAAAGTGAATAACTCTTATAATCAATTGATTAATTCCCTGCAACAGAGTTGAGTTGGTCTTTAATTTTCCCTAAACCGTGCAACATAGTTGCCAAAGTCTCTTTTGATAACTCAACGTTAAGCGATCGCACAACATCAGGGCGGCCGTCGTCTTGGCAACATTTCACCTACAAAATTTGACAGTAATATTATCAGGAAAAAGTATTTTTAAAAATTCAGACTTAAAAACAATGATCATACCCCCTTTTAAAATGCGTTTCTAGCGAACGAAAAATGCTGGTTATAAAATACTGCCCATGTTTCGGCACAGAGCACATAATGAGTTCTTTTGTGGATATAATCTGCAGGGTTGTTGGTTTAGCGCCATGAAGGGCGAAGCAAATTATCGGCTTACAACGCTAAATTTGATCACTATGAACAGGTGGCTTTAATACACAGGTGTTTAGTAACTTCTTTATTCATTACTGCTATATATGCAATTTTGAAATAAAGTGTTAAGAATAAATTTGTACATACTTTCGCAATATCTATATTTATCTATAAGAATCCCACTCCTTAATCGAAATTATTAATAAATATCTACACCATTTAAATATTGTTCGTTTTTAAAAGTTCCCATGATTCTAACTCCATTTCCTTTATGGACATTGATAACGATTCTCTGCTGTGGGTGCTTTCCAGAATGGGTGTCACATATTGCAAGTTTGAATTTGTTAGATATTTCCTTGCAGTTATTTATATATACTGTACTTTGGAAATATAAACGAATATTTCAGTAGAAAATCTCAGAAATTTTAGACAACATTGTAGAGGTGACAGCAATTGCCAATGTGAACGGAAATTAGAAATAAACGGGTCTATGAATTAATATCATCTGTTTCTGTTTTACTGGAATTGTAGACCTAAATAGACAATGTGTAACTGTATATTTATAAAAAAGAAAAAAAAGTTAACCTTCATATCAACAAGGCAAGATGGTAATGCCATCCGATTTGCAGCATCTGATGCCATAGTTACGTTAACACGCCATCCAAAATCAATTAATTGTGGTAGGGAAACTGAAAATTAGAAACACAAATCTGTTCACTCTGAATGAATTACTGCCCATGAGCTGTCACCATGAACTCATTAATTTTTTCACAGAGGTTATAGCATATCAGGCATACGTAAGTTAATGATGGTGAAGATTAATACAGCTCCATATGAGATCATACTGTTAAGGTGAGACAATGCAAACAAAAGACATTGGATGAATCCAACACATAATTTATAGCATTTCTTATGCAATTTAGTAATGATACTGGGTTGTGCAGCAACATGATATAAATAATAAGCTACGCGTTAATAGTTTGTGTGATGCAACCACCCGTGTCTCTTAGGCCTAAATAAGACGCTGTGTTGCATCTGAGTCGCGCCAAAGTTTTAAGGAATATTTGGCACAACACAATTGATAGCTTGACATTTGATTCAATTTGACTCAACCAACTTTGACCAAGTTATGCGGCTCTACTGGCGGCCCTATCCGAGCTGAACAACTGAATCTGTACTAGTGAGCGCTGTGACATGCTATTTTGCGAAATCTTGAGACTAGATAGAGAAATCATTCTCCAAATCCGTTGTCATGGGAACAACCAACTTGTATGCGGTTGGATGCGGCTCTTTTCATACATCATATTGTATAGGTAGATAGATATAATTCAAAAATAATAAAAATGCCATGACATGCAGATAAAGCGTAAAACATTATAATTTATTCTACCATTTATGTACAGCTTATAACACACACATATATATATATATATATAATGTGTAGTAATATCAAGGTACTTATGTTGTCTTTGCTGTTTCAATAGTGCTCGATGCCATAAATGCAGAGCTGTTTAATAATTAATAAACGAAAAAATCAGACATTCATATTTGCTACTATTAGTTTCACGCCAAGGCGATCATCAGGCACTGTATACACTGTATAATAATGTAATATATACTGTATATATGGAATTTTAAGATGCAAACTAACTACTGTAAGAAACTCTCTAAAATAGATTTGGAATAGATTGTTCCATCGCAGAACAACGTGATTGCAGTATACGTATATAATCCTAATTGATCCAGTAGTACATTATTAAATATTATCTAGAACGATGTTCAGTGTAGGCAGTCCAAACACAATAAATGTACGTAATTGTGAGTAAATGTTCGTGATCTAGTAGGTTGGTTATCAGTCATTTGCAAACTTTAAAAAATATATATGCTGTATGCACAACATATACAATGAGGATTAGCTCACATGGCAGAGCAACCGAACTTCAGGTCTGATCATATCTGATTAACTGTGGTTAAAATCCCCGCAAGGAAAATTCAGCCTTGGCTTTAACTAAAACATCAAATGAAAAATGAGTACCATTTAACTAAGGATGGCGGATGGAATGATCCATAGGGAACATCATTGTGAATTGCTGCGGTGTATCGTTGGGAAACGTTGGTTTTCCTAATGTATGGAAAGTTAGGATAAACAATTGGCCAACTTTAATACCAAACAAAAAATTGACACACTTTTTTTCTTAAAAACAGAAAGAAAGCCATCTGTAACATGTCCTCAGATGTTCCCAAAATATCACTGAAGGAATGTGAAACCTCCTATAAAGTGCTCAAGAGTAGCCTACAAAATGTTAATATATTATAAAACATCACATACCAGTATTTGAAGTTGCAGAATCTGTCCACTGATTCCTAAAAAATGTCAGTTTAAAAAACAATTATCAGTTTAATTTCACATAACCATTAAAGTGCACATGACACGAAAAAATGCTAACACAGATTCGGGTAGCTGAAGCTAAACGATAGAGAATGGTGAAAAGGATTTTTCAATTTGGACGCGTAAATTTCGACCAGTCACTTTTTCCAAACTTGGAACGATAGCCGGAATGATAAGAGGGCTTACTATAGTAAAAACGACAATTCAAAACTTTAAAAAATCATATAGCGCAAAATCAAAAAGTTTATAACGTCCCAAGTCAGCAATGCCCACACCATTGGGACACCTTTTCTGCTTGAAACAAGTTAATTTTACCCAGAAACGCATGAGGTACAAGGATATTTAACACTGTAATTGAAATAATGTTTAGTGTTAGTGTTTCTTAGAAACGGCTATTGAAAACACCTGACAAACATCCTTTATAAATGTGATGTGATGTGTAAGTAAAACAGCGCTCCAAGTTTGGAAAAGATGACTGATAGAAAATAGGATCTATTCGACAATAAATATCAAAATCCAAATTAAAAAACTCTTTTCATCATTCTTCATTATTTACCTTTTACCCGAATCTGTGTTGAAATTTGTGCGCATCCAATTGCAACATCATGTGCACTTTAAGCAATGCTCTAATTGAAATAAACAACAACAATAGCAAATGAAGAGTCTTACATTTTCTCTGCGATGGTCTTGCAGAGGAGAACTCTCAGGTCTTTGTGCAAATTGCCTAAAACAGAAACATTGGAATCAAGTTAATTCATTGTAATTGAAAATTGACTATTGGTCTGGATAAAGGCTTGCTTTCGGGTTTAATTTTGTTAGGTACATTATTATATAGTGCTTTGGTTTTAGTTATTCATATTTTGACTCTTGATAGTTTGACTATTGGTCTGGATATAGGTTTGCTTTTTGGGGATTTCTGAAGATTCTATATTAGAATATTTGGAAAGGGGGAACTTTACTTGAGAAAATAAAAATAAATTCCATGAATTAAACAAATTTTGTTTTAATTAATTAATTAATTTAAATACCCACAATTTCATACCCTAATTGTTATAAAGGCTAAGTCCACTGTATCTCCTACTACTGATAGCTGATGACAGAGAGTGCCTGTACTCTATAATAATCCAGTTAGGGTATGTTGCTCTAAATGAAATAAACCCTTAGCATTTGACTTTTGGATCACAAAATGTGCGAAGTACGTTAAAAAAATCACAATAAAATATTTGAATTCTTGACACAAAGTAACATAAAATTTTTGGCTTTGCAGTAAGTTTGTTTTATTTTATTTTTAAATGTCAATTTTCAGTTGCCAAATTTCATATCATTGTTTGTACGTCTTAAATGCGCCTCTTGATAAACAGGTAAAGTTTGCCTATGAGATGACGTCAATATATTGTACATTTGTATTTATTACAAATTTCAAATGTAGGCTATCGTTTAGACTTGGTTGGAATTAAATAATATATAAAAACATCCTGAGGTGACACCAGTTGGGGTAATCTCATTTTCAAAAAGTTGCATTGTTTCATAATGAGGTAGGAGATTGAAATCTGAAATCTTGTGTTTTTCAGTTGTATTTAAATTTCTTAATGTTCTCAAAGAAGCATTTGCATTTACGGGCGGCTGTTACCGTAGTCATCAACATGTAATTGATTGAAAATGCAATATTTTAATATCAATAGCCTACACTGGTTGGTGTTGTTTTAGAAGATCATAAGGCAATGTATTGCTGTTATAGAGGTTATGATATTTTATATTGCGCAATGTGCATGTTACGTACTGTCATTTAATAAGGAGGAAAAATCATTATTTTTTTGCTGTGGTAACTCATTGCTAGCTTTTCTGTTGAGTGCTATGTTCCAGGTATAATGAAGGGTTTCATGCTTGCTTCATTCTTGTTCCAGGCTATTTATGGTTTGTTTTAACTAAAACTGAGAACTTTTACATACGTATATGTGTATGTAATTGACTATTATTATAAGTGAACCAGAAGCAGAATACAATCCAGAAATGAGAACTACAAACAGGCAGGTCGTCATCACACAAGGCTGTCACAAAGTGGGGGATCCTAGGAAACTTCTTCGCGGAAGGCCAGCATAAATCCAGAAGAATCCAAATAATAATTGATATTTAAATGTATTGCAAATTAGCATTGTTAGATCCCAAAGTTGTTTTTATTTGAAACTCAAGGTCATCATTCTTTAAAATGAGTATAAGCAACATTTCAGAATGTTTGATGAATATTTTGAAAATCAATTTTGGAAGGTATTAATCTGCCAGCTTTGTTCCCAGAATGCTGTAATCTTTGTGACACGCTACGTCAAACAAGATCATGGACTGTAAAAATTATAAGGTGTGAGATGGCACACGCACAACTCCATGCATTCCTGAACATTCCGACGTGTGCGATTGATCGCACACCAAAATGTAAAAAAAAAACATTCAGTTGATTGATGATTCTGATGACATATTTTAATACATGCTCCATTCCATCGGATATACCAGCAAATGTGATATTAAATAGAATAAATTTGTGTTGCCACGACAACTGATAATCATGACGCATGTTGTCAATCATCTGATGACATGCAATAGTACGCATTGATCATTACAGGCGTGCGTTTTATAACACCTGTGTCATCTCTATAATACAAACAATGAACAACATAAAATTGTGGTGTCAAGCTGATGGAGCTAAATAGATTCCTTTTTATTGATAGAGCAGTCCACCAATTGGTAGATTCAGGGTCGACAAAATTCACAAACATAGCAATTAGGTTTTTGGAAGGCTGGTCAAAATCCCTAAGAAAATTTATTTTGTTTCATTTTTCAACTCAAATTCAGAGAAACGAAAATATTATAAGAAGCCTTTTAGGTGAAAAATTTACAATAAGGTTTCTGAATAAAAAGTCAGGTTTCCGAAAGCAAGATACATTTGCCGGACCCTGGGTAGATTGTATTGCGCTTGCACAGAGTCAATTCCATAGAGGTAAATTAATCAAGTATAGTAGATTGATAAGTCATTTGATTGAATAATGGAGCTTAATAACAGTAATAATAACATCATCTTACTTGGTAGCCCTTTGTTAATGTCACGAGGATCTGTCATCACTTCTCGTAATGCAGATTGAATGATGCGACGAAGGATCAGAAATAGCTACAAAAATAATCAACCAGTATGTAGATTTGATTTGATTGTTGGTACGACTCTGATTTAGGATAGCTCACAAAGTATTGAAAAGAATAAACAACATGCTCAATAAGGCTATACAGTGGGCTAACAAAATATGCTGCAATTTAGGGACATAGGGAGACCAGGGAGAATTGCACAAATTACACAAACCGTCACATATTAGGAGAGAATTTACATAGGTAATCATGAACACTCTTGTCCCATGTCCCTCTAGGTCCAAGTCTCTCCGGTCTCCCCTACTCATTGAAATGCTAAATACCTTACCACCATGGTCTGACTATAAAGTAGGAATTCTGGAATCTTATATTCCGGATGGTTAGAGCAGGTTCAGAAGAAAATTGAAACCTTTTGTCGGACCCTGACTACCACGAAAACTCACTATTTACATGAACCGGCAGGCAGCACATATTGTTCATTTGCATACACAACGGTATGACACTGTTAACTGTTCAGTATTGCAGTGTTGAGTGATGCATGTTCTTTTGATTATATAAACTAGGTTAAATTTTCATAAGTTTTATCTTCTTTTTTAAGAAAGAGCAGAACTGTTCTTAACTTACCCTTGAAGACTGAATCCTTGAAACCTGAAGCTCGTTGGATACATCTTGACAAAGTGATTCTGGAGCTGAAAGTTAAAAACAAATAAATGGATAGGTAGGCCTACATATCAAAAGTTTACTTCATCACATCTAGATGATTCTATTCTAACATGTGATAATTACATCCGCGGGATTTCTTGATAAATTATGATACTCTGGGTTAGTCACAAGCATCGTGAAAATCATATTAAGAAAGATTACCGGTACCTTTGAAGTAGTGTCGATGATTGAAGATATTTTGTAAGTATTCACAAAGAAAGGCTTTTGACGGAGCCTAAAGAAAAAACCATCATAATTAAAAATCTAAAATTTAAAGTGCACATGACACCAAAAAATGTCTTTCTTGAATCAAGTAGACCATGCAAAGTAAGTAAGCTAGGAATGGCGACAATAATTTTTCGATTTAGATTCTTATAAGCTGAGTTATTCAATGTTGAAAGTATCATATTTCAAAAATAGCGCCCTTTCGAAAGTCTGAACTCATATTGGAATGACAAGAGAGCCCACTATGGAAAAATAACAAAGTATCTTTAACTATCGTAAATATCGTAGCCTAACTTTCTTCTTGCAAAAAAAAGTCCACTTTCCAAAACAGATATGCCCGTATCTTTGCTACACCTCGGCCATATATGACTGAAATTGAACGTGAATTGTAGACATGTAGAGTTTAGAAATGTTTTATTAGATTGCGATGGAGTTTGATCCAGTGTTTTAACACTTTTTTGTCAGAAAATCTCCATCAAAATCTAATAAAACCTTTCCTAACTCTACAATCACGTTCAATTTCAATCATATATGGCCAACAAGGTGTCCCAAAGATATGGGCATATCTGTTCTGGAAAATGGATCATTTCTTTTTGCTAGAAAAACATTACGAATTTGTGAAGTCGTAGCCTGCGTCACAGACCAAACATTTTGAGAACGTTAGGGCCCTCTTGTCATTTCGGCATGAGTTCCGACTTTCAAAGGAGCACTATTTCTGAAATATGGTACTTTCAACATAATATAACTCTGCTTATAAGAAGAGTCCAAATCGAAAAATTATTGTCGCCATTCCTATTTATTTTGCATTGGCTACTCAATTCCGGGAAAAACATTTTTTTGCTTCATGTGCACTTTAGGGTAATATTTCTGTTAGCAACAATTTAAACATGAATGATGGTGATGAGTTAGCGTCAAAGTAGGCACAAATCACAATATATCCAAATCCAAATGCATAAATTACGTAAAATTATCTCAAGATATTTTTGTTTTTGTTTCAACAATCTATTAAAAATAATGACAATTGAAGAAATGGCTGAAATATTAATCTTGCCTGCATCACAGTTCAACCAATTCATTCACAAAACAATAGGGGGGACCATAAACTAAAGGAGATATGGGACAATAACATTAAATACCGGTAGGAAAATAATTGGATTTTGTTGACACATGAAGTTGTTTTAATGTACCGGTATGTGTGATATATTTGACTTGTGGAGATAAAGTTGTCACATTCGATCTGACCCCTGTCACCTCCACAGTGTTCCAAGACTCCCATTCAAATGGGTCAAACTAGTAGTCTCTCATAGGGTTTGTACTATGCTCTAATTTTCTGTACCCCCACATGATTCTATATCCAGAGATCTCTCAACAAGTAATGTTGCCTCCCTCCAGTATTCCGTGTTTCAGTGCAGTCTCAGTAATCTGCATGAGATGTTACTCGCACTTCCTTTCTTTTTTCACACGAAAGTTGAGAATCTGATCTTTCATAATTAGGTACAGTTATTCATGTACCACCCAGACATGTGACAGGACAGAACAAAAGAGCTTATTATTTTGTGGATGAATAGGGTACGCGACGCAGGCTATACCTGGACAATATCTTTTTGTGATTCATAATTTGCTTGCTTTGCTATGTAGATTACTGTCTTTTGGTTTAGACTGCTGTCCTTTGGTTGAGAATGCTAAGACTATAAGTCTGCAAATTAGAAAATCCAATCTGGATGACTAATGACTTTCTGTCACAAAACCACCCAAGGTTTTATACTTTAGTTTCAAGGTCATTAGCAGTACCATATAAATCAAACAACTTAGTATTGACTAGTAAAACCAAAAGGTTTTTTTCATTAGGAATTAGGTGCATTGCTGTCTGTTCTCTAGTTCTATGGGAGTAGTCTGTAATCATATATTAAGGTCGCAAGCAATCTTGATTATGTAGGCCTACAATATTTTCACTTTTAGCCCAATGTAAGTAGTAAGTAATTGAGACAGTAACACTCTACCGACTGCACCTGTACCACTCTTCTATTTCAAGAGGAGTGGCTCTTTTCACTGAGAGCAATGATCATGTTAAATGCTACTTATTGATCTCAGCCGCGATACTGCAGATCAATTGTAATAGATTTCATGGCAGATAGGGCTCGATTGTCAATGCGCAACGATGCGCCGCAGCTTCTCACAATGCAATTCCTCTGGACCATTCCATCGGAGCCTAATGTAGGCATAGGCCTACTTGTCTTCCAATGTCTATAAATGAGGAACTCCCAAACCGCAAATACATTTCTCACGATTTCAACCAAATTCAATCCATAATAGACCTACTGTATAATATTTATCATAGTTCTTGAGAGTGTGCTTATCTATACCTAAATGTGAAAGTATCACTGTATAGGCCTACATTGTTGTTCGAAAGCGCCGGTTTTCAAGCTAAGATATTTTTGTGTTCTATATCATTAGAATCATTGTTTTCCAGCCCATCAACCATGGTTTGGATGTGCTTCGATTTTGTATTTTGTCTTACACTTCGCACAAGGAAACAAAATGTATAGGTTTGCAGAGCTTCCAACCCTCCCGATCCCATCGGGAGTCTCCCGCTTTCGAAAGCAAACTCCCGCTCTCCCGATTGCTCCCAAATTCTCCCGATAATTCACGTGTTTGTTATTTACAAAATAAATTGTATAATAAAGTCTTTTTTTGTCCAGCATATTTCAAGATTATGTCCTAAATAATATAAATTTGTGTAACAATATATTTTGAACGCTTTTTCTATTTAGTTTAGACTTTGAAATTCTGAAATGAAGGCTGGGAATGCCTTACGATAATTCATTACATTCTTCTCCGTTTTTAGCAGCCATTTTGAATCTCCCTGAAGCCCTGGTGACTACTCCATGTGACTAATTACATCCCTTCTGTTTTCAAAGTCAATCAACTAAGTGAATTTCTGGGTGACTGTTTTTGCCAAAATGCGAACAGATTGCAGCATTAGCTGTTATTTAGGCATAACTGCTCAAAAATTTTCCCGGGGGGCATGCCCCCAGGCCTCCCTATTTCGAGACTCCAAAGGTTGGAAGCTCTGGGTTTGGTGTTTCTCAACTGAAATAGGATAGGGCCCAGCTATCAGCCTATCACTAGTTATGGCATTCAGTGTGTGTTCTTAACCGTATATTTTATCCTCTATGTTGCATATTTTATAAAGCTACGTACGTCCTAATAACCTACACAAGTCCCACGGACAAGTCACAGACGTGACTGGATGAAATGAGAGCAGAGTCTGCAGACTGCAGAAACAGTGACAGAGATAGATCATAGATACAGTAGGAGTAGGCCTAACGGGCTTTACATCCTAAATTTGTACTCAGGAATCAAACATTAATAATTACTTAATGGCTTCAGAATATTAATATATCAATGATGTATCTATTAATGAACACTCAACGACATCACCTTCATCAGCAGTTGCAGAATCTCAACTTCCCCGTCATCATCACAAATGTCACCTTGCTCAGATGGCGCCATTTTGAATGTAACTGAATAGCAGATCACGATCCACAAGGCTCAAGGGACAAAAAGGAGATCGATTTATCGGATAAGGATTGGATAATATAAAAAATTCGAGCAAATCTTTAAATTATAGCAATATTTCCTCTATTCATATAATTATAATACTGTAGTAATTATCATCATTTATACCGTCTATTAAAATACATCATTAGTACAATCATCAACATGAGGGAAAGAATCAACACAAAGTCTGTTATGCCAATGCTGATTGTATGTGCATGGCCAGCGGCAATAGTCAGCCTGTAAAAAAAACATCCCATTGGAAATTAAATGTTACCAAGAAAAGAAACATTAACAGATTTTCAAGTTTCAAATTTTTATACTAACGGATCAGATTGCTTATGTAATAATGAATATTATCCTAGTTTTCAACGCAATACAATATTTCCTCTGTAAAATCTTGACAGATTTTTCCTTTGTACAGAATCCGAAGAAATAGTCTCCTGGACACAGGTAGTATATTCCAGCTGAGAAAATCTTTTTGGGTAGGAACTTTCAAATTCTGAAACTTTTTAGGTCTCCGTTTTTGAATTGTTAGAGAACATTAAAATTAGAAGAAATTTTCTTAATGATTTTTCGAACAGATTACATTAACCTGGTAATTAAAAAGATTGTTGGAACTTGTTGGGTAAAAAATGACTTCCTCCTGTCCTTTAGAACAGCCAAGGCTCAACCAGTAACATATCAAATGAACCATCTGCTAGTCTGCTCTATTACAATTATTATAGTAGCCCACAGCCTTCACGCGCATTTCCCGCCAAGATTCGCTAGGCTCCTTAGAATCGTTCACGCGTGGTACCTTTTTGTCCAGCAATATAGGAATCCTTATCTATAAATAAATTGAGTTAAATACTGAGTTATATAATTGTTGGATACTTATCTTAATGGTGTATATTGTATATCTAGCAATGTCAATACCTTAATTCTTCCATCAGCTCTGTAAGTAGAATTTGGTCCTGTTAGACCCCAATGACAAAGACAATATACACCAGAGTTGTCATGGTTACATGTGCCTGTGCCCCATGGCATACCACACAATCGATGGCATTTCTGATGATGATGGAACATTGCCGTATCTAAACAAGACATCCAAATATTACAATCAATCATACCACGTGACAATATAGTCGTTGACTGACATCAATCAAATCTCGTTTCTGAATAAGTACGTCGTACAACCATATCGTGGTCTCTTGATATCGGCGAGACGACCATCCGAATATATAATGGAAGTATTCACAATCCTCAAGTATTACAAAGATAAGCATCAAATATAGAGTCTCGAGCCTAAAGACCTCTAAAGTGTACGTACTTGATGTTGATCCGTGGATGAGCGCGACCAGAAGCCACAAGGATAGTAAACTGATTGTTATCACCATTGAGGAATTCATATTTGAACGAGAAGAGATTGTCAGATATCAAACACTATATATATATTACATACTATGCGATCCGTTAACCTTGAAGCGAGATACTTTTTAGACTGATTTATTGCGTGGATATTTATCAGTACGTGATTAATTACATCGGCAAACACTTGAAAATTAACCATTCAAAACTCAAAGTTTTTAAGGGCAGGAATATTCACCTGTAGCGTTGGCACCTTGGAAACGATGAACCAATTTCAACTGCTGAGTAAATAAAGACACCAGTACATATTTATTGAAGAAACAAATGCAGTTTGTTTGAAAAATACATTATGAAGAGCAAATTAGAATTGAAGGCTGTACTATATAATATGCCATGGCATACATCTATATGTAATTCAATCGATTATAACTAATTAATTAGTCCCTCAAATTTTCAACATTTGTGGGCCTGTGATGGTTTTACATGATAAATAACCTTCGTCAGGATTAAGCATGGTTTAATTATGCTTAATCAATCTAATCAAACTAATTGTACAACAGTAGACGAGGGGAGCACAGATTACGGTATAGCATGCCTCATAAAATAATATGTGTATGGATGTCGTGAGATATAAATATTGTCCTAGTACTGCCGTATATATACAATATACATCACTGCTCTGTAGGATTGTTGATCGTTGTAAGGGAGATTTGCTCAGATGGCAGAGCAACTGTACTTCAAATCTGATCGTATCTGATCGACTGTGGTTCAAATTTCCCGGATGAAACTGGACAACTCAGCCTTGACTTTATTAAAGCATCAAATGACCATATTCGCGGATGGAATGGTCCAGAGGGAATTAAATTGTGAGTATATTATAGCTGCGGCGCATCGTTGCGCATTGACAATCGAGGCCTAACTCCCATATAATCTGCTGAAATTGATTTGCAGTATCGCGGCTGAGATTGATAAGGAGCGTTAAACATCATTGCTCTCAGCGAAAAGAGCAACGTCGGCGGCAAAAAGTGAACGTTTACGGAACGTTCCATGATATCTACAAAAGTACGTTCCGTGAACGTTTACGGAGCATTCCATTGGCCGCGAATTATGGACTATCAATTAACTAATCGCTAATCTGTAGATAGCTCACCGTATTTTTATTTCAAAATTCTTCAAATTTTTGCAACCTTCAAAGTACTTTGGAATAAGTAAAAAAGGAGACCTAAAAAGTTTCAGAATTTGAAATTTTCTACTCAAAAGTATTTTTCTGAGCTGGAATATGGACCAAAAACAAGCGGTATGTATAGACATCATCCGGGTAGTTACAACCGGGAGTTTAGATATAGTTAATTCATAAGTACAACAAAATCATCACAATTCAATTCATTTCCCACTTCGGAAAAGTTTTCATTTAAAACATTCAAAAGTAAAGGTCATTAGCGACAACAAACTATAAGTTTTATCGTGATCATGTCATGATATAGTGGTCAATACTCAGTAGTGGTTGGTAAACGACGTAGTGGACGATGATATGAACACATGACATCGAAACTTTTTCACCCACCACTCCTGTAGTTCTTTGTCGCTTACCTTTACTTTGAAACATTGATTAAATTTTAAAGCAATACATCTAGCAGAGTTCAATTTGTAGACTGAAAAGGGAAAACCTCAAGTTAAAAAGTTTAAAACAAACTGTTAATTCAATTTGTTTCAACTTCTAAGAGATTGTCTGGATTCAAAATTGTAATAACATAATCTGTCACATTGTTTCAAATTTGACTTGAACTTGAATTATAGCGAGTACCTAGGAGAGTGCATATCGTTGCGAAGAAACTCGTTGCGAAGAAACTCATTGCGAAGAACAGTCGTTGCGAAGAATGGTCGTTGCGAAGAAACTCATTGCGAAGAAACTCATTGCGAAGAAACTCATTGCGAAGAAACTCGTTGCGAAGAAAATAGAGCTCTCGTCGTTGCGAAGAAACTCATTGCGAAGAAACTCATTGCGAAGAATGGTCGTTGCGAAGAATGGTCGTTGCGAAGAAACTCATTGCGAAGAAACTCATTGCGAAGAAACTCATTGCGAAGAAACTCATTGCGAAGAAACTCGTTGCGAAGAATAGTCGTTGTGAAGAAAAGTCATTTCGCTACAGAGAGGAGCCTTCAAGCACCGAAAGGTTGTCTTGAATAAAGTCACCAGTTTATGAATGAATGAATGAATAATATATATTTGTCGAATTGGAATATAATATGTCTTTCAAACGTTTTACAGATAAATATTTCAAGTAAAGTAAACAGCATGAAGGTGCGTATTACACAATTTAAAAAGGAAGAGGACATATTTGCTTGCATCCTAAATTACATGTAAAAATATATATAATGGTATGCTAAATTTATGAACGCTTTCAAATAAGCACTCTTTTGCATTAAAAATCAGTATAAATAACCATGATTAATATTAATTTTACTTAGAAAAAATTATCGAGTGGTTTATTCTCGGTAATTTTTATTTTTATTTAATTAACAATTAGTAATGCTGATCGATTGTTTTTATACAGTGCCATGCTTTGATGACCTTTAATGCAAATGCCTCTCGCAATGAGGTGAGGGACTCCACTTTGTTGCATGATGCATATATTATACAAACTAAATCAATTAGATTTCTTATTTTAATTATCATGTACGTACTTGTTTCTTGTAATTAATTTCAACATTTACCACCGGCAATCACAATATAGCATACAACATTATAGATATGAATGGTCATTGCATGATTACTGCTATTCCATAATAAATAAATCACGGGTAGGTAACTCGCAATGACGACAATACTAGGAAATGCCACTTCTTTTCGATGGTCCATATTCCAGCTGAGAAAATACTTTTTGGGTAGGAAATATCAGCTTTTGGAAGTGTTTGTGCCCCTTTTTGAATTTGTAGAGAATTTTGAAAGAGACATAAAAAATTCAAGCACTTTTTTAGATTTGTGGGTAGCATTTTCAAGTTTTTGGAGCTTTTTGGTTAGCTTTTACATGATTTTTTGTACTCCACTTTTTAGTATACATTTTCCTGTAGGAGACCTTCATTCAATATGAATACAAGGAGTCAAATCACAATAACGCCTAGAAGATCACCTATATACTCACGTTATTAGATCTCCTACATATATACATTAAACTCAGGATCACATCGTCAATTCAACGCTTCTAATACATTTCAAATATTCCGCAACGAAATAGATAAATTGTTGTGAACCAAAATGTTTTATTTTTCTACTTTGAATTGAATGATTTCTTTGTGAGAAATTTAAGGGACGGGGGCTGCCAATTTGAGTCAGAAATTTGCCCCCCAAAATTTTGTTTCTCCAAAGTTGATACTTCAAATATTTTACTCAGGCCAAAATGTATACGCTAAATCTTTATCGACGCATAAATTGATTACAATTTCTTGGGTTTACATTAACATTTTTGCTCAATGAAAGACAATACCTCTATTATTTTGAAAAATTGGTAATAGATACCCCGAAAATTTCAAAAGATCATGAAAAGGTACCCTCGATAATTGGCATGTATCGGTATACCAACAATTGAAGTTACTCCCTGAGGTTTGGAGGCAGCTGGCAATGACACTGCTGAAGATGTATCAGAATTGCCCATTTGATTGTTTGCTGCTAAGATTGCTCGTTCCCCGTCACGGTAACATGCTGTGTTTTCCCTTTCTGTAAGAAAATATACAGCTTCCCTGGAGGGCGTGGTACTCATTGCTTTATATATAACAATATCTCCAGGAACATGATCAGAAACAAAAGGAGTTTCAAGATTTATTTCCATCAACATCATATTTTTATTAGTAGTTTCTTAGTAAAACATTTTAAAGTAAAGGATAGCGACAAGAGAAAACTCTGAGAAACTCGAAACGTCGCAATTCTCAGAGTTTTTTCTTGTCGCTATCCTTTACTTCAATATCATATTGTGAGGGTTATTCTCCGCGAGCCTTTGAAGTAGCTCTGTGCATCAGTAAGAAAAAATCGAAGGAAACGCGTAAATTCCAATGATAAGCTTTCATATAGCGTCTCACCGTCTACACAGCTAGCACAAGAGGGATTTGATTTGAATATGATTATTCTAACTTTCCAATTATTATTTACAGGCAAATATGACTTTTAAAAGGAGGATTTTTATCAAATGTAGCACAAGTCGATACTCCAAGCTTTACAGACCGATATGCTTCAGACGCTCGTGATAGCAGCTTTTATGATGCCCTAACATTCTTTAATCTACATAATAGTTCTGCTTATTCATTATTTGCAATAGCAATCTTATTTTGCAAAACCTCCTTCATAACCGGGTTCTTAAGCCTCATAACTAGAGGTTTGCACCGGATTGAATTAGGCATTAATAATCCAAATATAGGCACGAAATTTTAATCCGAGTCCGATCCGATCAGGGACGACATAATTCGAATCCGACCATTGAATCTGGTGGAAATTTTCAGGATGTGAAACGTATGTCCATAAATTAGCCGTGGATATGTAGCTGATCGCGATGAAACAAGTATCATTCGGTTTCATCATAGTCACTAGTGACTATGGTTTCATAAAGATATACACAGCAACGAATGTTTATGAACTATGAACCATAAATTACCTAATTAAAATCTCATTGTAATAAGTATAACTTATGATTTCTTTGTGTTTACATAGATATAATTACCAAATTTACAGACTACAGATAATCATTTATTTGATATAAACTTGTTTAATAATCATTAATTTGAGAACACTGTCATACGAAAATAAATTGCAATCAATGCTTGTATATTTAATTTTGTATGCAATTAATAATGTCTGAAAATATTGATAGCATCATAACTCATTTTATATTCACTTTTCTCTTAAAACAATATGGAGAGTTAGTAGCATAGTAGTATAGTAGGCATATAGTAGGGTTACATATAGTATCAAAAAGTTAATATGCATTTGTAGCAGTATCGAAAGCGGAGAGTAATCCTCAATATTCTAGGATAGGACGTATACATATATGATATAGTTGGATTTGTAAGAAAGTATGTTTCTGGAATAGAATACAGGATTGATAATGATGGGAAGTTTGTCCCAGCCCATGCAGGACTATACGGGGTTTTAATAGGAATTAATTGACATGGTGTCTGCTGACCGTCAGTCAATGGGTAATATTTATTGATATTTCAAGGGAAATTTTAAAAATATGTAACTCGCAAAGGATAGTAAAAATAATCAATATATATATATTGCATGATAAATTTAGCTGATCCAGAGGATTGCTTTGACTTTAGCCTACTGGCAGTCAGTGTTATTTTATTTAGTCAGCATATTCATGATGCATGGTTGTTAATATTGCTGGCTTTGGGAACTAAAACTGTTATTAATTCATTTACATTTTCGATTGGATATATATACATTCAAAGGGCACCATATATGAATTACCACAATCTTCTAGCAGACTCGAACTTACACCAGTTCAGACGGCTACAGAAAACCGGAATCGAATGATGGTTGTAAGACTGTAGAGTCAGTGTGAGAGAGACAAAAAATGAGAACGCTTCTTCTTTACATAAATATGAATGTAGTTCCTTCTTCAATCACTGTCTTCATGTGACTCTCTCAACTCTCATTTACAACATCTCTTTTTTACTATGGTTTATTAGCAGCTACTTACAATAATAACGACAACAATATCTTACAGAAACCACACTCGTTCAGCCACTCCATCACATACACGACATCAGATATCAATTCTTTATATAACATCAAGACAACATATATCTTAAAACATACAATGGCAATGATTAGTAACCACACTGAAGCCGAGCTAAGCAGTGCAAATCTTATCTTGTGTATGAAATTATTAATGAGCATAATTAAAGTTGAGCTTGAAAAAGTGATTCATCATAGTTTCCTTCCCAATCAAAGATTAAGAATCCGGATATCTTAGCAAGCTGGATATATGACAAATAAATTGACTATCGCTATTGCATATTAGGCACATTATATATGTATATCCTTTGGGATTGCCTTTGAGATATGTTACAGATTGCCTTTGAGATAATATATGTTACAAATTGACATTTCTATATTTCAGCCAGGGGATATGTTTAATTCTCGTGTAATTGATTATTATTTCTGAAAATACGATAATCCAAAACATCGTTAACATAAATAAATGCAATGCTTTAACCATTTACAGTCTCCATTTCTACTCCTCCTAATGTACTTAATGAAGAGCCTGAGAGTTAGTCGAGAGATGACGTATCACAAATTCTGGAAGGTGACTACGTGATGATCGCTACGTAGACGATTGCGTAACAGAGCACTATGTGTCACTATGAAGAAAATCTTTACGAAGAATAGTCGTTGCGAAGAAAATAGAGCTCATGTCGTTGCGAAGAAAATAGAGCTCATGTCGTTGCGAAGAAACTCATTGCGAAGAAACTCATTGCGAAGAACAGTCGTTGCGAAGAATAGTCGTTGCGAAGAAACTCATAGCGAAGAAACTCATTGCGAAGAAACTCATTGCGAAGAAAATTGAGCTCTCGTCGTTGCGAAGAAACTCATTGCGAAGAAACTCATTGCGAAGAAACTCATTGCGAAGAATTTTCTTCGCAATGATTTTCTTCGCAACGACTGTTCTTCGCAACGAGTTTCTTCGCAACGACCTGTCCCCTACCTAGGAAACAGTGAACAGATCTTCTAAAATGCGTGCCTCGCATTGAGTTACCATGGTAACATCAATTCGCGCGTTTGCTTGTGGTCATAGTCCTGGTGAAGAATCGTGTTTGATTTTATCCAATCACCGATGAGTATTTCGTTCGCTCTCTAATGAAAACATTTTGCATCTTTTTCTCACTTTTTCTGAGATTTTCATCTTGCCTTTGGCGATCTATGTTGTGGTCTCATAGTTGGTTTAGTGTATCGTTTTCTTTATACGCTGCCTTGTGTGGTTTCGTTTGATTTACTCTTGGATTCTGCATCTACTGTCTGGAGCTGCAATAATATTGTATTCAATTGTATCGTCATGTCTGTCGGTGGTAAGTTAGAAAAGACGTGATTGACTACGCTAGTTTGTAGGTGATGCAACGGCAACGCAAACCGAACTATTAGATGTAAAAACAGAGGTATAGATAAATAGTGTAGTAGGATACATGGTATGCAGCTCTGGAAAATGTATTCGTTGTGGGAGCCATTAATCCCGTTTGTTGCTGCAAGTATAGAATTAGATTCGTGGTCGTAGCCTATACACTCTTCAGCACAAAATACGTTCCTCCAAGACAATAAATGTCCACTATTAATCTTTGATCTAGCTTCTGCTATCTATGCCGAATTGAGTAATGTATGATTATGTTGTCACCTAAGATTACTTTAGAAAAGAAGAACATTGTGCATAAGTGGGGACGTGGGGTCGATTACGGTCGATGGTGCAATGTTGGTTGAATCTACTTGTCAATGTCAGTAGCTGATGGTTCGTTGCTAGATCAGGAGTAACCCAATGACATTTTATAAAGCTGCCTGTATTTGCATTGATATGAAGCAGATCATGCATAGTTTGAACTACAAGTAAAATAAAAATTTGGAAATACAAATAATGATAATAAAGTATTATACTAACAAACCTAATAAGAATTGAACCTGCATGGTGTTACAAAAGTAACTGTACAAACAAAAACATATTTGAACACAGCCGGGTTGTATCACATGGCTCGCCCTAACAAGGTCAACCCCCACTAAAGGGGTTCCTAACGAACCTCGCAACGATTGAAACATGTGACCCAATTGCAATCCGTCTTGATTGTAGTATTGATCCTTGTTTTCGATATAGGATATCCTTGAGTTACACCTGATCTAGATATAACCACAAAAAGTATTTAAACACAACCAGGTTGTATCACATGGTTCACCCTAACAAGATTTTCGAGTTCCTAAAGGACGTAGAAACATGTGATGAAATGGATCGTTGTGATCTTCTAGCTATAGGCTTTAAGCACAAAAGGTATTTAAACACAACCAGGCTGTATCGCATAGTTCTCTTTAACAAGATTAACTAACCCTGTTTGACATGAAAGGGCTGGGGAGGAATCCAAAAAAGATAGCTCCTTCTAGGGGGATCTCTGGGGCATGGCCCCCAGACATGTTTGGAATAAGAATAGTCTCGAAGGCCTTTCCTGACAATTTTTAGAGTATATTTTAATAGAGAAATTGGAAATCAGACATTTTAAAACATGATTTGTGATTCTGCATACATCTTGTAGGCCTACACATAATCTCATTATTGAAATTACGATTGTCCATTTTAAAATAGCCTCGTTATCAATAATAAAGCAAGTCACGTTTCACACAATTTTACCCACGATATTACGAAGATCTACAATGGTCCGAAGGATCCTTAGTGTTGAAGTAGATTTTTATGCTAGTTTTGAGAGTCCAGCAAATAAATATGGAGAAAGACAGAGCTTCAATGGTGATATTACTCTTGTTAAACAACCGCAAACCATTTCACACAGTTCCAACATGGCTTGAAAAACAACAACCTTCTCCTGAACATGCGCACTGTTAAAAACGTGCTCGGGTCCAGGCCAAAAGAAACAAAAATGGCATGAGTGTCCCAACTCTTGTAAATAGATGGCTCTGGGAGAGCGGAAGAAGACCCTAAAATGCGGGAGACTCCCACCCAATGCGGGAGAGTTGAGAACTCTGTCTGACAGCAAACCAGGCACATAGAGGCTATATAAGGAAGTAATTGAGGACATAGACCTACTTGATTTATCAGAGCTCTAGCCAACCAGAGATCTCTGCAAAAAACATTCTTTGGAGACAATCATTTCACTTTTAAGTCATAAATCATTTAGATAATAGGCTTCAGTTGATTTTTAATTTGCTATTTCAGGTCCTGTCATACCAAATCATGGTCAAGAAGCTTTTCAGGGAATCAAAAGCAAGGTATAATATTTGTAGGCCTAAACATTGATTGTGCTAGTACAGTAGAAAATGTTTTTCATTATTATTGTTAGATGCTTTGCAGGATACAGACAACACAAAATTTTACTACCCTCGAGATTTTGATCTTAATTCTGACTTTTGTTACCAACCTTGTAAACTTTTGTCGATGGGCTGATTGTTGGCAATTAACTGTTGCTTATCACAAGCGGTGCGTTGTTCGTTTGGCACAAACATTAAATTTAATTGTTCTTATCAACTTGGAGATTGTAAGACTATGGTCGATGTGAGGGAAGACATAAACGACACAGTAAAATGATTCAAGTAAATATCTCATTCACTGGTCCCTCGACGAACTCTAAACGCGAGTCTCTCACATGGCTATAAAACTCTCTTTTATATACAGTATAAACAATCACAGCTGACCTGCGATCCCGCAGTCAACACATTAACATCACATGATCACCTAAACAACTGGAGCATACAGAGATAATATTTTACCAATTCAACACAATATCGAAAACCTAGGTATATTATTCTTACATCAAACCTAAAGCCCAGTGAACACTGCTCCTATATAACATCCCAAGCATATCGACGCTCATTTTTACTATTCAAAAGTTTCTATTCCTGCAACCAAAGATACTAACTCTGGCTTATACGACGTACGGTCGACCTCTATTAGAGAACTGCTCACCAGTCTGGAATCCGTGCCATGTTAAGGACATTCAAGTACTGGACCATGTACAGCGCTACTGTACCCAAATGATCATCAGAAGGGCGAAGATAATTTATTTAAATTACGAAGATCGTCTATCTTTCTTAAATTTACCATCTATTATCTATAGTATAGACGTCTTTATTTTGATTGGCTCAGCTGTTTTTTATTTAGAGAAAATTAAGTAAAATGTTTAGTGTTTTTTCTGGCGTAAACCCTCTTGTGGAAAATAGGTGGGTTCCTGTTCGAGAAAAAAGAGTGAGACACAAAATCGTAACTTTGATTGCATTTTTGATGAATGGAAAATGCTTGCGCAAAGTAAAAATATAAGAAGAACATGTGTTTCGTTTAATTCGACAAATCCCCTGATTGATCTCCTTAAACTATTTTCACTTGAGTAAATGATCCGTCGAAGACAACACTATGTACAAACCAGTCAGTAATTCTTATCACTAATTTCTATTTTACTATCACAATGTTCACATTTCACATACTAGTTTATACATTTCTGCTTCTTGTTTCAAACGTTTCTCCATCTACTAATTAATCTAAGCTATTTGATATATTTTATATGTTTACAAATTCACATGTCTAAGCAAAACAATAATAACAATTATATCATATCTAAAAATACATACACAAATAGCCAAGTCGGCATTATGTCATTGATTACATTAGGGTTTACAAATTTAGCTACTACATCACTTTACAAAAATACTTGAATTACTTAACCCACTAAAACAAACACAATCATTGTAAATATCATTTGAAATTCCCAAAACAACATGTAGCCTACTAATAGAAAATTTTTCTCTTTCTATAGAAGCAATCTCCCAATATCCGGGATATACACTTTAATCAACTGATGAAAAAATCGAAATGAAAAATGATGTCCCCTTCATGCTATTCAACTCTTAAAGCTTTTTCGGAAAATACAAACAATGCTACAGAGCTCTACTTGAGAAAGTTTTATGGACTATTGATCACAAAAAGAGTACAAATTGAATTGCTAATAAAATGTTATTTTTCTGCTAAAATCAAAAATACTCCATTGTACAATATCTATGTAGGCCTACCCATGTCTACATGTATGAAAACTTTAAACAAAATCTATATTTTTTGGAACGATGCTGTTCGATTTGACCTGGACTGACCCTATACAGTAAGTTAAGCTAGACACGTTGAGTTTTAAATTTTTTATGAGTCAACCCGACAACCCTATTATACTACCAACAACAACACCATAAAAGTGTGTTGAAAACACAATGAAAATGTAAAAAAGGTGAAAACCACAAATTTCTCAAGCCATAGAAAAATTTGAAAACCATAAAAATATCCATATTCACAATATTAAAATGTGAAAATGCCTTGAAAATGTCATGGAATTTCACGGTTTTTTCCATGGTTTTGGTGTCAGTAATGTTAATAGTCTGTAGGAGGTGTTTCATTACTCATTATTTACTCATTGTTTCGAAAATTAGCCTACTCATTATTTACTCATCGTTTAAAAGTTTAAAAGGAATCAATAATCAGTTGCTAATTGTAATTAATTTTAAAAGTTGAGTAATTTGTATTTGTAGTTAATTACTTTTTGAGACACAGTAACAATAACTGTAATTACACAACAAGTGTCAAAAGTAGGTAATTGTATCTGAAGTAGATTAAAAAAAATCAGAAATTGACAGTCGTGGACCCTGCCCTTGGGGAATTGAATGAAAGTAGCCTACGTCGTAACAATATAACTAACAATAGAATAGGGCTCGATGCTATATCACAAGGATCCATTTGATCACATGTTTCATTCATATCTAGGTCCGTTAGGAACTCTGAAATCTTGTTAGGGACGAACCATGTGATACAACCTGGTTGTGTTTAAATACTTTTTGTGGTTATAGCTAGATCAGGTGTACCTCAAGGACATTCAGCTTCTTTTTTCGTTAACAAAAAATATGCGAGGATGTGGCAGCAATAAAGTTGTATGCATATATCTGCTATAATACAATCATCTGTTATGAAGTGACATTTTGAGCAGTTTCTACTGTGTTTATAAAAGAAAATACGTCTGCAGAGAAAACTTGAATGTTCGGTATTTGATTATTTTAGATCAACTCAATAAGACAACAATTTCCTTCAATCAGTAAACAAGATTGTACACTCATTCTTCACAATTTTGATAATTGTGTGGCGTCATCTGTCGATTGCATTGCAGAAGGTAGGTGCAATCAAGCTCCCTTACTTTAATGGTGATACCATATGTATTTCCTGACATATTATATTCAGCAAAATATGTAAACAATTTCGTATAACTGGAAATTATGTCATGTAGAAGAAGTATATGACAATTGCTATAAAAAGTGATGTGGCTGAGGGTTTATATTATAGACCAATCATAGAATTTGACTGTTATAGACAGGTGGCCTTCATATACAGGTTTTTTCCAGTAGTATACATTAATTGTGTGACAAAAATATGAACACATTTGTTGATGGAAAAGCGCCAACATTGGTGATTCAGTTTCACCGATTTTTGTTGAAATAGAAAGTCATACGCATTTTAAATATTTTATCTTTTTTAAATCTTAAATCTTTTAAATCTTATAATCTTTTGATTCAATGACTAAGAAAGACAAAAATGGGCTAGTTATTTTATAATAAATTTTTTCAATGTTTTTACTTTCTTACGGTAGTTGCAATACATTCAATATGTAGTGATATATTTGATTGACGCGGCAGCTGGTGATATCTGAAGCCTTGTACTTGATAATTTATAAATTATTCTGAATCAATTGTAACACATGTCTGTATTCTAATACAAAAATTATCTACTTGAATTCATATAAGACACCTAAAAGGCATAACAAGACATTCACCCCAGTCACATGCTTGTGTTTTGTTACCCTTCTCTATTTTCTCACTATCCGTATGCCTATTATGTTTCAGTATTGTATTTGATAAGCAACTAGAAAATGCTATAATTAGCAATGGCAAATTTAATTTCACACGTATGTTGCAAAACTTGCCTTCTTCATTATTTCAAGATTAATTTTATCCATTTCATAATTAATATTGAAAGATAAATAATGAATTACTGGATGCATAGTCCTAGTGCACTGGGGGAGCTTGTGAAAGTGCTGCATTAATCACCATTGTCTGGAAGTTGCTGCAGGTGTTATTTGCATAATAGATGGATACTTATATTGTTCGCTGATACTCATTAAGGTATATTATATTTGATCAGATTTTGCTGAATTGTTTGATTAGGTAGTCACACATCAATACTAGAAGGATGGAATACACAAACTCGCAAGACCAAGGTAACACTTATCTAATAGCCTAGCACATCGTTTTGCTAGGGCTATTATGTTACAACCAGAACAACATATTACCTATTACAAGCTCAATATATATCATTGTCTCTCATTTATATAATAGACCTGGCAAAATAACAAGAAACGAAATGTAAAGAAAAGTAATGCAAAAACTACAGCTGTTGCACTGGAAAATATAGAGCCTACCGCAATTACAGACAAGACGCCTTCAAAAGAAGGTTTGACTGCTCAGATACAATTACAATATAGTCAGAAGTTGCCATCATTTTAAATTTCAACAATTAAATTCTTATTTGTGCTTTGCTTATAGCTCCCCCAGTATGCTCACTCATAGACGTTGTCTCTGATGCAAACTCACCAACCACAAGTGACTCTGGAATCGGCGTTCTTGGCTCTGATTGTTTATCAAGAAAATCATCATTGTCTATCACTACCATACAGCAAGAGGGCATCATTACTAGTGAAACCAATGTAAATTTATTAACACATGATAACAGTGATTGTCAACATGCAGAGAGTGACTCTGATACTAATAACAACTTGATTAAAAGACCAATTGCAGACTCATCATCATTGTTGTCGACAGCAAAAACGACTAATGATACTAATAGCAAAATAAATAAAGCTCATAATAATTCAAAGCACACTAAAAGCACACATCCAAAGAATCACCCTAATAAAGATGTGCTGAATCGCTCTGTGAAAGATTTGCACCGCACATCTGTATCTCTGGCACGGTTCAATCTTGTTCTTGAAGAGGTATTATGATCACTCACAGTTGCTTCATTATAAGACATTAAATTGAATAAATCTCTTGTCAATTTGTTATTCAATTTGATTTTTAGGAACTAGAAACATCTGAAAAGTCAATCAAGGGAACGTTTGAAAGATTATCACATGCGTAAGTGATTGATGTCCAAGTATTGTTTAGGCTGTATAACCATTAGACGTAGTCATTATATGTAATCAAATTAAAACAAAGATATGTGTAAAATTAGAACAGCAACACGTTTGCTAACTTTATGTTGAAAGATTGTTCACAATAGTAACATAGATTATAGGGCCATTTACACTGCAGCAAAAAGGGCACGGTACTCGTCAATTAACACTCGAGGTGTTAACAAGAATGCGGCCCGTGCTGTTTTTTTTTCAGGGTTTACACAGCTTATTAAAAACTGTTTTCAAGATCGCCCGTGCCTATTTTTACGCGGGCCGAGATTGAAAACTTACAAACTGAATTATAGGTTTCTCATTATTTAATGGTTTTACAGGTGAAATTCGATCAATTGAGATTCAATTATGTTAAATAACTTGTAAGGATTCCGTTGAACTGAAAATCACTATGTTTTTCATCAATTATAATATTTAAATTTTTGTTACATTCCTATCTCCATTGAGCAAAATTCAAATACATTTGGGTTAGTCTTTCACCTCCTGAACATGCTGCCACGCCAGATCAGTATTTCTGTGACAAAAGACACATCTAAATTTACGCTCCGCACTCGTAGCTACAATTTGCATAATTAAACCTTATACTACAGAAACTTCATTAATTTTCAAAAGAAATACGTAACAAAATATGCTCAATGTGCTTATCTAGCTTTGGTAATCTTTAGTCTGTTACTGATTTTATTAGAAAACCTCAGAATTCCACTGTAAAGAGACGCAACTTCTACGATGACGTCATAATTACTGCAAAACGGCACGGTGCCCACTTTTTGAGCGGGCCGAGACTACCTCGAGAAAGGATCTCGGCCCGATCAAAATAGTAGGCACGGTGCCGCTTTTCAACGTCTGAAAAAGCCGTTTAGACAGTGTTTTTGCTTGGCCCGTGCTCAAAAACACTTGACACCTTCACACCTTTGATGTGTTAATTGACGAGTACCGTGCCTATTTTGCTGCAGTGTAAATGGCCCTTATGTCTCACTATAGTAATAGAGTGGAAATAATGTTGACAATAATATCAACCCTGTATCAATATGTAGGTTACAAGAACGTCAACATCAAATGACAGAACAACTCAAACAATGTAAAAGAGAATCTGGTGAGGATCCTTTCTGATTTTAATTTTTTTACTCGTATGAAGGAACTAACTACATGATCAAACCTGTTATAACGGTTACGTCTGCACGGCGGCCACCTGTCTATAATGGTCACTCTGTGTAGAGATATTGGACCTGTCCTCTCAACGATTTCGCCTCTCTTCTAGCTAGTGGTAAATTCCGACCTGAAGGGAACCAATTATTCTTTGTACGTTGCTACATGCATCCAGTATGCCTATATTACATAATCGTAGTTATATAAAGTGTACTGATTTGTCTTGTGAGTCTATGTGTCTGACATACATCGATACAAATAGTAACAACTCATCACATTCTGGTTATGTGTATAAAGTTCATCTGCATGTAGTGGTCAATTTATCAACCAGTCATAGCTAGCTGTTATATACTGGTTTAACTGTATGCACTACTATTGGGTTTAATTTGATTTCAGTTGAGGCATTTAACTATCGACAAGAAGCTGCGGCTGAACTCAAATATCGTTGTGGAAGAACATCTTCTATGTCCGAAAATGACATTCTCAATTTAAGAGCTGAAATCAAGGTGGGATATTTAACAGTTAACCAAACATAATGATATTACAGCAATATACTATGATAGATATAGCTGGTCCTTCGTTATGTTCTTCCATTAATAATTTGTGGATTACCAATTTCAATGTTATGAAAAGTGCTGACATGTTGCTCAAATGTGCTGTAATACTCGTCAATGTTATAAACAACAATATTCTTGAAATATTATTATGGTTGTTTTTATTTGTTAGCAATTTGTTGGTGATCGCAAAGTTGATGAAACCATTGCAACAACAACAAGATTCTTATGTGATGAGAACAAAGCGTTAGATGTTATTCACAATATTGGCCATGGTAATTTATCTGTTAAACCGCATATCTAGTTTTTTAATTGCTATCAATTGTAATATTTGTTTGTCTCACTGTTTTCTGTTGTTGTTTTAGTGGTACCTCTGGTTGCTCCATACTGCACAACAAAAGCCACAGATGCACACCCAGCTTTTAGTCAGAGCTTTCTTGACAAAGTGACACCACCATCTACCAATCTTGTGAATGATGATGGTAAAGTAACAAAGGCAACAAAAGATGATTCTGTGGCTGAAGAAAGCAGTTCTGAGGGTCAGTTAGACAGACAAGTTGAAGAGTTCAATCGATTTCAGCAAGCCCTGGCGTCACAGGTTGGTACTGTTTGCTTTTATGAAATGTAAACTTGTAACATAGACAGGCATCATTTGGTAATAAACAATTGCCATTCTTAGTTGGAATTTATTATTTGAGAGATGCGTAGTAAACAAAGGAAAGGCATCAGAAATCACAAGTCGCCAAGTAGTAAGTAATTGAGACGATATAGCCCTACCGAAGTAAGCCATCCGCCCAACTATTTCTAGAGGAGTGATTGTAAATTATCTTTACTGGTCTCACCCGCGACACTGTAGATCAACAGATTTTGATGGAGATATGTTAATAATAACGCCATGGCAGATCTATAATTGTTACAGTATATATATTATGATCAAATTAACCCTTTCTAATTAACCATCACAAATTACATTATTTAGTTCCATTTTCTTTTCAATTGTCTTCCAATTCCCATTTCTTACCCTTTCGTGCCCTTTTTCAATTTTACTAGTTATTCTTTAATAAAACCATAACGACTCACTCAATCCGTCAGCTAATTTAATGTATCTCACGAAATGAATAAACAAATGAAATATGCTATGGGGGTGGGGTGTGAGGGTTGCACATTGGCAATAGGGAGGTTCAGATTTAGTATAGCTTCAGCTACGAGGAGATCTTTCTTGCTGCGCATCCCTTTACGTATTGGGGAAAGCCGCTTTGCTCTAAAACCTGTACTGACTTCCTCGTTTCGAAACCTGTTCGGAACACCTTTCAGCGAGAAACATGAACCACATAGTAGGCTATATGTTTTGACTTCATTGTTTTGGTTTTACTTTCGCTTTTTTAATAAAACTATATGTTCCTTGGAACATTTCTACATAAAATCACAATGGATCTTCAAGATATGTCAGAATTTTCTATTTATCTGGAAAACAGAAATTGACGTTTTATTTTATTGAATCTAAACTTCTTGTTTTGAAAGAACGATTGCCGGTATAATCCAATCTTCCTATCGACTAAACATGAACTTGAACGGGTACTGGTACTAAATCTAAACCTCCCTAAACCTCCCTGTCGAACATCACCCCCTTGATAGCTACTGTCATTCATCGCTTATTGCTATTATTTTTATTGCAGAGAAAGGCATTCAAAAACAAGCACCCAGGTATGCTAATAAGCCTACCACAATTACTACAATACCAAATTTAACTAATAATTGATATTCTGTTTCCCACTGGAACTTAATCTGATCAACTGTATTTTACTATCCATTTTAGCAAAGCCAGCTCATAATAACAACGCTAAAGGAAAGAAAGATCACCGCAGCAAAGCAAAAGTTGGCATGGAGGATTCTAAATCTACTGAAGTACAAACAGATAGTAATGGGCAAAGTGTTCAATCAAAGCCACAAAGCAATCGCAACCAAAGACGAAAAAGAGATAAAAATGTTACTACCAACAACAATAATAAAATCAATAACAACACTGTGAGCTTCATCAACAACAATAACCATAACGCCAATAAAAGCAACAATAATAATAATAATGTTATCAACAATAATAACAACAACAATATTGATAAAAACAATAACAGCAACAACAACAGAGTCAATAAAAGCAACAGTGATGACAGAAAAGATGAAAAATCATCTGCAAAGCAACCCATATCTGTCAACCAAGAAGGATATCGTAACAGTAGAAAAAGAATCAATCGGCGAAAAATACAAACGAAGGGAGATGTTGTTACACCTTTGTCTGGGAGTGTACCACTCCAACCAGATCCAAAGTCACAGCAATCTCTGTCTAGTAATTGCCAATCTGAAATATCTGTGAAGCAAAACACAATAACACAACGACAGCAATAAACAAATTAATGTTACTGCTGCTGCACTGGATCTGTATGTAGCACACAATGCATAGATGCATTCGCTTATGCTTTTAACTTCGCTATATCATTAACGATTATTGATCAAATATATATAAAATTTAATAAATTTAGACGAATTTTAAAATTGTACAGAAAATATTGTATGCCTGATTGAATCAGGTTTTTTAAAGCAATTAAAATTGTAATGAGTTTTATTTAGTAAGGCATTTTCAAAAGGGGTTAAATTTTGTTATCACAGTTCAAATATTTTCAAGAGCTCACGGGCACAAGTTAGCTCAACTACCACCACAACAATTGTTGTTATTATTTCTTCCTTCATTACTCTGCTGTGAATTACTCCTTCATTGATCTTACTTTGCATTGTTTTACGACAACACCCAGCGAACACCAACATTCGGACAATGTTGGGTTAGATAAAGGTAATCAAATACCGGCAAATATTTCTAGATTCTGATTGGCTGATTCTGAGTGCAAATTCGAAAAAAATATTGCACTGAATTTCTTCGAAATTGTACTCTCAAAGCCAATCAGAATCCAGAATTTTTTTGCTGATATGTGATCAAGACTGAGATCAGCACGAAAGAGTGGTTAAATTTGTATTTTTGTCATAAAACAACGCAAATCAGACCACAAACGCACAACATTTTTAGTTCAACCAACGCGAATCCAACTGCCCAACGTTGATCCGACGTCTGTGGTCCGATGAAGACTCAAATGCTGGCAGTTGACATTCAAGCCAGCATCATAGAATAGACCCGGCCATGATTACTGTCGTAACCATTATTCCTGACCCCTTTGGGCTCGTGCAATTTTGAAACTTTTGAAAACCCCACTTGTGCAGATTAATCCCGAATTGAACTCGAAACCGTATGATTACCGTAATCTTCTAATCATATACCTGCAAAAATCTTCATAAAAATCTTCATAAAGTATTTGTTAGATTATTCAATTGTAGAGTTTTGTATCATTTTTTGATTTCGGTTTTTGCATTGATCTTCATTTTGACTTGAAAAAGGGTGTTCCCATTCACTAATTTTTGAACTGTCATTTCTATTTACAACACGTCGTTAGAATCAATACGATGTAGTTTAGAATAGACATGTCTATAAATGTAAAAAGCAGCACATTTACACGAAAGAAGCGGCATAACCCACAGGAAATACTTAGGTATATAATAATCATACATGCAGGGTACGCTATTGTACACATATCCAACACTCAAGACTTGGCGACAGTTACTGTCTACCAGGGGCGGCTAGAGCGGTAAACAGAATATTCAACAGGCTGCATGGAGTCATGCGCAGTAGCACCCTGTCCCGTCTGATATTTTGGCCACATCTGAATCAAATCTGAATCTCGCACGATTGACTGTACTTCGGTTTGATTTGTATTTCAAACTCAACTTGACTTTGAGATTTCTGATGGCGGCCAGAAAATGGCGGTCTTGTCCGAATGTAATGAGATTAAAGTTTCAAAATAACAGCTTTCGACAATAGTCATCGTCATATAATATAATTTGTGTGGATAAAAAGTTCTTATCCTGGTCATCGTAAAAATCCAGTACAGTTGATGTAACATTTATCAATTATTTGCACGTCTACGTTGTTACTTATCAACGAACAGTCTAACAGAGACAGAGTACACGGTGTATTTTTAAATAGCTAATATTGAATATTGGACAGGGTAAGGGAAGATATTTGAAAAATTAACATGAAATATGGTGTAATCTAACTCAGCTTTGAATAGTAATATTTGATAATATCAATATAACATCAAAACATGAATAAATTGTACACATAGAATAGGCTAGTCTATATTTTCTAAAGTCATTGCTCGTAGAAAAGTCGTAGACTAGCCTACCTTCAAATCATAGTCTATAACCTACATTAATCAGAAAAGTAGGGGAAGGAGCTCACTCAATCAAGTAAGGGCCAAGGTACTAACTGATGATAGATAGGCTTAGTGATCCACTGTCTTTGATCTGATATAATATTTATTAAATTACAAAAAAGCTAACATTAATGAGCGACTATTATGGAAGAGCTTTTGGTCTCCACTACACACAAGCACACACCACAACCTTGTATACAGTATCTCAATTCAGTTGAAAACTAATAATTATTGTTTTTAAAAACAACTTATTTGAAATAGTAAACAAACTTATCTATTTGTATTGTAGACTTTGCAACACTGAGCCAGAGTAAATGTTTGTAATATTGTTTAAAATCATAGAAATGTAGGCTACTTGCAGAACAAAATCCTCTGATAAAGTGTTCCACCGTGGATATAGCACAGCTAATAAATGGATTCTTAACCACTTGCAGAAACAGGATAATTGTGGCATTTGGGACGATTACTTTGTCATAATCCTTTACACCTTGCCTATAATAATTATTAATTAATATGTATCAACATGTGTGTATATGCATCAATATGAGATACTTACACAACAAATAACTAATGGACAATCTACAAGATTATAGGCTAAGCTAATTTTTGATTTATAAAGGGTAGGCCCCTAGGCTACAAAGTTGAAAGAGACGGCATTCTGAGGTGATCAGTCAAGATAATTAAAATTTAAGCAACATCGGTAATCTTCATCAGGATGTCTCGTGATATTAAACTACCTCCTAGAAAATTATGTTAGACATACGGGAGGCTGAGAGCTCGACTGTACGCGGACATATGTTTTGTAGATTAAGCCTAGTAATCGGCAAAGAGAAATGTTAACATTTCAATAGCAAATATGCCCCTAACATGCCTTGGCAGAAATCATGAAACAATGGAGGGATGGTTTATATTTCGTGTAGGGCCTACTTCTGTGTGTGTACTCTTTTACTAAAAATATCATACATTTATGAAAATTGATGTTTTTCAAGCAAATATCAAAATAATGAGTTGAAGTTTAGAAATAGGCTAGATACAGTTGAAATCTGTGTATAGCAGCCAGCTATGAGAGATAGATAAATTGATCAATGTAGACTGGTAGCTCAATAGTAGAGTGCATGTAGTCCCTGTGGGAGACCAGGGTTTGATTCCTCATCGCCTCACACAATGTATTTTATCTATACGTACCAGTAACTTTCATGTAATAGAGCTAATAGTAATTTCAATTAGTTGATTATAAATTTGACTGCTGTTCAGACATTCATTCCCATGCAAACGAGCTTGAAGCTTATGTGGTTAAATTTAAATTGTAAACTGCGAAGTGAAACAAAATTATCCCATCACACCATTAGATGCAGGTGGCCTTTATATGCAGGGTTGATTAGATAGAAAATACTATTTCAGGCATACCAAGAGTGACCATTGTAGACGGGTGGCTGCTGTATAGAGGTGACCACTATGAATTCTGGCAAAGGGGCATGTGGCCATTGTTTTCAAATTAATTTTAATAAGACTAGGCGTTTGGCGTGGTCCTGGAATACTGTAGCAGAAAAAGCTACATGGGTGGAACCCTGGGCAGCACAATGCTGTACCAAAACCTTTGAAGCCATTGTTACTCGAGTCTTGTAGCTAATCTGTCTCCCCTACTACCTTCTTTTAAGTCACTTCAGAATCAATCAAATGCATTTCTAATTTTGTACCGATTTTGTTGGAAACTCTCCTTTTACACCCCCTCTGAGTTTTGAATCTCTCTCTTGTCACGTGGGTATTTTCAGTGTGCATTGTTCAAGGTAGTCAAATTAGCCCTATTCACAAATATATTCATAAACAGGATAACAATAATTATGGAGCAATTTCTCTTTGCCTGTATTGTCGAAATTAATTGAATTCATTTAACAACTATCAATTTACCAATCATGAATTAGAAAACGTTCCTGCACAACAGTAGTAAGTTTCACTTGATGTTTACATCTAGAAACAAGAAAGATTTTGTTTGATGCCTTTGTTTTCCATCATTTCGAATACTGTGCTGACGTCTGGGAGAACCAACAGTATGCAAAAACACCTTGATTGCCTACATAATCTACTGAACAAGGATACATGGCATTGGTGTCCTTTATATTATCGATGATTAGAAATAAAGTATACGCTAAGTAAAGCTCGTGCTCAAGAATGTTTAGAGAAGGTGCCTATTTAACTTGCGCTAGTGCAAGTTTCCCCGTCTGTTTTGATCCTCTCACAAGGCCCATGGCTGCCACCTAGTCTGCTGCTCTTTGGTTAATCCGTAAAAGTATACGCAAAATGCAGGCTGTGATAACAGTTCTTGAACTTTAAATGGACCAACAAATATTCATGAATTTTTCTTCTAAAATAAACTAGAATGATCGAATGAATCCTCAAAATTTGATTGGTCGCTGAGCGTGTTTCAAATCTCTTTCGGAACTTTAAATGGACCAACAAATATTCATGAACCCCTTAATGAAAAACAGGTCATTTAACCAGCTATAGCTACGTTCAGCCCAAACTATCAAGGCTGTAAAAATTGTCAGTAAGAAGAATTGAAAGCAGCACAAAAATAAGTGTATAGTATGAAGATCAGTATGTATAGTACTGCACTTTGAAAAGTTGAAACGACTCAACACAACAGTTATTCTAATGTTTCTTGAAAGGCCTATTCAAATCGAAAAACTACATTTAAAATAACTTCTCAGAAAAGTGACTACTGCCCAGAATTTGTAAAACAGCCTTGTATTTAAGGTTCGTGAATAGTTCATGAACTCAACAAATTTTTCGTAGGGGAATATGCCTACTTATTTGCGTAGCACCAACCAAAGATAAATCTATGTGAAAATCATATGATAATAATTAATGAAATATTTTGTAATAATAAAATGAAATAAAATTTAAAAGAAACTTTCTTAAAAGCATCAGGACCAAATTTCTGAGTAATGAAGAATCATACCCTCTGGCCTCTATAATATAAACTTTGTAATAGAATCTACATTAATCACACTATCACAGAGTCATATCTGACAGGTATAATTTAAGTGAACAATCTTCAACCTTTTTGGCTGTGTTTAAAATCAAACCCACAACGAAAGTAAAACTAAAGTGACAATATTGTCAATTAAGAATAAGAAAATATAATAATTAAAGAATTTGACCATTCCAAAAGTACATATATATGTTAGTTATGAATAACAAATTTAACCTCTGAAAGTTTTGAGCCTCATTTATTTTGCACCTGCGTATTAAAGATGTGCGAATCCAATCAGATTGGATCGCATCCAGGTAGTGATATTTTAGGTCTTTGGATTGGGTCGAATTTGTATTTATTGATTCCAGATGATTTTGGATTTTGAAACTTGGAAGAGTATTTGTACTTTGTAGCGATTAATCAATGTGTTCTAGTTTCCTATCAACTGACTGCTTCTTGTACATATAGCGACATTCATGTTCCACTCTCTAGTATTCCACTCTCTAGTACATCAATTACTCGTTTGATGTGAAATGAATTATACAATTTCTTCAAGGAAATGATCAAGATTATTGATTCATTGTACGTATTGTATTATCATTTTGATGTGCTGTATGTGACTGTCTCATGTCAGCACCCTATATAATTCCTGTAATCTATCTATGTTGTCTATGTGTAGATTGAATAATAAATGAGATACAGTTTAGCCTTCATTGTGCTCACTATCCATTGGGTCTCGAATATCAATTAGTTGTTGTTATAGCAAAGCCAGCTATACGACATACAGTGATAGTACGTCACATTTATTCATGCTGGTATTTATTATTGCTGTGTGGTAGTTTTGTATTTTATCACAGTAGTAGTAACTAAGTGTCTAACGCAGAATATCCAGCATCAAGTTAAAAGACATCTGATTAAAGCGCCTGAGACTGTATCAAGCAATCATCCATAAATCTATACATGGAAAACTTGGATTAGTTTACATTAATTACAAATTATTTGCTTTGAATCGGATTATATTTATAATTGGCATATTGCTTCAAATCGGATTGGAATCGGATCATTACAACATTCATACCCGTAATCAATTTTGTGTAAATTCGATCTGATGCACACTTCAATGCGTATGGTCTTGCTTCAAGATGGCATGAACATATATACTGGCTCTTGCTATCATTGAACTATAGCCTACAACAGTTACGCCTACTTGTAGTTTTTAAAATTGAAATAAATTGATTAAAAGCCTATCGTTCATTCATGCATTTTTAAATATTTACATTGTTTTATGGAATTCAGATAATTGATATTTTCTGAATTGATTAATACTGCACGCTGTTAGTTTTGAAGCTTCAATATAATTGTTTATGGTATGACGACTTTCAGCGCAATACACTGCAACTGACTTGTTTCAGTCAAAACTCTGTGGCTTGATAGAGATTTTATCGATAAGAAGTACTATATTAACATATCATATCATAACTAACATTTTGAAATATATTGAATGTTTGAGAATTGTAAAGATTTAAAAAATCAATTTCTTATTCAATGAATTGATTAAAATTAAAGCTGATAAATACATGTATATATGATAATCATATCATAGACAATGGATCACTAAGCCTCACTGTCATCAATTATTACCGCAGTTGATTGAGTGAGGTCCTTCCCTTACTTTCCTGATTAATGTAGGTTATAGACTATGATTTGAAGGTCTATGAGCAATGACTTTAGAAAATATAGACTAGCCTATTCTATGCCGGATTCTATGTGTACAATCTATTCATGTTTTGATGTTATATTGATATTATCATATCTTACTATTCAAAGCTGAGTTAGATTACACCATACTTCATGTTAATTTTTCAAATATCTTCCCTTACCCTGTCCAATATTCAATATTAGCTATTTAAAAATACACCGTGTACTCTGTCTCTGTTAGACTGTTCGTTGATAAGTAACAACGTAGACGTGCAAATAATTGATAAATGTTACATCAACTGTACTGCAATTCTACGATGACCAGGATAAGAACTTTGTATCCACACAAATTATATTATATGACGATGACTATTGTCAAAAGCTGTTATTTTGAAACTTTAATCTCATTACTTTCGGACAAGACCGCCATTTTTCTGGCCGCCATCAGAAATCTCAAAGTCAAGTTGAGTTTGAAATACAAATCAAACCGAAGTACAGTCAATCGTGCGAGATTCAGATTTAATTCAGATGTGGCCAAAATATCAGACGGGACAGGATGCTACTGCGCATGACTCCATGCAGCCTGTTGAATATTCTGTTTACCGGCTAGAGCGTGTGGTTGATCAAATAATTCATACTTTTGAGATGTGATGGAACGTGCGCAACAAAAGGAAAGCAAGATAATACAGGCTATATATTTCAAGTCAATCCTCCAAGGAAAGAATATTAAACAAAGAAAGATTTGGACAATTAATCTCGTTGACTAAGTACAATTCAAAAAAAAGAAATTTGTTGGTTTACTGGATATAGACAAATGCAAACAGTAACCATAACAGAACAACTATACAAGGACCTTACAATTTACAAATATCAAATATTAAACATTATCATTTACCATTCCGTCACGACTGTACAACCGCGTTTTTTATAGTAACATGTAATTTGGAGAGATACAGCTGAAACTAATTGGAATGCATTTAGAACACAAAAGAGAAGAGATATAGACTGTAGTTCATTAGATGTAACTATTGCAAACTTTGGTCTGTTGCTTTCAGAGGGTTGACATATATTTATGTTTCGTCATGGTTTCATGTACTGCATAATATAGCTACTCGATAGTTGCCACTGTGTTGATATTCCAATAAAACAGTACAAAAGTGCTTAAAACAGTGCCAACGGCGAGAGGAGATCGTGATGGACTGCAACAACAACAACTTATCAGACTTAACAAACAATAATGACGAGGACAACAACAACATCAACAGCAATAGTGAAATTAACTTTGCTTCTGATGCAAACGATATAATATCTTCACTTGATGAAGTTGTCATAGAAACGGACACCGATGACGTATTCGATAACGGTATCATAGCCGAAAAACGATTGGATGAAACTATCCCAAAAGAGTCGCAAGGCAAGTGCAATTACCAAATAGATAGATAATAGTACGATACCCCCATCATCATCTAATACTTAATGTTTGCTATAATACAGCTCAGTGATAATAATTTATAAATTTATATTTTATACAGCACTGGAAATTGATATAAAAGGCTTAAGAGACATGATAACATCAATGCAGAACAAATTGTCAGAGCAAGATAACGAAATCCTCATTTTGAAAACATGCCTTTGCGAATTAATAAGGAAAGTTGACAATCAGCAGCCACATTCGATTCCCGTTCGAACACAACGAGAAGGTAGGAATACGAAACGGTAATCACTGAATCTCCACCTTTAATTTCCACAACGTTAAATATATCAAGATATAAAAATAAAAATACATAAAATGCATTTTGCGAAAACAAACAGTTTGGATTTAACGGGATAAATCTATACAGGTCAATCGATTGTCATAAATATAGCGTAATAGTTTTAGCTATTATTACGTAATCAGGCAAAGAGTTTCTTACATTTACAACAAGGTAATTACAGCATAGTTTATAACTACAAAAGCGTAACCGATGATATCTTATCATTACCAAGTGTGTGACAGGTCTCAGATTGAAAGAGAGATATACCGTCAGTCCAGTATGCAAGCATTATGATTTAAGTACTCTTTAATTGATGGAACAGATATAAAGAGGCTTTGTGCATTCAATGACTTGTCACTTTCATTTGCCTTATTTCGTATTACGTATATCTTGATCGCATTAAATTCTGTCCCCGATATTCGTTGTTTTATGATTTCGTTTTGATGTTTATCAAAGGACGTAGGACATCCTGCCTGTCGGGGAATGGCCTCGCATCCATGGCTGTCGTTTTACCAAGTCCAATGAAAACCACAAAAGGAGACTCAAATGCAGAGGTATAAAACCCGGATGTATGTAAAATAGATTTATAAACTTAAAGCTAAAGAACAATACAATACGCTTATTTGGGCGTGGTCGTGTCATTGATTGATTTTAGCATGAAAAAGTAATCTCACCAAGACGAAATCATTCAAAGCAAAATTCAGATACTGTTAGAAAACTGCGACGATCAGATAGCGAACTTTTCACACCGCAATTAAAATCGCAGTAAGTAACAGTTAGGAGTTAGCTGGAAATTTGTACTAATCTTAATAATCATGTTTTCATAATTAGAATCTTACCTTTTATTTGTCAGACGTAGAGGCAGTGGGACGTTACGAAGATCAATGTCACATACGTATGTATAGATCCATTACGTAATGATATTATATAGCTATTCATTATGATCAATATAAGTTGGCATTGGAACAGCCTAGGATGCAGTCAGTATTCGTATGTGACGTATAGTATTCGAATTTGATTTCAAACCTCACAACGAACAAAGATATAGAGCACTTAAAATATAAAATTTGTTACCAAAACGCTTTTTGTGAGATAGGTTATATCTTATAAATAACTTTTACATTCTTTGATCTACTTTGGTGACCGGCATGAAAATAAAAGCACGAAATCGATCCATTAAAAAACCAAAGTAAATTTAATATTCTGATTTATTTTATTTAGCATAAACAACTAAAAGGGCTGTAATTAACATAATCTAGATATTAATTAGATCTTCATTCAACACTGATTATCTAGTAATATTGAGGCAGCACGATCATTGGTTCACGTCAGTATGTATTTTTATAAACTTGTTTCTTTTACGGCAGTATGCTATTTAAAGATGAAAGCAGTCCAGCGCAAGGTAAAGCATTTTCAATGACAATGTATCATACGTGTATTGAAACCGTCGAATTTGTTTCTTGGGATAGAACTAATCTTTTAATATTCTATCATTTTAGAAGAGACCAAGATAAAGTTCTACATCCGTGGGAGGGCTTTATCTTTTTATACACCTTCAAACTTTCGTCAACAGAAGTCAAGTACAGCACCACCTAGCAAAACACTTGAACTTGAATGGGTGTATCTTTTTATCCAAAATGAGGTAAATTGTATCTAACTCTACTATGATCTATAACCGCTTTAGGTAATGCTTTGCCGATAGATTTATAATAATAACTCTTCATAAATTCAAACAATTCGAACAATCTTCTTTAACTGAACTGCAACAGATACGGCTACAGGGGACGGGATTGTCGCAATAATCTCGTTATGCTTCCATGTGGTGACCTCGTATACAATATAGCTGCAGTTGTTATACTTTACAACCGTGACAAATGCATTCAACGACATTATACTGGTCACAACGACGATATCAAATGGTGAGTACAGTTCTAAGCCTTTAATCTAGAAATAATCAATGCAAAAAGGTTTTATTTGATATTTGTGATTGATATTACATTGACATGCAGTATTGCGCTACATCCAGACGGAGTTACTCTTGCAAGCGGGCAGGTAGCAGGTCACGACAAAGCCGAGGGAAAGGTATGTAGTATACCGATTGTTCGCATTTTAAGCATGACAAATGTCAAGTTAATTCATAATTCATACCGTTTGCCTCATCGGTTTAGCCTCACGTTAGAGTATGGCAATCAGACACATTGGAAACGCTCCATGTTATTGGACTGGGTGGGTTTGAAAGAGCCGTCTGTTGCCTTTGCTTTTCTACCAAACAAGTAAGGCTGATAGAGTATCGGTCAATTCGTTGCTAATATTAAGTCAGTGTTAGACAATGAGGACCCACTTTTTATCTTGAAAATAGAATGATGGCAAATACTTGGGTGTCGTGGACGAGTCTAATGAACATGTGACGTCACTTTGGGACTGGAAACAAGAAACAAAGCTATCAGAATGCAAGGTATAAAAATCGATAGAAATTGTACCTAATTACATTGGGCAACGAATTAAGAGCAGTTTTTCCATGGCAGGGCTACAACGAATCTGTATTTGGTTTGGAATTCAATCCAGTTGATGCAACTAATTTTATAACATATGGAAGGTCGCATGTCGCATTTTGGACAATTAATGAAGATGATAAAATTGTCAAAAGAATGGGCATTTTTGAGGTTAGTCAAATCAATAATTCACTGTGTATAGATGAGTTTTGCTATATAGCGAAACATTTTGGACATTTCCATTTACTTCGCATGCAAAGACAGAGAATCATTGAAATGTGGTACGAATAAAGTTTTGTAAACTATTGCAAAGATGTGATGATATTCGAAACCAGAGCCATCTATTTATAAGAGTTGGGACACGTCTAACTTCTGGGCCTCAAAAATCACTATTTTCGTTCCATTGAAAACGAGGTTTTGCTTTTGCTGTTCAACGTTCGTGAGCATCTAGACTGGGTTTGACGGAACGAAATGGCACCCATAAAATGACGTGACTGGCATATTCTGTCAAATGGGAGCCGAGAGCGGCACGCTAAAGAGTGTCCGAACTCTTGTATAAATAGATGGCTCCGGTCCAAACAGGCTGCATGACGTTACGTTAGACTCATATGTATTAGTTCGAATCGTTAGAATCTTAATTCTGAATGGTATTTGCTTGTTACCATACAGAAACACGGTAAACCAAAGTATGTCTTATGCGCAACTCATGCCTCAAATGGTGATGCGATAACTGGTGATTCCAATGGAAATATTCTAGTGTGGGGTGTGGGTAAGTTGTATTAGCAGTTTGATGAGTGTGAATAGGAGAGGATTTCTATAACATAAAAACCGAGCCCGATACATATAGTACTTCAACTGTCGTTGATTCAATTGCTTTAGGGAGCAACAAAGTTAAACAAGCCATCAAAGAAGCTCACCAGGTATATATATATATATGTATTATGTATATATACAGCACAATGCCCATTATATTATGGCATATTTATAAAACAAAATTGAGAATATAGATTTTATTAATTTTCTCGTTTTGATTTGAAAGGGAGGTGTATTTGGTTTATGTGTTTTTAAAAACGGAAACATAGTTTCTGGGGGAGGCAAAGATAGAAAGATTGTGGAATGGACAAAAGATCTGAAACAAACTAGCAACGAGACAGAGGTATGCCAATATATTAAAGATCATGGCAATGAAGCGTTTAATCTAGATGTAACTGGAATGACACTAGATCGCAGCATGGTCGCAGTCGAAGTGTAGGCAGTGAAATTGTACAGCCTCCTAGTGTTACCCACATGTGTTATGAAAAAAGAAGGTAATTCGATTCTATCTGCCATATAGAAATATGGCTGGTACGAAAAGCCGTAATTGCCGTAATAGCACATTTGCTTATGCGATGTAATTCGATTGATTTTAGTTTTCATAAAATAAGCAACCGGTGAACACAATATAATAATACCGCGATTATAAGACTCTATATCTACAGTGCTTATTCTTATGTATTATACAGACATCTCGTATACGTCATTCATGGTGAGCGAACCACGTGATGTATAGCTTCTTAATAATGGTAATGATGATTTCTTCAATAAGGTCCCCAGTAGCAGCGGTGGTATTCGTTGTATAGTCGAAAGTGGTGTAGATGAGACATGCGCCGTAGAGATGATTGTTGGTACCACAAAGAACTGTCTCTTAGATGGCACATTTGACAACGGTCTCGGTTCAATTGTACAAGTAAGAATATCAACATCCTCAGTGTATACACGAATCAATGCACAGCAAGTCCTAGTAATGGAACTGGTATATTTATTGTGTGTGTATTTTATGATAATAGGGCCATGTTGATGAGATGTGGGGTCTCGCTGCCCATCCTAACCAAGATCTATTTGCAACATGTGCGTATGATAATATCGTGATTCTGTGGGATGCCAACATGCACACAGCCGTGTGGAAGAAGAACATTGAGGTTAGTCATATCGCATCCCTTGGCATAATGATTCTGTTGACATTACGTGATCTAGCTTTATAAAATATATAGGCCTACTGTTATACTGAGATCCATCCGAAATCACTGTGTCATTTGGTACACATTGTTAAGTTTTCCGTTGCTTTGCTCGCATCTATAGGAAAGTGCACAGGTGGTAGCATTCCATCCAGTCGCCAATGTTCTCGTTGTTGGCATGCGCAACGGAAAGTAAGATAACCAATATGTATCACTACCTGCGTTGTAAAATTGATGCCCATACTCTTGCAATGAGTATAATCTGCCTGTGTTGTTGTCGATTCCAGATGGTTTGTTTATGATTTTGAGACACAAGAACTTTTAACAACCAACACAGATAGCAAAGAACAAATTGATGTGTTGAAGTTTTCGCCAGGTAAAAGTGTATAGCAATAATATTAAGTCAATGATGAAGGGCTGTGAGATATAATCTTGATAGGATATTGTATATTTACTAAACGGGAATTGCTATAAGAGACAAAACGGCGAAGAGTCACAACACGAATCTCGAGACGAATACTACCAATGAAAAAATAATTTGATGACGTTTATTTTTGTTTAAATTCATGCAGATGGGAAATATTTGGCTGTTGGCTCACATGAAAATGTTATCACTATTTACCAAAGCGATGAAATAGGCCATGAATACGAAAAATTAGGAAAACTATCGGTAAGTTGTGCATATATGTTTTACTACAAAGAATTACAATTCTGGAGTATCTCACGAAGTATATATCCATATTCATTACTGTTTTGATTGACAGGGTCATTCTAGTTTCGTTACGCATCTTGATTGGTCAAATGACGGGCAATACATCCAAACAAATTCTGGCGATTATGAATTGCTTTATTGTAAGTTATTCCGCAATACTTAAATCATTAGACAGTATTCGAATGAATAGAGCATTGGAATAGACAGTATTCCATACATCATCATTATTTTACAGGGCATGCAGCCTCTTGTCGCCAAATAGTATCAGCCTCGGCTATGAGGGATGTCACATGGCAATCTTGGACATGCGTGTTTGGATTTCCGGTCATAGGTAAGTCAAATTGAGGTTATATTAGGACTGATGTGCATATAGAGTCAAATTTTAGCGAATGTGACTCAAAACCGTTTAATTACCTGTTAATTTAAAATCCAAACAAATTACAGTTAATGAATTACACAATCATTGTCCATTCTTACAGAACACTCTTGCTCATTTCCGCAATCTGCATATTGCAATGCTATGGTAGATCAGTATATCCGTTGTATTGTATACATATGAACCAGTGTGAACCATACGAACCTTTCCTAGGTATATGGCCAGATGGTGCTGACGGGACAGATATCAACACGTGCTGTCGCTCGAACGCAGGAGATTTTCTTGCCACAGGAGACGACTTTGGTAAAGTCAATCTATTTACATTTCCATCAACTGCGTTCAAGGTAATTCAATTTTAATGAATATATCAACACTCTCCTCCTGATCTATGCATTCAATGAGTGATGATTGATTTCTCATTCCCTACACGCAGGCACAATGCCACGCATATCAAGGCCACAGCTCACATGTGACATGTGTTCGTTTCACACACGAAGGTCAACGTCTTCTGTCAGCCGGTGGAAAGGACAGTTCAGTCATGCAATGGAGAATAGTTACATCTGAAGATAAAACAGCATGAATGAACGAATGACCATAAACAAAAGAAAAGTAGATTCAATCAATAGGCTGTAGTTATAGTTGCTAATTTGTAATTTTCAGGTTATAAAAATAATCTATTTAGGCTATAAAAATAACCGATAATATTCACAAGTGTATGAATACACCATAACAATGTTTTTCTCTGTTTGCATCGAACGTAGTAATAAACAGATGCGTTGAATATATTTGCCCTTGCTGATTGATGTAGAAATGATGTCATCTATGCTCTGATTGAATGTCTCGTTATCAGCGGTCATCAAATCGAGACTAGATGCGAGGAGATCCATGTCAGAGCGAGGCAGATCAACCTAAAATAAAAGAGAGGATGACATGTCATATAAACAGATAGTGACGCCAGGCTGAATGAAAAATAGAGACACACGTACACATTTGACTTGTTCACTTACCCCAAGCACTTCACAGGGAGTTCTTTGTGCGATTTGTGTGATCATTGGCGATAAGGATGACTGTAGTTTGCCTTCTAGTCTCCTTCTGATGTTCGTTTGCAGTTTATCAGGAGGTAAGAATGCGATTTGTAGAGTAAAGGACTGGTCACTAGACTGTTGTATCGTCGTTGAAGATGAGGAAGTACCCTTTCAAATACAAAATGAAATTTAAAAGTAAGAAATGGAATATCAAAACGAGAATGATGAAACATGATTATGGGTGACTAAAGCGCTTGTTAAGCGAATCAATGCTGAAACATTGGTGGCTGTTTGTAGCAAACATCAACGGAGCCTATAATTAAATAATTTATTCTCAAATAACTGATTTATTCTCCAGTTGAAGACTAGGAAAGTTTATTGATCTTGTCTCAGTTTGAAAGTTGTTTTCACTGGATTCTCACAGTGTGATAAATCCCGGCTAGATGGTCTCAATAACGGTCCTTGGATTAGGCAAACACACCTTTTCAGGGTCTTGTCTCCCCAATATTCTTTGCTGTAGATAATCACATACGTCTTTACGTGGTATCCTCGCCTCAGAATACTTCTCTTTTTCCTGCGTTCGTATCTTTATCACGTCTGCATCGCTTTCTTTCAACAATACCATATGCTGAATACAGTTTTCACGGCAATAGTCTTGCAGTTCTTCTAATGATAAATCTTTGTACTTTTCATAGGATGATAGAGCAGATCGAATTCCAGCGTTCCATAAATCACGTAACATCAAAAGCATCTCCTCTAATAGAGGACTGTCTCCTAGTGAGCACACTATGACGTCAACATCAGTCAACGCGCGTGGTAGTTCTTCTTGCCTTGTTTCACTGGCAACCCTCATTACGTGAGATACTAGTTTATCAACCGCTAACGTCATTCCAACAGAGCAAGGTAACGCTGTTTCTCTATCGCTGAAACGTGCACATTCTTTGATGAGAAGATCAAATCTGCCACCCATTGCAAGAATATCCACACCGCCTCTATTCCGTTTTCGGTTGTTATTGGCAACTACTTGGAATACGATGCCGGATGATTGACCAGATGGATAAGCGAGGCTAGGCGATACAACTGTCATAATGCTTTGGTCAAACATCCTCAAAGTCTTTATCAATGTTTCAATTTCAAGTAAGGCTTGTCTTGCTATGGATGAAACACTCTCTTTGGTTTTACGAAGCGATTGAAGAACTTCTCTTGCACGAGGTAAACTGTCTTCGAAATCAAAATAAGAACACAGTCGAGCCCGTGTACTTTCTTGAATATTTAGCTTGGAAAGGAGACGTTTTAATGAGTTTTGTCTTTCCGATACAGTCTTTCGCGTTTGAAGAATCTCAACAACAGTGACGTGATGCTCTTCGGGTACACCGCTATGCAAGAGTATAGCTTTTATTAATTTGCTGTGGTTCAATCTGACATAGAACTTGCGTTGGTCTTCAAGAGATGGAAACTCACGAATAATCTCCCAAATAGTATAGATTACTTCAGCTTCCATAATCATATTGGATGACGGAGTACCAACAATATCAAATGTACATTCCGCAATCTCTTTCGGATGTTCACGATAGCCGTCACTTCGGTACACACGGCCCAAACAGTATCGCCGCATTCTTGAAATATCATTGAGTGCGATGAATCGAGCAAAGTTATGTCTTGAATCATATGGTAGGCATAGCAACATACCACCTGCGTCCATCAATGTAACCATGTTGTTAGGACTTGGTGTTCCAACAGATTTAGGTGATAGGAACGGAGTGTTAACTGCAGTGGCACCATGTCGAATAAACACAGACTCCAGCGTACGTTCGACATGACGAAGAGCTCTAGCTGAATGACAGATAGCCAGCTCATTGTTACCATGGCGATGTAAATCATACATGACTTCTGTCACAGGGCTCTCTGTCTGATTGAACAAGGCTGCCATCATACGAAGGTATTTGGATGAATTTGATTGCGAAAGAGTATGACGTAGTAACTCATCGAACTGCCTGTCTTCGATTTTAGGAGGAATGTACCCACTCTCAAGAAGTTCACGCGAAGAAGGACGAACCTCTGGGTCATGTGATAATAACCAGCGAACCAAGTGCCTTTCACGAGACCGGGATTCAGACTCGAATTCTGGAGGGAGTTCAACAGTTTGCTATAAAAGAGAAACGACAGCATGGGTATATAAAAACCACAGCAAAAATAACAATTAAGACTCATAAAATGAATAGAAAGTTTTCTTCAGATTGTATGACCTCTCAGTAATAAACTTATTCGACGATTTGTCCAATCGGGTCACATCACATCACATCGCATTAAATTCATTCATTCCACTCATGCAGGTACTGTAGTCATGCACATGAGTAGGGAAAATACATTTAAAATAAGGAGCAAATGTATATTGCTTGTTCTCACCTTTCTAAGATTGGCAATGACTTGAACACGTTCCATACGAGTCTCCCACGGCCTGTGACACATTTCAAATAAAATAATACCAAGGCTGTATAAATCAACTTTCGGCGAGAATTTTACTCTTGATGCCGCGTAACCTAGTTCAGGCGCAACATAGAGTGCAGTGCCAACTTTTCCAGTCATGTTACTGTCAATTGGAGTATCCGGTGAAGTAGATGATTTCAACAGTGACGAAGAATCAAAACCTTCGAATGAATGTTTATTTGATGAGGCATGAGACGTTGCTAAGCCAAAATCACCAATTTTCACTTGGTCTCTTGAATCCAAAAATATGTTGTCTGGCTTCAAGTCTCGATGGATCATACCCTACCGAAAACAAAAAATACACATTAGGATTAGAGCATAATTGCAGCGCCACTCTTCTATAAGTTATATCTATACAGAGAAGACTTGCGTATTGATAGATATTAGTATATAATGTGCGACACAATGGAACAATATTCATCTACTCCCTTGTAGACTACTACTCCCCTGGAGACAATGATATCGACATTCAGAAACTCCAGATTATGCATGAATACCGTGTTTTTGCTTGTTTTTGAATTAAAATCATCGCCAGCATCCACCCCTCTGTAGAGTGAATCTGGACGGCTCTAAGCTATGTAAATTATTTGAGGACAATCCTTTCCACCCCCACAATGACTGCACTCATCGTTGATTAGGTAGATACAAAGATAAGTTGACAAAGGGGATTTTAACTACACATTTTCATATCCACGCCCTGTGATCTGCCTGTGACAATTGAGTATATCGATATACAGTAGCATGGCTGTGTTTGGTTTATGTTTACCTGCGAGTGGACATGAGTGAGACCTTCGACAATTTCACGTATCAGTCGCCATTTTCTCTCTGGTTCCCAGGCAAGTCCATCGTCAATTGCATTACGCAGTGTGCTCCTCTCACAATATTCCATTTGAATGAAAAGATATTGCGGCGAGGAAGACATTCTGCTGGAATCACTTGTTGTCTCAGTCGTTCGTGCTGTTGCTTTTGTTGTTGCTTGCGGTTTGTTAGGCATGACAGCATCGTCTTCAGACTCATCCTGTAAACATTAAGAGCGTGTCACTTATGAAATTCAGAATATTACTTATTATAGGAGTGCAGAGGTGGGTGGAGTAGTCACAGGAGAATTCGATGTACTTGATGGAATACGATGTTGACTATGAATGACCTAGATTGGAAGCTGCACAACAAAAAATGAAATTGTTATCAAGAAAAAAATACTTAATTTAAGCACTCTTTAAGCAAATACATTCTTAATTTAAGGATGCTAGTACAAACGTACTTATCCACATTATCTGTGATTCTTATTATAAGTACATTTGTCTCAGTTGGAACACAAAATGTTCGAGTTAAGTATGCTTGTTCTGTCTAAGCCAACTCTACTTATATTGAGAATTAATTATAATTTGCTATAATTATTATAATAATAATAATAGGGCTAATTGGTATCGGTTTATATGTTATTTATAAACTATTGACACCACTGTCTGATGGTCACATCAAACATATTTGTCCATATCAGCTTTCTCCGAACGTGAAGTACACATTCATAATAATGTCGATTGATCAAAGTGCAGCATGTTATAGGTTTTGCCTTGAAAATATTTGGAAGCATTTTTCACTGAGTTGGTTGGCCCATGACTTTTTTAATTTTGCCTTATTTGGAAACAATTTTCAATGAGTTTGTTGGCCCATGACTTTTTAAGTTTTGCGTTAAAAATAGTTTGAAGCACTTTTCACTGAGTTGGTTGGCTCTTGACTTTTTATACTTGCCTTATTTGGAAACAATTTTCATTGAGTTTGTTGGCCCATGACTTTTAAGTTTTGCGTTAAAAATAGTTTGAAGCATTTTTCACTGAGTTGGTTGGCTCTTGACTTATTAAGTTTTGCCTTATTTGGAAACAATTTCACTGAGTTGGTTGGCCCACGACTTTTCAAATTCCTCCTTAATTGGCAACAATTTTCACTGAGTCATGGTTGCCTCACGATTTTTCAAGTTCTGCCTCAAATGGAAACAATTTTCACGGAGTTGACTGGCCGATGATTTTTCCTGTTTTGCCTTAAAAATAGTTTGAAGCATTTTTCACTGAGTTGGTTGGCCCATGACTTTCACGTTTTGGCTTACTTGGAAACAATTTTTACTGAGTTGGTTGTCTTATGACTTTTTAAGTTTTGCCTTAAATGGCAACAATTCTCAATGAGTTGGTTGACTCACGATTTTTCAAGTTCTGCCTCAAATGGAAACAATTTTCACGGAGTTGACTGGCCGATGATTTTTCCTGTTTTGAATTAAAAATAGTTTGAATCATTTTTCACTGAGTTGGTTGGCCCATGACTTTCACGTTTTGCCTTACTTGGAAACAATTTTCACTGAGTTGGTTGTCTCATGACTTTTTAAGTTTTGCCTTAAAAAATTGGAAGCATTTTTCACTGAATTGTTTGGCCCACGAGTTCCTAAGATTTGCCTTAAAATAAGTTAGAAGCGTTACTCAATGAGTTTTTTGGCCCACGATTTTTCAAGTTTTATCTTGAAAAAATTTGAACGCATTTTTCACTGAGTCGGTTGGCCCATGCTTTTCAAGTTTTGCGTTAAAAAAGATTAGAAGCCAAGTTGGTTTCCCAGGATATTTTAGTTGGTTCGCCCACCATTCATTAATTTCTGATCTTAGAATTAACACTGGATTTATTAACAAGCAACTGTACTGCATGAGATTCTCACTATGTTGCCTATCATAAGAGCATGTACGCCTTAACAAGAATTGTGCTGCGCGAAATATCTAAGATTTAGCGCATGAGTCAGCTATTTTACACTTGACTAATGAAATCTTATAAAAAAGTAATACAAGTCAGTATAATACATATAACACAAAGTTGAAATCTAATGTGTGTTGGGAATCTAAGCCAATCTACTTGAAATTTGACGAATGGACATTGATATAAAGTGTTAACAACTCGAAAGGTGGCGTTTGCAAATTGAAATTGCCTCTTAAATATTTTATTTGAAGCAAAATAGAGACCATCCATTGTCCAATGGACCGAATTCCAAATACTCATAGATACCTTGAATCACGAGAACGCCAGAAGACGCACGTTGCGTGTCTATATGTAGTGCTTAGGTTGATACTGTCTAAATTATTTAATAATACTAGACCTGCATACCGGAGAAGAAAGACCTATAAACTCATTGGAAATGCCAATTTATTTCCAGATGAAATAAACTGTTGATCCATTGATATGTAAACCCACCTGTAAATCAGTGGTTCCCTGCCATTATTTCCTGGGGATGGGGTTAAGCGGAGTTTTAAATGATAGAATATTTAAATTACCTCGGTATCAAGAGCATCACCGAACTGAACTTCTGAATTGTCGACAGCAAACATAACGCTACAGTCTGATGAATCCACAAACTCGTTGATCCTTTTGCTTGATAAATTATTACTTCTAGTCGGCGATGGTCGCGGATTCCTGTAATATGATGACGACTCATCACTACTTGAGTCACACTCTTCTCGCCGTCTGAAAATACCCTCTTCACGTGAATTAGTTGCCATAGGATTATCATCAGCCCAAGATTCTTCTTTTGCCAATGATGAGTCATCCCTCATGCTAGGTGGTGCTTTGAATGATTGAGAACTAAAGTTGGTTTTGTCCTTTGCTATATTCTTATCACCATGACAATTATCATTTGAATTGGTTGCTGTTGTGGCAGTTGTTGCTGAGTCATCGATTGTATCATCTACTTCCACCCATGAGTTGTAATATCTTCAAAGGAGGGAACAAGACACTGGTTGGCATTCAGCAAATGCAAAAGAAAAGCGCTAAGCATTTGATTTGTTATCCGCAAAAGAAGCTATCCTCCTTGGTAGGGATACAATATATGACGTAGATTATAATAATAATTATGCCAGAATGAAAGTACGTATAATCATAGAAATAAATGTTAACTGACAGTAAAGAACAGAAAAAAACGTTTTAAAAAAGAAGAAGGACAAAGACAGGTAAAATGGTCAAAGAATGGTTGAATTAACTCTTACAATGACTGAATATATCAAGGCTCAGAAACGCGCATTAGGAACTGATATTTTGTTGTTGTGATAAATGAATTCATGTTCCAAGAAGAGTTTCACATAATTTAGTAAAACATTAGTAAAACACTAGTAAAAATAAAGGTGAAACACTCTGCTGTGTAGTATTGTATCATGAAGCAAGGTTGATCATGTTGTGAAGATTTAAATTGCAGTAATTATGTGCATAAAATATTGATTAAGAACAGAGTCCAACAGAAGTGAGTGTCTTGCAATCCTTGATTGAGAAGACTAGAGCGAATCCAGACTGAGTTTCTGAATTATAGGCGAAGCCTCAACACAAAAAACCAGAAGAAAAATTTGAAAGTTTGGTAGGATTCTGCAAGGCTAGACCTTTTTTAGACACTGATTAATTAAGAACTTACCTGACGACATGTTCATGATTCAATCTGGACAGAAGTTTGACTTCTCTTGTGATTTTCTTTGTTAAATTTGGGTTCCTTGGATCAAGAGGAATTCTTTTAATGGCGTAGATGCAACCATCTAATTTGTTTTGTACCTATACATATACACATAACAAATATCAACATCACGTAAAACAACATTGTCAAAGGGGGATCTAATGATTGCCTAACGGGATAGTGGGATATGTACACTGTGCAGTATCCTCTTTTATTCTAATGATGTTGATTTATATTTCAATTTTTTACATAAAATTTGATAAATAAATAAAATGATTGATAAAATTTCCTGCTATGCATACAAAGTTAAAATACAATATACAAGTGTTTTATTTTAGTTCGTTTTGAAAAGTTTCCATTACCCTAACTGCATTTTCTCTCTGTATAGCTAGATTCGCTCTTGTAGGTGGTTTCGGGATTGGAGGCCAGATGCAGCTTGTTTTAATCTACCAGATATTTTCTTGATGCAAAAGGAAGGAGGATGGCCCATAGCTCTCTATTGTCTCTATTTCTACGGTATATAAAAGTAGCTATGGGCAGTTTCAATTATTATATTACAGTATATTATATATGGTTCTTTAGCTACCGCTTCACTACTCAGATGTTTAATTAATTGAAATCACTGAAATTAACATCAATTATCATAATTTACTAATAAATGTTTATAATCAATGATAAATGGTTATATCGGTACCTTGATAACATTCCCGAAGCCACCTTGACCAAGCCAATGCAAAACTTCGAATTCATTATTTAATCTTGATTTGCTAAGGAACACAATGCCAGATTGAAATGGTAGCTGTGAATATGGCTGATCAATGGACAGTGGGTGTGATGGCTGTTTGACAGAATCAATTGATTGAACACGACCAACGTCAATCAGATTCTTTTTAGGGGTTAACTGTTGAGGGATTGATTGAGATACAAACGGATGCTTCATCAGTTGTGCAATGGTCCAGCGGTCTCTCTCGTCAGGTTCTAAACAACTGTAACAAATAAAAACCAGCATGAGACATGTAATTATCTTTAAACGTCTAATAAAATATGAATAGGCTTATTATTTCACTAATTTACCAGTTAAGAAAGTCACGGAGTGGATCTGGTATAGTGTCAGGTAAATAGACTGGAAATGTGCTCTTGAATTGACCAATTGAAAGAGAATAAATAACAAGACCCTAGCAAGGCAAAAAATATTAACATTAAAATTGAAAAATATATATATAGAAAATACATTTCCATACATATAAAGTTTTCTTACCAAATTAAAAACATCAGCCTTCTTGCCAGGTTTAACATATTTTCTGAACACTTCATAGGAATCTTCAATGACATTTTTACGTGCAACATTTAAGTCTGCAAGTCTAAAATTAACAAAACCTAAACACGCTTGCTCATTTGCATTCAAGGCAACACCAGTTTAATAGATAGTCTGTATTTATAGTCTGTATCTGAAGTAAATATGCAAATCAATAATTTGACAGATGATTTGTGTCATAAAGGCGACAGGTACTCATGATTTATCTTGTTATAGCTAACACCAGAATCAGTTGATAAAAATTCAAGATTAAAATGAACAGTATTGTTAGAGATCATAGTTAAAGTATACCTTCTCCAGATGGAACAACCAACCAACCGCAGAACACCTCCAGATGAATCATAGAAGATATTCCCAGTCTAGTTGGAAAATGACAACTACATAAGACTGGATAACCTAAAAGTTCCATACCAGTGATGTGTACATTAGAATTGGATTTTCCACCTTTTGAGTCAAACACTTATTGACTATGTTAGCCTACACAATGTAATTAGATGAATGTGAAAAGTGAATGTGATTACCTTAAGGTTACGATGATAGACACCTTTTGAATGCAAGTAAAAAAGAATGTCAACTAACTGTCGATTGAAATCGGCTATTTGATCCATGGAGACAGTCTGGTCATTGTACATATCACTTAGAGGCACACCCTGGATAGCATCTGTTAATACCTGAAAGCAAGTATGCTGTATAGATAAGGATATATTGGTAAATGATGCATAATTAGATCAGGATATGAGTAATACCTTGATGGTAATATCATGTTGAGATTGATCAATTCTGATGGATCGATAGTTGATCAGATGGCGGTGATGTAACTTAGATATCAAAAACAGCATTTCTTGTTCAATACTGTTAACCTATAAATAATCAACATATGATATTTCTAATCAAGAATGAAATAATAACAGTTGTCATACATAAACATTTCAAAGACTTGATCAAACCTGTCTGAGGAGACTGTCTGTTGTGCCATGAATGTTGTTGGAAATTGGTGAGATACATTCATGAACGGTTAATGATTTTCCACTTAATATATCAAGGCATGCAAAGTGACACAAATGATCTTCATAATGTCCTAGAACAAGTAATCAAAACCACCTTCAAAGTAGTAAAATAGATACCCTAGAATATTTGACTAGACCGTACTTTAAATATTTCTAGAGAGCTTGAATCCCGGCTCTGCCAGAAAACTTGTGGTATATTTGTCTATGTAGTACGTAGCTTGATACTGTCTAAATTACTTGTTAATAATACTGGACCTGCATACCGGGGAAGTAAGGCCTATAGATAACTTCATTGGAAATGCCAAATTAATTTTTAGATAAAATAAGATATCGATACACCCAGTCCACCTGTAAAATAATTTTTTGGTCAAACTCAAATTATTTCTCAAGCACTGTTGATAAATGCAAATTCGAATAAATGAAATGTAATTGTTGGCAGTTTTGACTTGCTCTTAAGTGGGTTACACTGCACGAATTCACTGCATTATGCACCAAGTCATCAGTAAATTATGAGGCAATAATCAAAATACACAGATAATGTTATAAAGTTCTCAAAATGGGATTACAATCACTCCAGGGGCATTTATGATGCAAGGATGGTACACATGAAACAATCTAAACTAGTTGAATTCTTATTAAAGGGATCGATACATTCATGACTTAGCGTACCTTGGCATCCGCCACATATAACACTTGTACTCTGTCCCTTCACTTGAAATTCAACTGTGAATACTTTCTTGTGTTGCAGTCCTCTCCAGCATTTGTCTTCTTTGACAGCATACGGCATTTGACTACCCTGCAGCAGACCAGACTCTCCTTGCTCGTCAGGGCAAGACAGCATATCTTCAATAAAGTCTTCATCTCCAACATTCTGTAAATAAACGCATGCATATGTAATACTGTATCATAGACTTGCAAGTAGGCCTACAATCTGTATACAGTATGTATAGTCTACTGTATTTATCAAGTTTTATGAATACACCCTATAGAAGAACTACTGCAGTCAATCTGCTATAACAATGTCAATATTCCCGTAGAAGTACTACCAGGAAAAACATTTCATGAGTTTATGAATCTCATGAAATAGTCATGGACATTTATGAGCACTTCATGAACTTCATAAACTGTCAGACACAGGAACATAAATTTCGAAAATAGTTTGAAATGAGCGATAAAAGTCTGAGAAATATCTTTTTTGAACTATCTATTAACATGGTTTATGAACAGTTCATGAAACGTTTAGGAATCGTAAATGGTCTGCTTTCCATGAACTTTTCATGGACAGTTCATAAAAACGGGCCAATTTAACTTCTATTTCACAGGGTTATATTGATCATTTCGGCAATGTATGAAACAGTTCTTCTCTGTTTAGGCTACTCTACCGAAATCAACACTGTTTACTCTAATCAGTTTAATCTTTTGTATAACTCATTATTTATCTCAATAATGAAAATGTTCCATAACCCATTCGACTGCGGAAAAACAGCTCATGAACTTTTCATAAAAGTCAAATTGCCTACAGATTTTTCATAAACTTCTTTATGAGCTGCTTGTGAGCTGTTTTTATAGGGGTTTTATCAGCAATGAATTTAAATTAGTTTAATTGATTTCAGGTTCAAAAAAGAATGCACTTACTAATTGTTACTAATTTGCTATGGATGCCATTAAACAGCCTTGATAGTTATGATAAAGATTTGTTAGAGATCTGATTAATTTGAAAATAAAGTGACTTGGCAGCTAAAATTTATCCTGTTTCCTAAGTACCTATAGGTAAATTTTCATGAAAGTAAAATGACATGTTATTTCATGAATATGGAGCATGTTCTGCAAAAATGACGACGATGATCTTAATTTCTTACCATCGATTCACTAGCATGTCTTTGACGTTTGGTTCTTAAAACTGCTTCTTCTCTTCTTTGCATTTCTTCTTTAACTTGGCGCATCTAGTAGCGATAGCAACAAGTTAACAATTAAATAACAATTAAAAAATTAAACATTATAATTATAATTATAAATGAAGAAAACAGATTTTATAATAGGGATAATGGACAAAAACAAAGTGATTGTTTCATCACATGTTTGAAATCATACAATATTATGTGCCGAATCAATCAATTGCAATGGAGGAATACAAATTCACAAAGCAATATTGAATAGTGTTAGCAGGCATAATCATTGCTGAATTTCATAGTCTTGAGTTAAAAAATATATAGATGTATGTAGGCTGTAGTAGATCATTTATTTATCTCCCATAAACTTTAAAAGGAAACGCCTCTGAGTTTACATAAATTGTAGAGCTTACTGAAGATAATCCCAAATTGGCTCTTTCAATGAAAGAAAAAAATCTATCGGTTGATTTGAGTCACTCACCACATCTTCATCTCGTTCTCTAGTTAGAGCAGCAATTTCTTCTTTCATTTTCATTCGCTCAGTCATGACCATTTGTTCCTTAGTTAAATTATGTGTAACCATCTGTTCATGTAATGATACACGGGGAACATTATGACGGTGAAGAAACGCTTGCACATGCTGAGCCAACTGAAGTATCATCACCTTGGGAGGGAAGAGCAACAGGCATTGATTTATATTATCAAAATTTATTCAACAAACAAATTAAACACCAGATCCAAGGTAATTCGGAACTGCGTATTTTTTTACTCTTTCACCATATATTATTAAGGGATTACATCACTCTTGTGAGTTGGTTACTAAGCTGTTACAATTTCATTTTGAATTTCTTAAATTGCATTTTCAATGAATTTGATCTGATTTTATGAAAAAATATTCAATCTGTCGCAACTCGTCGTCATTTTCAAAAGATGTATTCTAGCTGTTTGGCTAAAACCGTGCAGGTATAGGTCTATAACCGCACGTGTGTGGTTATAAACCTATACCTGCACAGTCTCTACCTGACATAACATGAAAGCACACACCCTTTTAGTGGTTGCCATGAATGTCGTGGGTTGTCTTGACATAACTGCAAGACATGTAATACAAATCCGCCAATCATGACTCCCGTTTTATTCAAGTGATCATTAATATTATTTAATAATATTATATCTATAGTTTAATTGTTCATTTTTAAGCCTACAGGGCAATGTTCCAAAACTTTTGCCTGTAAAAGTGACTTATTATAACAGCTTTGACTCAAAGTGAGCACTTAAAAGAAATCGCCTTAATGTTTATAGAGATTATTATCCATCATGGGTAGCACTAGGATTTACCTCGCCCACTGAAGAATCTGCCATTTGGTCAAGCTCTCGTTTTAGTGTTTCAAGGCTTTCGTCAGAAAAACCTTTAGCATTCTCAAATCTAATTACTGGAGGGCTGTAAACAAACCAAACACATTTATAAGTGCAATTCACAATATAATAGAAATACTGAAATAGATAATTAGATTTATTCTTCTCAGGGGAATGAATAAACCTAACATCATACTTCTCAGGGTATTTTGATGTGAATTTAACAAGTAAATCGACTCTGGCATGGACATCTTTTCCCACAATGCTTTGTAATGGTGTTAACTTTAAACAAAATTCTTCGTTTTTGTTCTAAAAATAAAAATAAAATAAATGTACAGTATAATAAATCCAAAAGGGGACCAAGCGTAGACTAGGCCTAGTCATTGAGCTAAATAGGTCTATAAAATGGTATTCAATGAGGCTCATCATTATCGTTATGTCAGAGTTACTTGCTCTATGTTCTTCAAAATGACAAACAGTAAAGAACTACTGTACATCCTATCAGAATGGTTGTAGTGGTTTAATATTGTATTTACGTCATTGTATATTTGTCTATTGTTAATCATTTCCTGTAAATCTTATATGTGTGTAAACTGTACCACATAAACATCCTCTTTTACCTCTTGCTATCTTACCATGATCTTACTGCACGGTCGTGTCTGTTTTATCAAAGAGCTCTGATTAAAGGCCATAGGAGCCCTTAGCATCTCTCTCTGTAATGTCAGCAGGCATGGCCTACCATTATCATAACAAAGAGAACCTACATTATATGGATTGTGTCGTTATTTAATCTTGTACATGGTAGGCCTACTACCTAGAGGAGAATCTATATTATACATTTTATTAAAGAGTAGGTAGTGTGGGAATTATGCATGGGTCTACAAAATATATTTGTTCCTGAAATCAAATTTTCCCCTTTCAAAGTGCCTGTAAGTTGTTTAGGTTACTGACTTATGGAAGGACATTAATTTAGTGAGAGTAGCAGTGACTGAAACCGGCTTAGAATTCATAACGGTTATTAATTCAGAGTCTGCAAATAGTCACTCCAAACGCAGAAATTTGTTCAATCTTGATAGTTACGCCTGCAGTAATTCTATCGTTTTTGAAATGTGTCTGCGACTCCAGCGATCCACATTTTTGAGCCTTATGGGAATATAGAATATATTTCATCTTATCCTGACAATGACACAGAGATTGCAGCCTATCTTGATAAATGTGTAATGACACCCTGCGAAAAAGTTCATAAGTTCATGAACGTGAAATTGCCCAAAACTTCACGTACTCCGGGTGCCTTAACGAATTTTTGCTTTTTCCGAGGGCGGAAAATCATTATTCTATAGAAAATAGTAGCCTAGTAATAAGGCTTCCGAAAAATTTTCCGCAGGCGGCTCGAGATGCTGCAAATACTATCTCGGGGGTCACATAGAAGGCATTTATTCAATGCTCTTATACTATGTGGTTGACTGATGTTAACCTTCGAAAATGAAATACATGATACGACACGCGAGCAGAGCGAGCGCAAAGTTTCTAGAAATCAGCCATCACAACTATGGTTTCTACTACTTTATTGTGTCTTATTTACAAACCATGTAGCAATATATTGTAATGTATATCGTATTATTTTAATAATCTGTTGTTTTGTGATAAATATGTCTCTTACTGATTGTTAAACATGAAACACGCAGTGTTCATTCAAGCGTTGCTCAAAATAAATGGTGTGGGATATTCAGTTTCAAAAGCTCCTCTACTTTCACATGTCAATGACGTTAAATTTCTATTTGTTGTTGCCTTAGAATTTGAACGAGGGTTTGTTGACACGGTTTCCCTTTTACAGCATAAATTTAACGCGAAAAAATATTATATTATTTATTATTGATTCAAGTTGCTAAAACTTGACATAAATTTTGCTATGAAATTGTTTTGTTTACAAATATTTCGTGGACGACTGTTGTTTGAATGAAATGCGCATTTTAGTTTTCTGTGTGTGAAATTATTGCGCGTTTTTACATCATTTTGACCCGCTTGCACGGTCGCGGATAATATTTGTAAACAAATCAATTTTATAGCAAAATTTATGTCAGGTTTTAGCAACTTGAACCAATAATAAATAATATAATATTTTTTCGCGTTAAATTTATGCTGTAAAAAGGAAACCGTGTCAACAAACCCTCGTTCAAATTCTAAGGCAACAACAAATAGAAATTTAACGTCATTGACATGTGAAAGTAGAGGAGCTTTTGAAACTGAATATCCCACACCATTTATTTTGAGCAACGCTTGAATGAACACTGCGTGTTTCATGTTTAACAATCAGTAAGAGACATATTTATCACAAAACAACAGATTATTAAAATAATACGATATACATTACAATATATTGCTGCATGGTTTGTAAATAAGACACAATAAAGTAGTAGAAACCATAGTTGTGATGGCTGATTTCTAGAAACTTTGCGCTCGCTCTGCTCGCGTGTCGTATCATGTATTTTATTTTCGAAGGTTAACATCAGTCAACCACATAGTATAAGAGCATTGAATAAATGCCTTCTATATGTGTATTCTTTTGGAAATTAGTTTAACTTTTTATTTTTCAATATTCCAATAAAGACACATAGGCTATATATATAAATTCACCACATTGCTGTCACAATCTGTTTCATGCTTGCATTAAAATCAGACAACAAAGGTTTAATTATTAAAATACGACACCAGAACAAGCAAAAGTAGTCAAAATATGTATGATTCTTCAAAAAAATTGTACAGCACGTTTACCACATTAGTCAAAATCTGTTTCATGTTTACTTAGGCTGGGGTTATATGGACGCACCGAGCTCAATTCGAATTAGGTGCGACACCAAATAGCATTAAATTCGCATTTGGGGTCATACAGACGAACCAAATGTTGAATATCTGGAAAAATTGGTCAAAATGTCACGCGTTTAGAAGTAGTTTTCTTGGAATTATACCGCATGGTTTGAAACCAGAGTGTTTTGTTTGCACTATTATTCACTTTCAGCGATTTTCCGTTCTATTTTGCCTATCAATAGTTTGAAACTTGTATGAAGTAGTAATCTCAAAGGTTTGCAAACATTTTTACAGGAAACAGTTTTGTTCTAACAAGGTATAATACTCAAAGCAAAGCAATTCATGCGAATTTCCATTCAAATAACGTATCATGATAAAAGCGACTTCAATTTTAGTGTTGATGCATTGTGATTGACTAAAATATACGTTTTTAAATGGTTTAAATCATGATTTTGAAAAACAGCCTTCCCTGTCAGCAATCTTTCAATCATATAAACAAGTCACCATAACAATTTCCCAAAAGCAATATTCTTTCCATCGCATTGCCATGGAAACACTATTTAAAATAATGTATAATTTGTACATCCCCCGGTTTACTGCGATATAAGGTAAATATAGGAGCTCAGTCACGGCACCGTGATTCAAGTGTATTTAGTTTGGTGTGATGGTAGCTTGCTCGTATAACGAGGCGATGAATTTAATTCACGGAGAAGAACTCCTCACGTCAAGGCTTGACGTGCGAAGCTAGCTCGACGCACCAAATGATTTTTAAGGAATTTTGACGGACAGAATGGTGTTATACGAAGCGCGTTATCATGAGATTTAATTCGAATGAATGAATCAATTGAGTTCGGTGCGTCCATATAACCCCAGCCTTGGATTTAAAATCAAATAACAGAATTCCCATTCCAAACTAAACATAAAACACTGTGACGTAAAACTATTGAAAAACGTGATTAAAAAGCGGTGAGTAAAAATGTAAGACGAGGTCTATTGTATTCTGTTTTCCTGTAAACGAGTGTACTGCATGGGAATATATCGTCGTGAGCGGTGGATTTAGATACAGTGAATATAACATTTTGCAATGTTGTCTTGATTGTGATTATTTTGTCTAGTTTGACATAGCATCTGCTATTAGCTGATAGTATCTTGACAAAGTAAACATTGGAGTTTACCTTTGCAATCAGAATTTAATGAAAGCTTTAGGCTACGTTTACACAAGAGCAAAAACCTGGGATTCCAGAAGTCTTTCAAAAGTCCACTTTCAAAAAGTTCAGATAGGGTATCAGTGTCTCTTGTCGGATTTTTGTTGAAAATGGATTTTTATACTTCTTCGATTCTGTAGCTCCAGATCTATATTTCTTTCTTATTTAAATCTTCACAATGACTTTTGTTATTCATATCTAATTAAATTCCACGTGAATTAACACCGCTTTTTTAAATAATATATTAAATGCATGTTATTCACAATTTTATCTTGTATAAATAGATTCATTTAATAGTTTTACTAAACTATAGTATTTTATTCTAAAACAGGGTCAAGTGGTTGCCAATACTTGTAGCCTAGACCGTATCGCCTCGGAAGGAAAGTGGGCTTTTGTAAACCCGGGATTTCCATAAAATTCTGTTTAGACAACAAAAACACCCAGGTTTTGCAAAGTCTGGTTTGAGAAACCTGGGTTTCCTATCCTTACTTTCAATAAGTCCTGATAGAGTCGCTAAGCGGACTAATTTCCATTCGGGTTCCCTGTTTGTGTCTAGACGCGAGGACGATCCAGACTAAAATTCATCCGGGTTTCGTAAATCCACTTGTTGCGTAAACGCAGCCTTCGACTGGATGTTATATACATGGCGAAGAATTATTGCAGTCACCATTAATAGTATCTGTTTGTGAAGGATACCCTCTTTATCTTGCGCAGTTACTTGCTTAGAAATGACATTACTTTTGACATTACATTTGACAATGACATTACTTGCTTACATTTCTTCATTGCTTAGCCCAATTAGATTAGTAATGACAAGAATCAGAACTAAACTTTAATCTTTGTTTTTAGTTTCAACCACCGAAATCGATAATACAGTAATAATGCAATAAGTTACAAAGCAATGTTAGGTAGGCGTGGAAGGCCTATTTGAAAATAACCAACAAAGATTACAGTGACACAAATACAAAACACAGTAAATCAATCAATTAATCAAACAGTTCCATTAGTCGAAGATAATGACTACGTACTGCAGGAGTAAATTAAACAGAATATCAATAGTATCCAAATGTCGCATGCCCAATGTCCAAACTCAAAACATCATCGCAAAATTGTTGTCTTGCTATATTCACTAGACCTAAATCCATTGCTCAAGACGATGTATTTCCACACGGTACACTTGTGTACAGGAAAGCAGAATAGGCCTACAATAGAACTCGTTTTATATATTTCCGTAAATTTCTTTCCGTTTTCCGTAAATCAGACGTGCTCCCAAGCATTTACAAAGAATGCAGTCTGGAGCCATGGTCGGTAGTTCTTAAACGCGGAACACGGAAGACGCGGAAAGATTTACGGAAGAGTTGAAATAAAGGTTTCTATTGTCTTTTCGAGTATCAGAATGAGACAACCGGTTGGTGATATCGCGCCTTTCCTGTCATTTATCTGCCGCTAGCAGCGGAAAAACACAAGTGTAGTGAATGAACAGAACATAAAAATCAAAATTTATTAAGCCGATTATGTATCAGCAGACGTGGTTGACACCCGAGCCATCAATGGTACTACTCAACGGAATTAAAAATAAGTAGTTAGATAGTAATCAGATATTTCATGTAATTTATCTCAAAATGTTTCGTACTATTAAAAGAGCCATACAGTATAACATTGGTATATGTTTGTATAAATAGTTGCGTTGGTAGTGCTCCATATTCAACATCAGAGCTTCACAATACATAAAAATGAGTAAGTCTCGCCTGATGATCGCCAATGGTGTGATTTGTGAAACTGGAGTAGCGAGAATTCGTAGGTTTCTTTCTTGATTCGATTTCTATTTAGTAGGCCTAAATATATAACTTGATTGATTAGAGAGTAAGATGCTTGGTAAGATGGATGCATTACTTTTTAGACATTCTGATCATATACAATTATACAGTATGCATTCATATAGCATCGTAAATTATACACTCCATTATAAATGTTTTTTTATCATCAAATAGAAATGATAACATAAACTCAAACTGACTGAATATCGAAACAATGAATATTGTCGCCTCTTGATCGGATTTGCTTTCATGTTTACGTTCCCAATTCATTCACTACACTTGTGTTTTTCAGCTAATAGCGGCAGATAAATGACAGGAAAGGCGGCAGATCACCAACCTGTAGTCTCATTCCGATACTCGAAAACACAATAGAAACCTCTATTTTAACTCTTCCGTAAATCTTTCCACCTTCAAGACCTGCCGAGCCATAGTGGAATCCTCGTATTTGGAACGCCAACGCCAATGCCAGATACCAGACTGCAGAGTTTGCTGTTTGCGGCTAAGATCTTAGCCGCAGAACAAGAATTTTAATATTGATCTGGCCCCTTTCTGGTCGCACATCGTGTCTCGATTTTACAATTTTCTATACGTTTTCAACTAAATCCAGCCGCAGAACAGGAGACAAGTAACGAAAACAGTACTTCCAGCCGCACAAAAATATGATTTGAAAAATAAATTAGCCGCGCAAATTAGAAACTCTGCAGTCTGGGCCAGATATTTACACCACGCCAAGTCAGTATTCAAGAATACGCCAAGAAGCCCAAATGTAGTTGAAAACTATAGAAAATTATCAAATTTCCACGCCAAAGAAGCCAAATTGGCGTAAAATCAACTCAGTTCTACACCTGTTATATCCGGCGTAACATACATGGATTCCACTATGGGCTGGCTGGAGAATGTGTTGTGATTTCAAGTAGGGGTCTATGCTTGTAGCCTACAGGGCAGTAAACTATCCTATCGAACACTAATCGAATAGAAAGGTTTTCCATACTTTGCCTCTTCCCGCAGGAGTACGGTCAACGAAATCCTCCATGAAAATTGCTTTGAGAACTTCAACTTCTTCATTTTGTCTCTCCTTAAACGTTGAGTGAATCATTTCAGATTGTTATTAACTTCCTCCCTTTTCATAAAGGGATTGTTCTAGCTACATGCTTGGCTTTAACGTATGCTTAAAGCTACTTGGTTTAACCAAGACCTGTAAATATCATAATCAATGAGTGGACAGTGCAGTATGAAATAATTCAAAATATGGTATTTCAGCGCCATCTCTTTTAAACCTCTTCTTCGTGGAATATTTTACATGAGGCGTGATTGTGGCCGTGACAGATTTATTCATGCTTATGTCGGCTTCTGAAGACATTTACAATGCAATTAAAGTATATATTAAATTGCAATATGAGCTCAGAGAAGATCTTTGTTGGAGCATATGGTCCTGGTGAGGGGGTAACTTTCGAATGACGGCTATACGGGGACGTGCCTTTTTGGGGTCCATTTTATGATTTTAAGGCTGAGCAAAACACTTTTTGGGTAGGAAGTTTGGAACTTTTAGGGTGGAGTCTTTTTTGACAGGATGTATAGAAAGCCTCAAAATTTAAAGAACTTTAATGAACTTTTTAGCACTTTTACAGGATCTCCTTTGTATACTTCGCTTTTTCCCAAAGTGGCATCCCCTCGTTCAAGCAGTGTTGTTACCACTCCCCCGAAGCATGGTTGGAGCAACATAAAAAAAACAGTTTCGATGATTGATTGTAATTCAAAGTTTCAATAAATGGAATTCTGGAACTTGATATAATTGTGATGAAAACCGAAACCGTGCAGCATGCTACTGATCCACCTACTACTACTACTACTAGAGTACTAGCTCCTACTCAGGGACCGATCATACGCCCCGTGCAAAGACAGGCTTCTTGAGTTATGAGTATACTACTCCGAGTGATATGTTATACTTATAAATACCATCTGATGATTCTGATCTGATCATATCTGACCGACTGTGGTTCAAATCCCCTGAAGGTCCACTCAGCCTTGAATTTATCTAAAACATCAAATGAGTACCATCTACCGGATGGCAGATGCAATGGTTCAACCATCAACGAGGGCGGGTGAATCGTTGCGCATTGACAATCGAGACCTGTCTGCCATGAAATCTGAGGCACCCCAGGGGGTGCTAGGTTCATAAGTTCCCATGAAAAACTAGCATTTGTTCTCCATTTCCCATTTGAAAATTGGCTATGTTCTATGTTCTAAAATTTTTGCCGGAAAGCGTCCTTCCATGCTAAACTAAAGTAATACAGTACAGGTTGCTTAACTTGCTTAAAAAGTTAATCTTTCTGAATGTTTCGCTTGTCCTGGGTGCCGAGATAATGGCAACATTTGTTGAACAACACCGTAGAAGTAACGACTATTTTTTGGAGGGCTGCAGGTGTTGAGAAGGGTACCAAGACTACAGTATGCGTGTATATGAAAAGTTGTATTATCATGATTCATGAGCATTGTTCAGAACCCGATTTAGAAATGAAATCGTTCTCTAATTACTTGATTGAAATTGATGCTGATATGGAACCTCATTTCATAAAAGAGGAAGCCGTGAGACGACTTTTTTCTGATTAAAACAGAAATTTCAATTTGTTATGTTAATGCCAAGATGTTATTTGCAAAAGTAGTGCGAGCGTAGCGCGCAAGTTTTTTTTTGAATTGTAGCAATTCCAGCATATTTCTTTGATTTTTTGAGTTGTTTTTATCCACATCAAACTTATTTATTTATTGAAATGTACATCATTCTTAAAATAATAGGAAACTAATAATATGTTCCCTATCTCCCCAAATCTGTTCAAGATGTTCCTATCGCAAAGATAGCTTTAGCTTATAAGCTCCCGTGTTCCCTGTACCCTTGGGGTGCCTCAAATATGTTGAATCGGCTGAGATCAATAAGGAGTCACTCTCTATAGAAATAGAGTCACTCTCTTTTCATTGCTCTCAGTGAAAAGAGCCACTCCTCTAGAAATAGAGGAGTGGTACGGGTGCCTTCGGTAGGGCGTTACCATCTCAATTACTATTTTATAAATACTAAATGTTTATGATTTTAATGCATCTATTATATTTTCTTTGTTGGGATTGGACACGCGGCTGCTTGCAAAACTATATACTTTCTGTTAATTGTTCCTGTACAATCCTATCTTATTGAATAGGCTACTTTAAGAATGCGTTTAATTACTCTTCATCCTTTTTGCATGTTCATTCGAAACCTAGAAAAAATAATTCACATGTTCAAATTTTAACTAATTAATAATGTATGTTCAATTTTTGAAGGTCAACCAGAAACAAAGTCTCAGCATATATATATAGTTTTTCTTGTTAATTAATGAACATAATGATTTACTAACTAATGACATGCATATTCTTTCAATAATGATTTATATTTGATTAAACAATGGTTTTTACAATTATTAGTTCGATCGAGAAAGTGACATGTGAGCGATCGCAAGTCTACCAATCAGATCATCAGATCAAGTCGCATGGGTCGTGAGTAAAGGCACGAACAATTTCAGTTGTCATAGTAGCCTCGCAATGCAATCACTCTTCTTTCTTATGGGCTAACAGAAAAGACAAACAAATCACTGTCGAGAAATGTGCCAGTCTACATTCTTTGCTACGAAGACAGGCGACAGGCGTGCAAGGCTCCACGTAATATTACTTTACTTGTAATTCCATGGATTATTATATTTGACCGTATATCCGAGGGCTATAAAGAGGAAATGTGCTAGTACTGTAGTGCAATTTATACTTCTACCAAGAGCTCATCTCTGTTCGTTTCTGAATTTCATTATTTATACTTCGTATAGTATACTGTTAGTACCGAAATTAAAAGGACACAAGAACATAAAAACAAGAGATTGCAACTATTAATTATGCGACCACTACAAATGATTTCAAACGTTCGGAGTATTCGCACTTGCAAAGTTTGTTCAATTAAAGCAAAGTTCATGTGTTCATTGTGTAACAGTATATTTTACTGTAGCAAAGATCACCAGAAGGAAGATTGGTTCACACATAAGCATTTGTGTATCGGGAAAAAGTATCGCATTAAAAAATCAAAAACGAAGTATGCCAATAAAGGAGAAATTAGGGCGTCCAACAGCGTATCAATGAGCTGCATTCTAGGTCAAACCATAGTTAGTCAAAACACAGCGTTGTTTGACAGGTTAACTACAGATGGATTTTGCTGTATTGATGATTTCTTGGACGAATCATTAGCTCATCAAGTGTTGACTGATTTGGTAGATAGATATAATACAAAAAAGATGGAATATAAGAATGGTAAATTAGCAGAAGGAAATACCGTGCAAGGCGTTAGAGGTGATATCGTCACATGGTATGACGGTCAAGATCAACGATTATCAGCATTAAATGAATTGCTGCGATGTATTGATAAATTAGTTAGATCTTTAAAACGCCAAAGCTTACAACAATCAACAATACCTGTCAATTCAAAGTCTCAGTTAATGATTAGTTACTATGAAGGTAAAGGTGAACGGCATTTACGACACAAAGAAAACGACGACAGTAGAGTATTAACAATCAGATATTACGCGAATGCATCGAAATCACTAACACCTGATGCTGGGCATGCTGTTGATGGAGGACATCTTCGATTACAGAGAAGTGATGCTGATTCCCACATTGATATATCACCCCTGTTTAACAGGGTAGTTGTATGTTATTCGCAACACGTGACACAAGAAATTCGACCGATACACCATCGATCATTCATTCTCACCACATGGTATTTGAACTTAACACGAACGCAATCTTAGTGACAGTCTCAATAATTCAAATAAGTTACTGATTAAATAATATTTATTTCTACAAACAATATACACATAATCTATATCCATCATACGCAACGACCTTTCATCAAATGTAAGATTTGTAGCCGCCGCTCGTATGTAAAAATAGTTTCAGTAACTATGCATCTATATATAATGTCCTTTATATGACATTGCAATGTATATAATAGATAGTCATATCAAATAATTATTTTTGCAACAGATTATATACAATTTACAAAACATTCATATGCGTGTCGAGCTTTCTGGTATAACTAACATCATAGTTAGTATAGTGAGAAGTATACTATATATTAACTATGCTAACATCAAATTCGATCTCACACCAAAGCAGTAGGGCAATACCCTGTTTTAGCGGGGCAAAGAGTTATACATGATAAATTCAGAATGATACCTTCAAAAGCAACACGTACATTGCCACCTCTGATTTTACCGCCGTTGTCTCGGGTCTCTGCTGGCGTTCACCACATTCGAGGATCCTGACCTTGGTCCACCAATAGGGGGCGGCCCCGCGATAGAGACGCGAGGATCCTTCGGGCGTTCCTCTTTCCAATTTGCGATGTTATGTCCATTTCCATTGTTTCCTTTATGACGCATCCTGGGATCCATTTTACCAGCTGCTTCTCTTTGATACGGATGAAAGCGTTGTGAGGTTGATGTTGGTGGGCCATCTGATTGGTTGTGAGGCTGTTGATGTGGCGATGGGTAGCTCATATTTTGGTTGTGAGATGGCTTCGAAAGCTTTCCATCCAACGACTACAGTTAAATTAATAATAGAAAAAAGTAATATCATTAAACTAGTAAAGCGTTATATGGCCGCATAGACAACCCTCATTTCCACGAAGCGCTTCAATGAATTTCATCCTGAATATCTTTCACATGATCTTCTATTGGAGATATGCAGTTACATTTTAGAACTTAACTATACAGTATATTGATATTTATGCGATATGGAACGGGTAAGAGGGCTGTATCGTGTGATATTAACACGAGCGGTGCTTAGTGAGACACAAGAAAAGCGTTACAAAATCACGAGCCGCTATAGGCGAGTGATTTTAGCTTTTCGCGTGTCTCACAGCACCTCGAGTGTTAATATAACGTGATACAGCCCGTATTACTAAGTTCCATATCGCATTTATGAAATACATTTTCAAATTTGAATAGAAGATACCCTATACCTTCAGCGTACCGCTGCGCATTGACAATCAAGGTTTATCTCCCATAAAATCTGTTGGAATGGATCTGCTTATACAGTGTCGCAGCTGAGACCAGTAGAAAGCATATAATTATATGCCGTAATTTCTCCTAACATGCTCTGACCAAAACGTCACTCCTTTCGTCATAATAGAGCATTCTAGTACGGCGATACCGACGGTCTCAAACTACAAAATTCAACAGATCTTTCAGATTCCGGAGGGAATTACACTCTGACATTTACCGTTTCGTACCGTTGCGTTGCGATGATATCGTTATAGGATACGTGCCATTTACTTCATTGTTACACTGCCGTACAAAACGCTACAGTTCATGTTACATTTGGGCGCAGCACATCCGTCACGATACTTGTTCCCTATTGTCTTCGAGGCAATTACCACGGGGGAATGTTATGGCGCGACAAGCTCAACAAGACTTATGCCTCGTTTAATCCAAAAGCGTTTCTTCGACTTTGCTTTCTTAATTTTAGATTGAAATTGCTTTACAGACAGACAATTCTCGGACCAGTTTTCCTTGTCTTTTCTCTTTTCATGTGCCGTTTTATCGTTACATCGCAAGCAATATTAAACACACGTAAAACGCAGTTGCAATGCACATATCAATCGTCCATGTGACCTGTGATCTTATTAAATGGCAGACGTGATTTGTAAATCACACCAGAAGGTAATCAGATTTGTTGAATTTGGTGCTTTAATCGATAATTTACAAGGCTACATGAACGGAAAGTGAGGCTTTTAGTACGAAACAATTCAGAATGAATGAATTGCACAATGCGTTGCGTTGTGAAAACCGTGCCGCCATGGAAATCAATCCCTTTTTTATCGGATTGAAAATCACATCGCTTTATGGAGCGTTCGGATTCAACAATTGTTGTGTATAGTTCAACCCCCTATCCGATATGGAATGAAGACGAAACACAATGAAAAAGCTACAGTGTAGCAGGGGTATCGAACGCCAAAAAAAATAACAGTATAGTAATAATCTCCTACTCTCTCTCTAGTCGCTAACATCGCTACTGAATAATGTTGGAAATGAAAATATCTCACAACAGATAGTTTAATAGTTCTTTAGTTCAAAACTCCTTGCTTTCAATATAGAAGATGGGGGACTTCGGTCAATTGCTATTTGGAACACTTTCAGGTAGAACCGTCTCTAGTATGGGGGTATTGGGGGCGTGATACCCCCTGGCGACTTGGTCAGTCGGCAAATCTTCCATGAAATGTCTCCAGTCGGCAAAAGAGAGAATGAATGGCAAAGGAATACGGTAATGTTCGCTTTTTAAGAGTAGAAATCATAGAGTTCTTTTTAATTCTTGTCCATTTCTCCATGTCCACACAAATTATGAATATTGTATATACAGACAATTTTCTTCAACTTTTGGTAAAGAGAAGCTAAGAAGAATTTCTAACCAATAAGCTTGGAGTAACCCCTCTTGGATATGAATTTGTTCTCGCAACCACGGCAACAATAACGGATAACATCAAAGAGGAATATCCTTATGCAAATCGACTTCTGCAGTGCTTTCAATATAAATCTATGCAGACAAAGAATAATTATGTAGAAATAAATACATTAGATACAAGACACAAATTTGTCGATTTCTCATTCCGTCATCTGATCAAAATGCCAAGTGATATTTATTGGAGCTATTGGACAAATTAGGCGGCGCATTTGATGGCTACAGGAACACTCCAACTATAAAGAGTGAGTGTATCTTTAAATTGGACCAATAGGCAATTTGAAAACTGCAGAACTGAGAAGGATAAATCGGTTTTTTAGATTACGTTATTCTTATACGTCAATTCTTCTTCTTGCTTCTCTCTAGGCCAATATTCTTTGCCAGTAATCTTCTAGAAAACCAGGTTTAGAATATTATATTTTGAATATCAAACTGGACAGCCACAAGGGGAAACAAGCTAACCTGCCAATATCAGCAGGTTTTTTTGACAAAGCCAAGTGGCACATATTGCCTTTCCTCGGACTCCTTCCTCATTCAATCCTCTTCAGCTTTGATCAAATCCTTTTTCCATCAACCCTCCAGGACCGTACCATTCGGGAACATATGCCAGAAATAGCACATGGCTCAACACAAGCATGCAAGCAAAAACATCTAGACGCAGCTTTGGTAAATCGCGGGGTAAATAGAACACAAAAATCGAATAGAATCTACTTCATCAGAAAAGATCTTGCTTGAGAAGAAGCAGCCCGTATGAAAGACTCTGGGAAATAGCTTTAAGTAGTCCCAGCAGCTTCAATTGGACTGTTCCTTACTAATTCGGAGGGAGGTCAGCATGTTTCAGTAAAGAAAGTAATTGAGACGTTATTGCCCTACCGAAGGCACCTGTACCACTCCTCTATTTCTAAAGGAGTGGCTCTTTTCGCGGAGGGCAACGATGCACCGCAGCTACTCACAACGCCATTCCCTCTGGACCATTCCATCCGCTATCCTTAAGATGGTACTCATTTGATGTTTTAGATAATCAGATAAGATCTCATTTGAAGTTCGGTTGCTCTGCCATCTGAGATAATCATCCCCTTTGAGCTATTCCAATGTTTCAGCGACAAAAGAGGAAACTGCACCAGTGTAACATGCAGCTTAACCATAATATGTTATAATCCAGTGATGGAGCGTTACAGCTACTGAGGGAAAGTCTTTATTCAAATCAAGACAGATGTGATTTCAAACATACAATGGATTTTGAATTGTTATGATGGCTTCCAATTGTGTTATACACCCTGAAAAATTGTTACTGAATTTAGATACGGGTAACGTAATTTCAACAACGTCCCCCGCTATGTGACAGATCATTGGATGAGATGATTCGGAGAAAATGGTATCAATCTTAGACTGTGTCAAGGATAGTTTTATTCTTTAGAATAAACATCAAATATAAACAACAAACAATAAGTCAACACCTGTTTATAGGGGTCAGCGCATCTGAAGGTATGCCGAGTAGCTGTTCGGATGCATATTTTATTAGAGCACTTACAGACTGTTGCTGTTTTGATTGCGAGGATAATGTTTCACTCATGTTTGGTTGTTCAGAAAACAGCATACAGAATCTAAGAACAAAATCAATAAAATGATTCTGAATTCTGATTAATAATACTTATGATGTATAAAATAAGCTAGTGAGCCAATAAGAGGTAAGAGTGGATTTTGGGGGCAGGAAAGAAATTTTTCAGTCTAATGATGCGACAAAGAGACAACCTTTGTTGCAAGAATGATATTGCCCAATTCTCTTCCGGCCAAATCTGAAAGTATGTAGTAGCAAAGTAGTAATTGAGAAGGTATCACCTTATTGAAGGCGCCTGTACCACACTCCATTTCTAAGGGTGTGGCTCTTTTCACTAGGAGCAATGATTGGAAATGCTCTTTGATGATCCCAGCAGCACTATCGATCACTTTCAACAGATTTCATGGCAGATATGCCTAATTGATTGTCAGTGCGCAGCGACATGCCACAGCTACCGATAATGCAATTCCCTCCGAGCCCTTCCATCTGCGATAAGAACATAGTACTCATTGGGTGTTTTAGATAAAGTCAATACTGAGTTGATATTTGGAGGATTTGAACCACAGTCTACCAGACATGTTCATATTTGAAGTCCAGCTCCTCTGCCATCAGAGCTAGTCACCCCTAGCTCTGAAACCCTGAGAACGAAGTTTAGAAATGTGTGCAGACACATTTCTGTTTCTAAGAAAGAGTTGAGTAGAAATTAACAGCATGCAAAAGAAACAAGCAAAGCAGTAAATTGAGCCTGACTACATGCTAGGACTCCACAAGTTCACAAATCCATGAACAGTTAATGACCATTTTTGTGTGGGTTCATGAACTGTTCATGAATTTTTGGGTAATTTCACGATCATAAACCCACACACACTTTTTCACACAGTTTGACAGCAATATTTTTGGAAAACTCTTTTTCTTATGTGATATCCCCTGCGAAAAGCAGTTCAGGAGTTCATGAACAGTTCATGAACGATTGAACGTTAAATGATTCCAATTTTCATGAGCTGTTCACAAACTCCTGTACTGTTTTTCTAATGTGATATGTGCCAACCATCGTGTAGTACTTACTCTCCAATCTTTTCTAACGTACCAATCTTGCCAGTGTATAGAGTCAATTGATTTTTCCAAACAGACGCATACCTTATTATGTAAAATTTAAAAATAATCAAGATCATACTATAAATCCTACCGACACAGAAATACATATGTTAGCTTATAGTTCTACTTAAATCTAACAGATGATGTGATGCAAACACTGGCTACTGAGCTTGCTGTATAGCTCAGATATACAACTACTAAAGTACAATTCTTGCTCAATCAAAAACGTGTAACTTGTCATGATGGCACTACTCAAATAGACGGAATTACTTCACTATATGGGACACTCCTGTGAAAACAGTTCAAATGAAAAAAATGTTAAATGACCCAGGTTCCATGAACTGTTCATGGAATCAACAAATGGGATGTCAGTCATGTGAATTTGAGAATTTCATTACCACCAATGACAGATTCTCAAATACATAGGACGATCTTAATTTAACCTTCCCCATCGTGGTTCAATTAGGTTAAAAAATCTATATTTAAAATTTTGCATATATTGAGTTATAGTTGGGAGAATTATAAACACACATTAAGAACTTCACAGCATTATGTTAATTTATAATGAATTAATTATCTAGCCTATATACTAATATGAAATTCATCCCAATTGATTCGTGCCCACAATATTCATAAACATGCTATAGAGAATAGGGATTCTTTTTTTTAATAACTTTCTTATCATCTGTAAGCTTGAGAAGAATGTGAATTAATGTTACACGCAATTGGTCAAATAGCTCAAACAGACAAATGCGAGGCATTCCAACAAACCCAAAGAAACAAGTCTGTGACATAACTTCCTAATAATTTCCCATGAAACAAAAGTCAAAGTCAATCTGTTTCTGCATCAGAATTATACTTGAATACTTACCCCCCTGTCAGTCTAATAATGTCACCAGGTGCAAGGTGATCGCCATTGTCGTCCCATACAGACACATTGACAGATCCAGTTTTATCTGCAACACGGCAACTTCTCACTTCATGGCAATCTTTGGTTTTTGTTGGTTTACCTAACATAAAAAATATTATCAATATGATGCTCTCTCTAGTGCTCAGGCACATAATCACATAATAGCTGGATAAAATCCAATTTATATTTCATTTAAATTTAAATTTTTTGAAAATAGAATCGATAGAAGACTTTGAGCACAACACTTTCATGATAATTCAGGCTAACTTAAATAATATAGACATCAATATAATCAGACAAATTATCAACTAGGCTTGGCCCTAAACAAATAATGTACATGGATGCTGAGAAACATAACCCGTGTGCTTGTATCTTTAAATCATTAATTTACTAAAGCATGGCAAAATCGAAAATAAACGTAGGGTAAAAGTAAACAAAAATAAATATAGAAAAAGTGAACACATATAGTTATATTTCCAAACGTAAATCTAAATCAATCAAGCTAGAAATGCTAGATACAGAACTTTGATTGGCTACTAGTCGTGTACTTTGAATGGAATGCTCCTTCATTCAACAGGTGAAAACTCAAACCAATTATTGGGCGAGAAATCAGACTGGAGCGAAATTATAATCACCGGTTGGTTGACAGAAATATGCAGCCAGCGGCCACTTCTCATCACTTGCTTTGTATTGAAACATCTCATACAACGGCCAGTTTTGTATATTTTGTCCGTATTGGATTGGTTATATGCACAAACGAAGACAATAGAATATAGTTCTGCAAATATTCCGCATGACTTGGCTGATGCTGCCTTGACTTTGCTATTGTTTCGTGTTACTTCCTTGTTCTACAATATTGCTGTGTTAGATTCGTAACTTTGGCTAGTAATTAGTAGATAGTTGAAGTAAAAGCGTTTCTTCACACGTACTGTGTTGTTTGTACGTACTGTTCCGATTGAGTAGCGACAAATGCGTAAATGTGTGCTTTAATGATTTTCGACAGAAATTTAAATCTAATCTAACTCTAACCATATAATTCCACAGATATATAGTCATAGTAATACAGCACATTTTATAAAATTAGAATAATAATATATGAATATAATTAACTGCTCAATTAAGACACATTTAGTTTGCTTCAAATTAACCTGAATTTTGTTTTACACTAATATAAGTGTAGAGCAGAAATTAATAATAGATTCAAAATTTTAATATGCATTTTGTTAAAACATAAAATGACGGTACTTCGGTAAATTTTTGACAGGGGTGTGCCATTTTCAGAAATAGATGAACACCTTAAAAACTCACATCAAATGAGAATGAAGACTCTAAAATTTCATGTTTTACGAGCAGAACAAAGGAAAAGTTCTAGAAATTTTGAAGATCTCCAAATTGACACCCATACTCAGACATATGTTGAAGTGATCTAAAAAACTAAATGAAAAAATATCGAGTCTAGTCTAATCTAGTCTATCGAATCTGTTTTCAAAATCTGAAAAGTGGTGAAATCACACTTAGATCAACCTAGATGGCTGTTACTAATTATAGACTTGATAATTTTTCAATTATTTTTTTTTAAATACTTCAGTAGCCTATATGTCTGAGTATGATATACTAAGATAAACAGTGAATTGCATTTAAATTCGAGAAACATAAAAACAGGCTGTTTTCAAAATCTGAAAAGTTGTGAAATCACACTTACGTCAACCTAGATATGGTTGTTACTAATTATAGACTCGACATTTCATCTAATTTTTTAAGTCAGTACTTCAATATATGCCCGAGTATGACACACTAAGATAAACAGGGAATTGTATCGCCCGTTTTAGTGGGAGAGACATTTAAAGTTGAGAAAAATAAAACCAAGCACAAAGTATAAAACAAGCTTTACAAAAGCTCTCTAGTCCGGGTGCGATATGTGCACAAATTATTTGAACAGAAATTGCATGATACTGACACAGCAATTTCATTTTGTGCGCCCAAAAGTTCTATTGTTTGTGCACGTTGTGTGCACAAATTATTTGCACAAATTAAAATTGCTGTGTCAGTATTAAACTAATTCGTAATTTTGGTCAAGAATAGCAAATAGATTGTTGAACTAAGAAATATTTAGGTGTTATCTTATAATGAAACAAGTTTATAGTCTTTATATTCAAAAGTTTAAATTAAATTCTTTATAATAATCAAATACACAGATCTTTAATTGAAAATAAATTATTACTATTACATGCAGTTTCGTAATATAGACATTTTTTTAGAATGATGAAATAATAATAATAATAATAATAATAATAATAATAATAATAATAATAATAATAATAATAATAATAATAATAATAATAATAATAATAATAATAATAATAATAATAATAATAATAATAATAATAATAATAATAATAATAATAATAATAATAATAATAATAATAATAATAATAATAATAATAATAATAATAATAATAATAATAATAATAATAATAATAATAATAATAATAATAATAATAATAATAATAATAATAATAATAATAATAATAATAATAATAATAATAATAATAATAATAATAATAATAATAATAATAATAATAATAATAATAATAATAATAATAATAATAATAATAATAATAATAATAATAATAATAATAATAATAATAATAATAATAATAATAATAATAATAATAATAATAATAATAATAATAATAATAATAATAATAATAATAATAATAATAATAATAATAATAATATACATTTATATAGCGCTTATATCAAAAAAGCTCTAAGCGCTTTACAAATTTAAATTAAACGAAACTATAAGGAACTGAAAAAGTAAAACAGTAGACATCTAAACCATCTAAAAAATTAAAATTAAAATTAACTATTCAATTGTACAATATATATATTGTTAGCAGTATTCATTAAATGCTTTCTGGAATAAATAAGTTTTTAACATGCGTTTAAAATATGATATTGAAATATAAGATCTCAAATCATCAGGCATATTATTCCATAATAATGGTGCTGCCACAGAAAAGGCACGGTCCCCATAAGTTTTAAAATTACTTGAACAGACATATAAATTGTTTTTGGATGTGGAACGTAGACATCTTGGAGGATTATAAACCTCTAACAATTCTTTCAGATATACAGGGGCTAGGCCATGAAGAGATTTAAAAGCAAGCAACAATATCTTGAACTCAATCCTTTGACAGACAGGAAGCCAATGAAGGTCAAATAAAATTGGAGAAATATGATCATATTTGCGAGTACATGTAACAAGTCATGCTGCTGCATTTTGCACACGTTGTAGTTTCTTGATTAATAATTTAGAAATTCCAAAATATAAGGAGTTGCAATGATCTAATTTGGACGTAACAAATGCATGCACTAAGGTTTTCGTGGTGTTCAAGTCAAGGTACTTCCTGATTTTAAAATTCGATATAGATGAAAAAATGATGACTTACAGACTTTGTTAATGTGCTCTGTCACAATTAAATGTTTATCAAAGATGACACCAATGTTCCGAGCAGAAATTGACGGATATATACATTCATTGCCAATTTTCACAGAAATATTGCTTTGAGCTATTACGAAAGCGAGAACTGATAACTAATAGTTCGGTTTTATTCTTGCTGAGCTTCAATTTGTTGGCAGAAATCCATAGATCAATTTCAGCAGCACAGACCTCAATTTTGGAGATAGCAGACTGAAGATCACCGTCAGTGTTAGGCATGAAAGTTATAAAAATTTGTATGTCATCAGCATAAAGATGAAAAGGCACATAGAAACTTTACAAAAGCCCTGTTGTTGGTGCAGTGACTAGGCTATTCGCAATCGATTGTGCGAATAGACCCGGCCTATTTTGTCTGTCTTTCTTTGAAAGTAATACAATTATTTTGTAAACAAGCAATTTCAAAACAATAGTTTAATACAAAGTCGACTATGCTGTCAAATAATGTTCAAAATAGTTTCCGCCTTTCCGAATTTGTTACGACATTAGCTAGGTTAAGCGGTGGGTGTAAAATACCGATCCGCCGACTCGCCGACCGCACCGACCAGATTGATTTAATCTAGAATTTCCGGGTTGACGAATACTTCACGGCGTTATACTGAATATTTTGTATGAACTTTTGATTCATATATACGATATTTATAATTTTTCCAATAAATATGACCGATAAGTGTGATAAGCGTATTATTTAGTGACCCTTAAAGCATGAATAGGCTAGAATTGAAACTTTCAAGCCATACTGTATATGATTTTGATGGGAATGTACACATTCGTCCGACGGTCCGTGCAAGTGCAACTTTTGCTTCATTATTTATTATCTTGCAAATAAATACGATGTCTGCTGAAGTCCTGAAGATTTATAAATTTTCTCCAAGTTAATTTTTTTTAATTTGTTCAGCTCAACAATTCAACTGGGAAAGCATCGACACAATTATGGCACGCACATCAATCCACATAGTTTATGTTTCGTAGTAATCTGGTAACCCAGTCTGCAAACAATGGCAATCTCGACGAGATCTCGGGGGCGGCAGCACCGATAAAAGTTAGGGGCGGGGGCGGCAACTGATCAAATTTGACCAAATTTGACTTCAGGGGCGGCAAAATCCATCATTTCAGCAAAAACTTATGAAGAAAATGACAAAAAAATAATTTTCAACTGCCAAATTTCGATGAAAACTGCACCTCTAGGTGCGGCAATCTCGAGAAAAATTTTCATCTCGCGGGCGCAGCTGCCATGCTTTGCAGACCGGCTGGTAACTGGTAAGCGTAGTCTCTAGGCTAACTTAAAGCAATAATATTTGTAGATTAAGTATCCACAATTGATTAGAACTCGATAAAAGGACCATTTATGAATATTTTGGGCTCAGCTGAGTCAGCTGGGGCCCTGGGCTAAGGCCGCTGCTGGCCGCTAAGCTTAGGCTAAGTCTATGAATGAATAACCTAGAAATTACAATAGGGGATCCAGTATAATTAACTGTATAAATGACAAATAAAGTTAATACCTATGTCAAGGACTATGAATACTAAGCTGAGATTCTTGCAATTTGGCTTCAAATCTCTGATCAGCGTTAACGAGTCATTGTTTGCCATTACGAACTCGACCGTCACACCATAAACTAAAATAAATAAATATGATTTGTTAAATAAGGTCTTTAAATTGAAAGAGTGAAACTTGTATTAATGTCTATGAAGATGAAGGGAAACCGAGTTTGAGTTGAACATGTCTAAAGCATTCCATCATGATACAGCCTCATGATCAATCCAGGATTACACACCGCGCATGCGCAGTAGTTGACTATTTCATTTTTGCTTGAAAATCATTGAAGCTGAAATTATGCGATCGACTCATGAAAGGCTGTTGAACAACGGAGATAGTGTAACAGTTGAAACGCATAACGTAGCAGTTAAAATGCCTAGAATATGTGGACCAAAGTTAGCAAATTGTTGCTTCGTACTTAGCTTATGGGGAATTGTTATGTTGGTATGATTTAGTATTGAAATAGTGTTATCGTGGCAGTTTTCTTATTTAGTTTGCTAAGCTGTTTTTGCACAATAGAACTATGTTGTTGTCTCGTGATCGTCATTTCGATAACAAAACATAAAAATTTAAAATCAATCTTTATCTGAACAATAAACTGGTCTGCAAAATGTTGAAAATTATGATTTGAGTGATTTAAATTGCAATAAGTTTGTTTTATCTATTTCAGGTGTTGATGGGTGTGTTTTTCAAGATTCAGGCTGTTGCCTTGACAGAAGACATTAAAACCGTGGATGATAAGGGATACAATTCTTCATCAACGTAATTACCATTAGGCCTATATTATACGATGGCATTTTAACAATGCAGTTGAAATTACCTCCATAGCATTGGAATCCTTACCGTACACAGCAAGACCAGGGCTTTCGACTGATAAATATATTTTCCTAGTGGTTTCGAACTAGAGGTCTGTGTTGGGTCAGATTGGGCTTTAGTAATCCGAATGTTCGCAAAATAATTTGATTCTATCTGAATGCGTTGTAATTCGAAATATCTCGATTCTGCGTTGAAAATCCGATCCGACAGAATCCAAATCCAAGTTATCTATAATCTCTACTAGACTATTTATGATCGTAATGATGTCATAAACAATGAAATAGTTATAAATCCGATCAAATCCAACAATAGATTATCCAATCCGAATCCGAAAAAATGTGATCATCAACAGACCTCTATTCCGGACACATTTGTTTTGCTCATCAAAGTGCACATGATGTTAAATAACGAAGAGTGGCTGAAAATGATTAGATGCATATAAGCGGAGACAGAGATATTCAATGTACTATGTTGGGGTAGGCCTACTATATATTTGATCATTCTCTTCCCAAAACTCTCATTGAAATAATAAGAGAGCTTACTGTAGAAAAAGATGAGGTCAGAATCGTATCTCTTTGTGCATGAAATTAAAAGCTTCTATCAACCAAGTCAGACAAGTCTACTCCTTTTAGGCAACATTTAGTTTAAAATCGATAACATTCGACAAGAAATACATTCATAAAATCTGGATTTTGTCCAATATGTGTTTTTCGTGTTTTGGAACAGTCTTTTCAAGGCTGGCTAAATGGACCCGACTTTCTTAATGCTTTTGTGGAACAACTAAGAAGGTATTGACTGAGCTTAAAGGAAGCCATGGAGAAGCCACACATTTGGTTTGGTACTTTGGTTTAATAAAATTTGAACAAAATGGTTCGAAAAAGATGAACAAGACGTTTGAATAAAAAATCCTTGCAAAATGTTTGGCCATTGAAAACAATAAGACAAATTAAATACCCAATCCATCACATCGGACAAAATGATTGATGAGTAAAATTATTGAATTTGTTTAATTTGTGGCAGTATTTCATTCATCATCAGTTTTCAGTTAGCACAAATATGTAAAGTAACCTTGTGTCAGCTATGATTGATTGCTTTCGTAGAGGTTCAACCAATCAATAATATTACAAATTAATTTGTGCTGAGCGCAAGGTGTCCCATTATTGTTTGCGTGCAACAGGCTGTCACAAAGTGCGGGATCCTGGGAACCTGGTTCCCGGAAGGCCAGCACAAAATCAGAAGGTTTTCAAGCGTATCATGATTATTTTCTTATTCAAAATTCATTATTTTTGGATTTCATATTTTTATGTTCTGAAATCCATGCAACTTGCTTCAAAGTAAGTCAAATTTCTGATGTTCCCGGAAGATCAAAACTTTTGTGACACCCTGGCGTGCAATGTGTATTTATGTGATCAATTTCAGTCTACATGACAACAAAAAAGATACCTATGTATAGACATGTCTCATTTGGTCAATAGAAACTTTTAAATCACACAATGATTCAATCATCTCCGCCATTCTTCCCAACTCAACATGAGCTATACGGTATTCAAATGTCTATGTTATTCTTTTACTGTTAAACGTTTAGTCTCAAACTCATTGTACTTATCAATATTTTAGCAACTGTTTCATTGCTGCTGGTATCTATGGATTAACTTTCCTATTTTCATCCTATCAAAAATATGCAATTAGTAGAAGTCATCCAAGATTATAATATATCCACAGAACAGGTTAGTTGTTAAAATATGCTAATAAATACATTGTTGGATAATCTTGAGAAATAATAATGAATTCGCTGTTAATGTTTCGCAAATTGTTTGACTGTCGTGTAAGCATAGCCCAACAATTGATAGAGACAATAGAGTTAGGTAATTTAAAGTGAAAAAACCATTTGAATCTGAAAATAGCAATGATTTTCTTTTTGATCTGGAATGTCGTTGATGTAGACGGCTATCAAAGGGGTATTTTAGGCAAATTTTCTGAGACAAAACCTAAATTTGTGTGTCAGATCGCATTTACAGAAAATTGATTATGGGTACAAATGCAATAGTGATCCAAATCCAAAGAAATAATCATAAATATAATCAGACTTGAAACTAAAATTTCTAAATTAATCCGAAAAGATCCTAGTTTTACAGGGCATTAAATAGATGTAAATCATGTATACATCCAATTGACGTACATATAGCCAACATAATTTAAAACAGTAGCACTAAAACAGCCTCAGATGCACGGCCAGATTATACTCAATTCCAAATCTTTATGATATACCATACTCTTTCCTATCAAACTGGCCTGGTGGACATTCTACGTTGGGATAGAAGTTTCAAGTCACCACTACTGCGATAAAATACAAAACTACCACACTCTAAAAATAAATCCCAAGACGTGAATATATGACGCTTGACATACTAAGCTGTTTATCACTGTATAATACAGAGAGTGAACAATGAAGGAGAACATGAGACACAATCACACATTTCCTTCATAAATAGTAATTCATTTCATATCATTTGAGTCAATTGAATAATTGATAATATGTATAATTGATATAGGGAATGGCATAATATAATGTAGCTATATTTACATTAAAAAACTTATTCAACTTATTTAACATTGAAACTTAATTTTCTGTGTTGAAAGGAAGCTAGAACACTAATTATTATAAACTACAAAAACTTAGTCAAATTTCGAATTCTGAATGAAAAGTATCACTACAAATCCGGTCGGAAGACCTAAAATATCAACCCGAATTTCAATTTTTAACCAATCGGATCAAATCGCGTTCAGACTCTGCTTTACACATCTTTAGTTACAACTGTCTGTCACCCATCAGCAACAATCTATTTTTAATAAAATATTGATCTGGAACAAAGTTAAACAATAATTAAAGTTGTTATAATATTTTTGTAAAATTGTAATGACTGGAAATAGGTAGGAAGATTATATGTTACTCTTTGTCCCAGTCCTGATTTAAATAAAATATATTCCTGCTTTGATAAGCAATTTATTTTCCCACTTTCAAATGAGTGAGCAACTTTGTGTGTTTTACAATTTACAGCAACTCAGTCAAAATCTCAAATCAAGATGTCGTCAAGTAAATGAAATTTGGCTACTATTGAATCAGATCGAAATAAATGAACAGCGTTGATATCCCATAATTGGAATAATAGCAAATTAAATAATAATAATAGTAGTACAGATTTTTTGTAAATAATAATCATATTATGAAGTAGCTGAAATAATAATTTTGATAACGACACAAAGACTACACTGTTGTTGATTATTTTATTATTTTGTTTTTCTTTATTTCATTAAATGATTGTGTTATTATTGTAACAATAACTATAAGTTAATGAAAAGTGTTTTGTGCGGATCCCACTTCTTAAAAATACGTTATTGCCTTCTGGGTAGGCTATCACCATTTTGTTACAAAGCAATTAATTTGATTGTGTGAGTTAGTAAAACTGACTTTCTTAAAATAAACAAATTCATAATAATACAGTTTAACAATGGTAACAGTCGATAAATATGATCGCAATATTGATCAATTGTAATATTTTAAAGGCATATTAATAATTTGTATGAAAATTGATTCCTGCAATATTTCACAGGTCAAAGCTGGTCCAATTTCATTAATAATCTGTTGATTTGAATGATTTATAATTGCAATAAGATTATAGCTCGTCTCTGTAGTTAAGTAACGTGTATCGGTTTTCACTTGGCATTAATTTATTAAATATAGTTTCAGGAGGGCCTGTTCGTTGTCGGCCGCTACCAGCTGATCCGTCTTCTGAGGCATCTGGATTACCTTGAGAATCGCCAAGGCCCTATAGATATAATCAATCACATTATTTATCTAGTAGTCAATCAACAAGACAATAGGAAGAGATATGGAAAATAATAATGCACTATTTCCAAATTCTAGAACACATAGATTAAGTGAATAAGACAGTAAAATCACAAAGTGAGGCTTCTATAATTTATATTTATCAAATATATATAACACACAAAACGAACTTAGTGAGACAAGAGAAAAGCGTAACAAAACACATAAGTCTGTAGGTACTTTTCAGGTATCAACATGGTACTTTTCTTTACAGTAATATTTTATATTGAACGCTTTGTTTTAACATTTAAATTTCTTGTTTGTTTGTACCCATTTAATATTGCCATTTCTTTGCACGGAAATATAAAAGGCTCAATCAACTAATCAAAATTGAGAAGTTAGTTCGACTATTTCTGGAAATTTTACAATTAATATAAAATCGATATAGAATTCTCTTTTTTGCTTTCTCAATTTATTTTGATGTTCATGAGTTCGATCGAAGTTCACAGTGAATAGCAAAGACTTTATTCATCTTATCTCATCCACCCATTGTGTTTTAACAAGGGCTCAGAAATGTTAAAATGCACTAGTTGGTTGTGGGATTTTACAGTGTATATCAATATCTCAGACTAAGAATGAGGAAACTGAACGTGTGCAATATACTTAAGTAAACAGTCACAGAATAACTAACATCCAAGTCCTGAATGCATGGCTGGTAGAGAGGAAAATGAGACTCACCCCTTGCTGCTGTCCACCAGTGCCAACACTGTTGTCTCCAGCTTGTGCCTGATCAACCTTTGCTTGATCATCACCTGGTAACTGGTTCTCAATGTTTAAAACAGGATCAGGACCATTGTGAAATTCTCTGTGAAGTTTACCCGAATGAAGATCAAGAACAAATTGTCTCAGTTTACCAGGAATCCTAAAAATAGAAACACAAAGCATATGAATTAAATAGCAATGAAAAGCAATTCATTTTGTTACACTTGAAATAAAATCAATTAAATGGTATTACTTGATATCTTCAAATTTAGGAAATAAATACATGTGTCTGAAACTGTCAATGGCAATCATTGGTAGATCCTATCAGGTAGAAAGAAAACACAAATTAGAATCTAATAGGCAATAGTCACAAAGATTGATCATTTCAAATGTTATATTCAACATGATTACGCACAGCTTCTGTTTTTTGAAGATGATGTAAAGGATGAGAAAACTTTGTTCCGTCAGCATCTAAAAATAGGGCCGAACCTGAAAGAAATCCAACCGAAAACACATCAATGACAACATTATGAAACTAGAGTACAAGATCTTACGGTGCAATGAAATCAGCAATCAACTCACTTCTTTGGTCCATAAGTTCAGATTCAATGATTTTCTTGTAAAGATCATAACTAGCTGTATCGTTTGGTTTGTGGAAAAGTAATAAAAATGGTAGTCCTTCTTCAGTCAATTCTTCCCCGTTTTCAAATGTTAACTCCCTTACGAGGGGAACGCATTTATCACTTGACCATGCCTTAAAAACATCAACGTTACTTATTTGTCCCGTGAAAGGAAGATCTGCTTCACCAGTTGTCTAAATAAGAAATAAAAAGTATGATTTCTCTAGTTTACTTTTCAGCAGTATATAGCTTTCATCCAGAAGGCTCTTAATTACATTAACTTAAATTAACTAGGGTGACCTTGTTTGATGAAAAGAATATCTTCTATAAACAGGACCCTCAAATGCACATTTCTAGAGTTTCTATTCACTCTTTCATGTTATTTCAATCTTGCAAAATCCCCTGTGCCAGACTTAGTCAGATTGTGACAGCGCAAATGAATATGAGTTCTCCTTAGTGCGGTTTACTGCTTACCTTCTTCTGTCTGAAAACAATTGTATCGCCAGACGTACGCTTACTGGCATAAGCATCCCTGCAATCAAAATAAGGGTTGCTGTATATAGAGAAGACATTTTATTACTTCACAACATGATGGGATGTGAATGTTATATATATAGATCAGGCTTGTTGTAGAAGATACATGGATTTTTTTAAATTGATGAGCATACTTTGTTTCAACTCAAGTGAAAATGATATGTAAGGTGTGAATATATCTGGCCTGTAATATATCTGGTATAGGCTGAAGTGTAACATAAATAAAAGACAATGTGGGAGGAATGAGCATCAACCACGAACACTTGGCAAATAGAATAAGTTTACCAGCTATAAAAATTCAGTTAACTTCGTTTCCTAGAAGATGCATACATTCAAAGAGGAAGTTGTTGACGTTCAGGATTCGAAACAAACTTATTCCGTTTCCAGCGTTGATTATAGTTGCAAAAATTCTACAAATACCAAAGTTTATATTTATTGATACGGCGAGAATAATAATAAATAAGAACATGAACATCGATGATAGATTCACAACGGTATTATCGTTCCAATACACAATAAATAAAATAATGGTTGACCTTGGGCTGTTTCTATGAACACTTAAAGAATTAGTTTTGATGTGCCAAAAATAATGGATCCTAACTAAAGTTGGGGCTTAATAATTGCATGAAGAAAATAAAATGTATATTATCTATGAATACTCACCCAAATACAACCCAAAAATCACAGTCTTCACGTAATTGCTCAGCTACCTAGACACATAAACAAATCAAGAATGTAAGCAAATATTATTAAAACGTGACAGTAACAACCACCTTTCCCCAATTATCATAGTAGTGCCCCTTATTGCCTGCATTATATAACAATTACAGGTACCTTTGCGTAATGGTCACTTTTCTATGGTTATATTTCACTTACACTCTCAAATGACTTGAAGTTTTCACTGTTGCGTGATTCCAAATATGCAATCATATTATTTCTCTTTTCCTGGAATAAATCAAATCAATAGATATGAAAATATTATCATGAAACACATGCTTGGTGCAACATGGTTCAACTCCCATGGGCAAAATGACATGGTCAATACAGTCAATTAATCCCATATTTTGCTAAAGCCTGATGACCCTAGCTTCACAATGAGGCATGTATTCTTGACTCCTTGTGATATAATTAATGCATTAATGATACTGCTTTCCAGGGAACGGGTTATCAGATCGGATAATAATTACATCAGGTTTGAAATCTTCTTCCGAGTGAAATTCATTGATGCTTGATTTCATTTGGTTCCTGATGAATTGAGTAAATGCATCAACTGATCGTTGGCCGCGGTATTCCTTTTTTTGAACCTAACAATCAAAACATGAATTGAAAGACATTTATTACTTACTTATGTAATCAACTGCCCACTACTTCGGTAGTTTGAGCACTCTGGTATGAAACAGATGTTTTTTTTATGTGGTGAATTTTTTCACCACATTGACTAACTCATCTCGACTCACTTATAGCACGCTAGGTCAATCCCTTGTTCACTGAGCAGTACTGCCGATGGCTAATGGCCAGAAACAAGTACTTGTCTGCTGCTAATGTAATTATGTTAAAATACAAACATATCAACCCTACTGAATAATTTAGAATGGGATCTAATCTCTTTTTATCATCTTGTATAATTTTTAAGTAACTCCCGAGTTGATATATCTTGATTTGATATCTTGGTTTTAGACTAAACAAAATGTAAACAAACGCAGAATGACTGTACTGAGCATTATCAACTTTTTAATTAAGACATCAAAACATTAAATTAAAGAATTTTTGAATAAAGAAATATTATATTGAATTTCATTGGCATTACGCCATTGAGTAACTACCGCTCATTGTGTGACATGGCATTTAAATTAACTATTACAATTCATGTTGGATCATTTGGGTTTCGGTAGTTCTGATTATTTATAGTGGCTCTACCTGTCCATTCCTGAAAACTTTGAGTGTTGGATATTTTGAGATAGCGTTCTGCGATGCAATAAGAATCTCTTGTTCACAATTGACTTTAGCAATCATGGCATCCTGCAAAATCAATAAGTGTGATTAATATCAACAATTGGTTATAAGGAATTGATGTTCCAGTTGTGTAAATAAACAATATTTTATTACTTCGAATTCCTCATGAATAATATCTGCAGCCTGATCAAAGATTGGTGCAAGCATCTGACTGAATCGACACCTGTATAAAAATAAAAATGATGTTATTATGAAATGACGAATAGATAAAATTGTGTTTATTGTGTGGTTTTCAAAGAGAATATTGATATCAAAACATGCATATCAAATATAGCGGTAATAAATATTACAGCGTAACGAACAAGATATAATATTTTGAATGCTGGACAGTTAGGGGTTCTATTATGGATTTTTAATTCAGGAATTACATAGCTATACTACAACAATGTAGAAAGAAGTGATTGATCAGTATTGAGACTAAGTCAGTCGAGGCATGTTAACAATGAACCATCTTGAATAATATCAAGTTTCCAACTAACCTGTTAAGCCTCTTCAGAGTTAAAAAATTTCATTGTTCTGAGGTGGGATAAACAAAGTAAATTCAATAAAATTATCCTGCGTATTTCCCTAGGGACTGATGTTAACAATGAGAAATATGAAACTGACAAGGAACTCGGAAGAGGCTTAATGAGATCGAGAATTTATATATTTAAGCTGTAATGATATTGTTTAAACTAGAGGTCTGCAGTCTGCATCTTAGTCTGCAGTTAGTAATCCGAATGTAGGCACAAAATCTTAATCCGAATCTGATCCGATCCGACTGCTGGTTTTGTTAAAAAAATCCAACAATTTCGGGTTTTATATTTTTAATCCAATCCGACATAATCCAAATCCGACCATTGAAAATGGTGGAAATTTTCAGGATGTGAATGTACTAAGTGTGTGCATAAATCAGTTGTACATATGTAGCTGATCACGATGAAACAATTAACAGTCAATTTTATAAACAAAGTGAACTATTCCTTCATTTAAATTAATATTAAATATGCTTGTTTCCATATATAAAGCAACCTCTCCTGGATAAACTTATCATTATAATCAAATGCTCTTTTCGCTAATATAAAATACTACAAAAAAAGGCTGCCTCCGGCAGCTTTTTCCTAGCTCCTGCGGAGGTCCCTGTCGACCTTCGGCCCAATGTTGTTACTGCTGAGAAGATGTATTTAATTTTCTCCACTAAGGAGGTGGTTTCGCTCTATACATAGTATGGATTTCAGAATCAAAAATCTATGTACTGGTAACATGAACGGTATATAATAAAGATTGACTCTTACAATTTAAACGTTAAAAGAAATCAAAAGCGTTATTCGATTTCAGTCAGTTAATATCATGTTGAAAAATATATTGCTAAAGATAAAAAGAGAAATGACAATGTTACAATGATTACTGAATCGTTTTGGAAAATTTTAAACTAAACATGGTACGGATTTGCCATTTCAATATATAAGTAGTAACAACATTGAAGATAACTTTAAAAATTATGTTTAAAATCCATCCAGTTACCATGATGATTAATGTTTATTAAAGACAAAGAAGCTAAAATGTCATAATCTCCCCGTATTATGCAGTACTGTATATTATAATAGCATTTCACAGTTTAAAAGAAATCCGCTCATACGTAATTACTAAAAAGCTAATGAAAGTGTGTTAATTATAGTGTCCTATTCCTTCCATACCAGTACTATATATACTGATAATATTTCATGATTTAAAAGTATTAATTAAAGTAAGATTTTGCCAAACGATTTTTAAGTGTTCCAACTGCAGTTTGGTACTAATAAATCTTTACTGTAGATATCTAACTCAATGTGAATTGTGAACTATATAAAAAAATATGTCAATACCGTCTTATCAAAAGAATACGTTAATACTGTTTTATCGAAATAAATTTCTTCATTGGATAGCTAAATGAAGCAATAATACACATATTATACATTCATCTTCATCATCGTGATAGCAGTGGAAAGGAAAACATTTGGTTGGTCTGGTTTCATTTCGGTTATGACTTTTTGAATAGGCTTTTTATTAAATAAGCTGGCTGATGACTGCGTGGACTGTGGTTTACTAAAATCCTACCAAGGTCTACGCCACACCTTCGTTGCATTTGTCTGATTGTTGGCTTGGATTTTCTTTAATAAATTAGTGCGTACAAAGTTTTGAAGGAAGCGAAGTCTTTTGCATGTTCAAACGTTGAATGGTCTATGGGATCCCCCTTATTACCAAAACAAAGTAAATCTCAAGTTACGCGTCATTAGTTCTATTTCAGGCTCTGTTGTTATGAAAATTAATTGATCAAACAGATTTGATGAAGCATGAAGCGCGTTGCATGAATCACATGAATTCTGTAAACTAATGTCGAAGGGAACTGAGCGAAGAGACTGTTGTATTTATATATTCAAAATCTATGACATAGTATGCAAAGATGAATCGATGCTTTAAAGTGGGAATAAACCCCCAGACTATCTTGACATATGTAGTAGAACCCGACGTGAAAAAACAATGGTGTAATTATCTTTTTTGATCTGGAAATTATTTCTTGGTGAAAAGTGCCTTCAAAGTGGTGTTTTGACCCAAATGTCGCTGAGGACACAAGAGGGATTGGATCTAGCTTTATGACGACAAAGTCATAAGTCGTGTGGTTTTTCTAATAGATTTTAGATCGGATTAATCACGCGATGTTACGTTTGAGATGGCGTAGCTCTGTAACGGCTATCTATTTTTCTCTCCCACAAAAGTGAGGTAAGGAAGAACATATAAACTCAAGAGAAGCAAAATTCCAGATGATTTAATGATTTTAAAGTTCACAAATTTGAAGAAAATATAAATCAGAATATGCTTCATTCGTAGCGCGCGTTATACAGATTATATTTGGACATATCATTCTCACACATATTTAACACATATCAAATGATTCTCTGGTGACCACAATAACTAGCTAAGTAGAATTTACTGTTGTAAGCACATGTCTTGACTGAAAATTGAGTATTCTTTTGAGGGTAAAAATCATAATGTATGGTGGGAAACGCTATTAGAACACCATAGCACGAAATCTGTCCATCTGATTTAACGTCTCTGTAGAAAGGTATTTTGTGCAAAGTAACTTCTGCACTGTATTACCGCATCATATAAACTACAGATTGTGACATGATGCTAACATGTTCTACTTTCTAGCCAAAGGAATGAATACTAGACTGATCTAAAAAAAAATTGGTGGCGTATGTAAAATCCACAGTCAGGAACTAGACTTCACATATTGCAAAACCCTAATTTTGTTAATCAGATAACGTTGATAGAGAGGATAATAATTTGTGCAATGAAGATATACCGCAACACCGAAAATAAAATAATAGAATCTGCATTACTGTAGTTCTAGTATACGGCTGTAAACTTGACTAAGAACGTCCGAGCCCTCTATTATTTTTGTACTTTTTTTCCGAAATTTTATAGAATTTTATTTACAGTGTAATGAACTGAAGAATTTTCAATGATTTTATAATAATTGAATGCTTGGAATGCAAAACAGTCCCAACAGATGAACACTTTGTTCGATTATTGAGTATAACAGTCGTATAAACTATATAAGAGTCTATCTACAGTCGTATAAATTATACGGTTATATGGTTCAAGCAGTGCCGGATTAACCCATAGGCGGTTTAGGCGGCTGCCTTAGGCCACAGATAATAATAGGCCTCCGGAAATTATGAAAAAAAAAAAAAAAAAAAATGAAAACACCAAAAAAATTGAAAAAAAAGTATTTTTGTGGTCTCTTATGAAATTCTCATATTTTAAACTACAGTAAATACAAGTATAATTCAATTTTATCTACAAGCCATTGGTCACATACATTCATACAGAAATTGATCAAATTGTTTACAAAGGTCAAGATTTAATTGTCATAACGATTTTGAATTTCCTTCCTGTCTCATAATTTTGGTGACAGCATTGCTATTTCGAGATCAAATTACACTTGCTATTCAAGGAAAACAATCATTGACAATAATAACACATTGTTATTAACCACACATGATGACTTGTAACTTCCTGTTGTGAAAAAATGATCCCAAAAAGATCGTGTTGCCATGGCAACGACCGATCGCAGCGGCTCAAATAAACTGATACAACAAGTAAGTTGACTTTAGAATGGGAAGGACATTCATTCCATACATTCTATTACAGTAATACTGTATTTATACTAAAAAAGTTCTATTCCTAAGAGAGTGATTGTCATTGCTCATATAAAAGCAGAATAAAGAGGGAGACCAACAAACAGTATAATTATGTTATTTTCACCAAATTTCCGTAAAATTTTTTTTAGGCCTCATAGTAATCAATCGCCTAAGGCCACTGATAATATTAATCCGGCACTGGGTTCAAGTTTTCTAGACAAACATCAAGTTCAAAAAACTTAGAAATTATAATTCAGAAATGTCTATTTGATAATTTTGTAATACTTAAAAATAAATCCGAAAAAGTCCCAACTATCTCGAGGAAAAGTCGTATGTGCATGCCTGCGCAAATTGAGTCAGTTTACATTCACATTTAAATCATGAAAAGGATACCTTGTAGAAATATTTACTGATAACAACTTGCAGATAAAGTTAAAAAAAGTTATAACTTATATAGCGTAGGATCAAGTTATTTCGAAGGGCACGTGTCTACTTAACAAAGGAACAGTCGCACCGCCAGACATTTGTGTTAATCCGCAATCTATATCAGATTCATCGCGCTTAATGATGCTACAAGAAATTAGTTCGACTGAGCGTTTCAATAGATTTTATTCCTCTCCTGATATCAGAAATTACAAATTTTTACGTAATTCGCGAGTTTATATGTTTGTTTATGGCTCAGCTTTATCAGAATTTTTTTTGTGTGACTTTTCGGAGCTACGTCACGTCAAAGATAACGTTGCGTGATCAGCCCACTCTCAAGTCTGTTAGATAAACCGCACGACTTGTGACATTTCTTGTGTGTTTTTTCTCAGTGGCATTTGGGTCAAAACACCACTTTGAAGGCGGTTTACAACAAGAAATAATTTCCAGATCAAAAAATAAATTACGCAATGGTTTTTTTCCCATCAGGTTCTACTACATATGTAAAGATAGTCTGGGGGTTTCTTCCCACTTGAACACACATCTTGCAGTTGTGGAAAAGGTTGTTTGTATTTTCATCGTCTAATTGAATGGTAGCAATAGAACAAGAGATTTCGATTAATAATTGATTCGAATCGAATAATGAACTGTCGAATAATCGATTACTGTTTTGACTATCGATTCGCATCCCTAATTAAACAGTAAAGATATAGCAAGGAATGTTATTGAGGTAGAATAAAAAATTTATGAACTACGAACCATAGATTTAATTAATAAATAAATATTATGACATGATTATCAAACAATAACAAAATCCGATCCGATCCGAACTTTTCGAGGAGAAGAACGGTCTGATCCAATCCGAAGAAAACAAAAGTGATCCAAATCCGACTAAAATCCGATTCGCAGACCTCTAATTTAAACAAAATAATTAGCTTACCAGTCTGCATAAAAGTTAACTAAAGCAATCTTTCTTTTTGCTGAAACAAAAATGAAATAAAATAATTAATTACATTAAAATACAGTCTGATGATCCAAACACATATTTGGAATTAATCAGATCTCATACTGCTAAATTTTGTCTTGAATTCGATCAGATTAGAGCTCCAATTTTTTGGGACCAGTCTTGAACTAACGAATTTTACTTGGATTTCAGAGGACTGTAATGATGTGATGATTTGATATCCGATAGTTCAGAAATGAACGACGTTAGATGTATAACAACAATTTATATGTATTCTCAATATCGCGTGCTCTGTCTGGCGCTGCAGAACAGATCTGAGGTTTTTTACTACGCAAATCACATCACATTAACAATAACATTTACAATTCGCTACAGTGGTATAGATTACATAAAATCATACAATTTCCGCCGGAACATTCTCCCCCCGTCGTCTGACAGGGTTGGAATGACAACAATTATAATTATCTAAGTTATTAACTATTTTGAATCACTTTATATTTAATACGCAAAGTTTTGTGATAGGACGAACAAAGTCGCCTTGTTCGGTAGGGACAGTAGCTGCTCTTGTCAGTCCATCGTTTCCTAGATGTACTTTTGTAACTTTTCCGATTCGCCATTGTCCTCTTGGTAGGTTGGGGTCAACGACCAGAACTTCATCTCCAACTTTGATGTCACGCTGAATGTTTCTCCATTTTGATCGCTGGGTGAGAGATGGTAGGTAGTACTTTTGCCAGATCTTCCAAACCTCGTCTGTCAGATGTTGTACATGCTTGTAGCTGTTGCGGGGGCAGACATCACTGAAATCTCCTGGAGGGGGATTCAGCCTAGCACGCTGAATTAGGAAATGTTTGGGGGTCAAAGGGGCCTGGTCGGCTGGGTCATTACTGACGTATGTGAGAGGTCGAGAATTCAATAACCCCATCACTTCTGCGAGAAGAGTTCTTAGCTCGCCATCGCGCAAATATCTAAAACGTAGACTCCTCTCTTTCATTACCCTATACAATGCCTTCTTTGAGCTCTTCACAAGAGCTTTGTGTACACCACCCCAATGAGGGGCACCAGGTGGTTGGAATTTCCATTTCACTCCCCTTTCGTTCAATTTCTTATCTAGGTCTTTATCTGAATGAAGCAGATCTACAACAGGTTTGAGGTCCTTCTCTGCATCAACAAAGTTAGTCCCGTTGTCGGAGTATAACAGTTCTGGTGAACCTCTAGTGTTTTTGAACCTCTCAAACGCATTCAAAAAGTCTGGACTGGACAGTGACTGAGCTAACTCGAGATGTACTGCCCTTGTTGTCATACAAGTAAAGATACAGCCGTATCTCTTAACCACCTTGTTACGCCCCTCCACTACTTCTAGAGGCCCAAAATAATCAACTGATGTGTTGAAGAAAGAAGGTTTTCCTACTGCCAAGCGCTCAGGTGGCAACTCAGACATTAGTTGAGTGGCAGGCTTGGTTCGCTCCTCTATGCACAATCTACATCGCCCTTTTGCTTTCTTCACAGCCTCTCTTCCACGAACAATCCAGTAGATTTGCCTTACATGTGACAAAACATATTCAGTACCACTGTGTAAACACTGTTTATGATGATAATCAATTATCAACTCTGTCAGTTTATGTCGGGAAGGCAAAATGATAGGATGTCTCGCATCATAGGGAAGTGTGGCCTTTCCAATACGCCCACCAACCCGCAAAAGTCCGTCCTTATCAACAAAAGGATGTAAAGATAAAAGGGAGGAAGATTTGTTTATCTGTTTTTCATTATTTAGTGCTAATAATTCCTTTTCATAAGTTTCACTTTGACATAATATTAATTGTTCTTTCAGTTTATTTCCAATTATATTAGTGTTACTTAGTTCAATTTCATCTAATTTAACTTTGTTCCAATCAACATTAATTTTAACAGTATTACTATTAACTATAGCTGTATTTCTGATTTCTTCGTCACAAATCGTAAAAGATAGATCTTTCGGCCATTTACCAGGGTCCTCAAGAAGAAAACGTGGTCCAGCAAACCACATGGTTGGCAAAACTCCAGAAGGCAAGACATTTGAACGTGTCGCTAGGTCACTTACGTTGAGCCTGCCTGGCAGATGCCGCCATTCTTCTGGTTCTGTCAACATCTGTATTTCCCCAATTCTGTTGGATACAAAAGGCTTATACTGAGACGCGGCACACCTTATCCAATTTCTGACACATGTACTGTCTGTCCAAAAGCATTTTTTCGTAGCTTTAGTAGACAAAGCGCCTTCTACATGAGAGCTGAGTCTAGATCCTAGCACAGCAGCTTGAGGTTCAAGTTTTGCTACGGAAATTGTCTTCTTGGGGGCTTCTTTTGTTTTTGCCATTGCAAGTCTGCATGTTACAATACCATCGAAAGAAACACTTCTTACATAAACTGCAGCAGCAAATGCTTCCTCAGAAGCGTCACAGAAGGTATGTAAATCATAGTGATCCTCTACGATATCTGGTTTCAAACACCTCGGTACATGCATTTGTGACAGATCAACGAGATAGTTTTGGAAGGTATTCCAGTCGCTTCTGAATGTTTCAGGCAGTAGGTCATCCCAGCTGACACCTGCAATCGCCATGCGCTGCATAATGATTTTTCCGCTGATAACAATCGGTGACAAAAGTCCTAAGGGATCAAACAAGGAAGCTAGCTGACTAAGACATTTTCTTCTTGTCAGATGTTCAACCTTTTCTAATTCAGTTCGATCGGTAAAGAATAATGTATCGCCTTCAGGGGACCACTTTAATCCCAACAAATTGCTCTCGCTGTCATTTTTGCCTAAATTAGATTCATTGTGCAAGTCTGCACATAGTGCTTTTCTAACTTTGTTGGAATTAGAAGTCCATTTTCTTAGGTTGAAGTCACCTTTCTTTAGAATATTTGCAATACCATTTGCTCTTTCAATTGCTAACTTAGCATTCATTACACTATCACAATAGTCATCTACATATAGCCTTTGTTTGATTGCCTTTGCTAGTTCTGGCTTTTCTGCAGCACTGTGGTCATCAGCTGTGCGATGAATAGCACTGATTGCCAGACAGGGTGACGAGGCGTCACCGAATGCAAGTCTATCCATTTGATAAACCTTTACATCATCATTTGGATTGTCTCTTCATATGAATCTGTGATACTTGCTATCACTTGCACTCATTCTCACTCTGCTGAACATGGCCTCGGTGTCACTGCTGACAGCAACCTCGTATTCTCTGAATGCCAGAAGAACTTTTGTAAGATCGTTCTGTAAAGTAGGGCCTGTCATTAAGGCATCATTTAGAGATTTTCCTTTATATTTTGCTGCGGAGTCAAATACAACTCTTAGTTTTCCTGTTCTGTCTCCTTGCTTGAAGACACCGCGATGGGGTAAATACCATACTCCTATTTCTTCAACAGAATGGGTACCCTTTACAATGTGGGCATAGCCCTCATCTAGATACTTGTTTATAGCTGCTTTGTATTTATCAGCAAAAGACTGTTCACATCTGAATTTCTTCTCTAAAAGAAAGAATCTATGCATGGCTAATTGGAGGTTGTTTCCTAGATTTGGTTCTCCATCCTTCCATGGGAGTGGCACTTCATACCCAATAGGTAGTTGCTTTGTTTTTGTCTTAACAAGGTCAATGACTTTCTGGTCTTCGAGACAATAAGCAACCTCTGTTTTGTATTCTGTTCCAAAGTTTTCTGTGGCCCAAAATTTCTTGAGCTGTTCATTTAGCTCATTAATTTGACAGCAATTAATTTTCAACCTTTTATCACTATCCCCAATTTTACCACGTACAACCCATCCAAACTCAGTTAAGGTCGCATATGGCTCTTCTCTCCCACCGATTAGGGTCTCGAGAGGCCTTAATAGATCTGCATGGTCTAAACCAAGGAGAATGTCAATCCCCCCTCCGGTTGCCTCTAATGGTAGGTCCTTCAGATGAACCCATTCTTTTTTAACAACTGGCCACTCAACTGATCTAACATTATCGCAAACCTTTGGAAGTGACCACGCTTCGATGACCTGATGAGTGTCACTGCCACCAGGGGTCTCAATTTTAAAAGAAATTTGGGAGGTCTGTTGAAAATTGGTTTGTCCGGTAACACCTGTGATCCTTAATTTGGTCACCTTTCCAGACAACCCAAGCTTCTTAGTTAAGGTTTCGGTAATTAATGTTGAGTCACTACCTTCATCGATAAGTAGAGTGGCATCGATGGGCGTACCGTTGACGCCTATTACTTTAACCTTGATCACGCCTAGAGCGACACTACTAGTTGAGACTGCAGTATTCATTGCAGCAGATGTTGCTTCTCTGCTAGCATCATGTAACAGAGGATGATGATAGTAATTGCACGTTTCAAATGAACATCTTTTTCTACTGGGACAATTTCTCTGCATATGAGACCGTCCCGCCTTTTTTAGGCAGGAAAAACACAACCCTTGTACCTTGGCAATTTCTAACCGATCCAAAACACTTTTTGATTTGAAAGAATTGCAGTCGGGTGTCGTATGAAGTCCGTTACAACTGCCGCAATTGTCGGCTTTCTCGTCAGAGATGCATGTAGAGGTGGAATGCGATTTCGCTTTAAGAGGGTTGGATTCGTTGTTTTCCTTGGGTATTTCCCACCGACGGTACTGATGTGCCCGCTTTCTGAGCCAATCACTGAATAGGCTCAGGGTTTCCGTTGTGCATCTATCCGGGCAAACTTCCCGCCAAGCCATTTTTGAAAATAGAGGGAGTTTGTTTTCTAGTTTTAAAATAATAGATTCGCACAGTGTCTCACCTGTACCTAGCGCTCTAGAGAGAACCCGGAGGTGGCTTACCGCATGGTCCGAAAACTTACAAAATGAGGCAGGGTCATTTCCCTTTACCTGTTCTAGGTTGTCCAAGGCTCTTTCATGGGCCCTTTTGATGGCTTCAGGATTGCCGTACCGGTCTCTGAGTAGCACTAAAGCATCTTTGTAGTCTGCTTCAGAACTACCTAGGCCCTTTATGACAATTTGGCATTCCTTACTGAGGCATTCATGCAGAAGAGACATTTTCTCCCCTATAGATTTATTAGTGTTGTGAACCAGGGCTAAAAAAAGTTCACTCCAAGAATACCAACTTAAAATATTTCCGTCAAAAAATGGTGGTTTTATTTTCACCGAAGAGCGTTTATCATTATATTCAGCATTAAAGTCAATGCCAGAAATGACAAATTTATCAATCCAGTCATTGCTTTTCATGACTATATTGGGTGCTGAAATATCTATTTTTGCCTGTGAATCGAAAAATCTTGCCAAGATTTCCCCTTGACTCATAACAGACCCCTCACGTTCGTTGCTTATTCTTAGGGGTGTACTTGGAAACGGCGCTGTTGCGTTGCCGTGGGTAATTTGATTTTCAGCCTCACTTTGGTGTGGCAAGGGTTCTTGGTCTGCAACATTAGCTGACAAACCTGTGCCGTTAGACTGGGTTGGCAATTCTTGTCTGTGAGATATCACGGTTGATGCCTCATCTGATCTAATTTGTAAGTTGTCCATGATCTTACCGCAAATTATTTGGACTTCTGCAAACATTTTTTGGAGCTGTGCCTCTTCCGTGTCGAATTCTTCCTCGGAAAGATATTCAGCTAATTGCTCGACAATGTCGGCAATAATTTGTTGTCTAATTTCGATGTCATCGAAGGTTTTGCGTAAAAATGTTTTACTTCCGCTATTGATAATCTGATTTTCGGCAGATTTGAATAATTGGGTCAATCTACCCCTATGAGCTCTTCTCTTATTTCGAAGTGATTTTATACACTTGGAATTATCATTTGCGGTACCGTCTGTTGTGTTTAACGGATAAACATCTTGATCTGCCATCGAAAAGCACGATGCAATTAAGATCAAGTTACATAAAGTAAAGGTTGGGAAATTTGTAACACGAAATGATACAAACGGAAAAACGATTCATTGAAAGTTGAAATAGTACTTGTTTTGACAAGCTAAACAACAAACAGCTAACTTCGGAAAGACTTCAGCGATTAAAAACTGAAGAAATGCAATAGTAACTTGGAACAATCTCACCGATCTTCTCACGAACGATTCCAACTTTATATTGAACAGACGATTTTGAAAAAATCGAAATGTTATCTTGTAGTTCTTCTCGGGTTCGACTGACCAAATGAACTAACGAATTTTACTTGGATTTCAGAGGACTGTAATGATGTGATGATTTGATATCCGATAGTTCAGAAATGAACGACGTTCGATGTATAACAACAATTTATATGTATTCTCAATATCGCGTGTCTGGCGCTGCAGAACAGATCTGAGGTTTTTTACTACGCAAATCACAGCACATTAACAATAACATTTACAATTCGCTACAGTGGTATAGATTACATAAAATCATACAATTTCCGCCGGAACAAGTCTCATCTTCATTCTAAATTAATTTCACAAGCACCGGTCAAGGGCTAAATCATTCGGTTTTTTATTTGATAGGCATTAAAGCGCAAACATTCTTCACAGGGATTTGGTTAGCTGATGCTAAGAAGTAAATCGGGAAGTAGCAGGCTCTTCGTAATCTAGAAGATTCATTGTTCTGAGGTGGGATACACATAGGGTCTGACAAAGAGTTCAACCTTCTGAAATCCTAGAGGCATTTCAAAATTTTCTTCGAATTTATTTGTTGACATTTGACCGATAAATTATAAAAACCTTATTTTTTCTGAATATGATTTGAACTTCCATAATCTAGGATTCCATGATTCCTAGTTTTGTCGGACCCTGGAGGATTGGATACACAAAGTAAATTCAATAGAATTATCAATTATATTACCCCACACTTTACTTCTTAGGGACTGGTATTACAATGAGAAATATGAAACTGACAAGGATCTTCGAAGAGGCTTATTGGGATAATATTATTTAATTTTCAAAGTACGTAGTTTTTGATCAATAGAAACTCAATAAAATTTAAATTAAATTAAATTAAAGACTCAAATTAAATTTGAAAGTCGTGTTGCTGTTATGGACAAATACTCGAAGGCTGTCATGATCAAAATCGTGCTCACTCCCTGTGATACAAAATGAAACATTATGAATGTTACAGAACTTTGAATCTCTGTTTTCCAAGATTTGATTTTGTGAATTTTTCAATAAATATTTTCTTGAAAAATACTTACTTGAACATTTATTCAGAAAAATCTTGGCAAAGTAATCTAATTACTTGGTACAAGGACAAGGTAAACCTATTGAGTTGACCCTATTTACAGAGGGGGTTGCAATAGGATAATTGTGAAATCAAAATAATAATAAACAATTTTTTACAATTCATCAAATTCAACTGTTTTGATGTGAGACTACAATCTAGCAGCAGACACTGGTTTATAGGGTAACTGAGAGGGTTTGGGTTGAGCAGGGCAATTACCCCCAGGGCCCGGGACGTTTGTTAGGCCAAACAGGGTTTTCATGTTACATATTTCTTTGTGAATGTGAGACAGTGAGATTGGCTGTAATTAAAAAATGTAACCTTGTTAATATCACTGTGATTGGGCAATTCAAAATTGTGATAATATAAGCGGACGTTCAGATATCAACTTGAGTGAAATAGTTGAGTTTGATGGAAGCCAGTTTTCAATAAATTGGGGGTATAAAGCTGATTGTGATATTAAAAGTAGTGATATCTAGTGAGGTTACACTGTATTTGTAAAACGTCTCTATTAATCCAACAACACAGATAATCCATATGCCAGCACATTATACATATCAATATATGAATGCTATTATTGCAAACATTGGATAAATGTTAAAACAAGGTAATTTTTAGAGGGTAAATATTATGTTTGTTGATTAACTTTAAACGTTCAGGACAATATACTTGTAAAATCATCTGAAAATTCAATTTTGATTGAAGATCACACTGCCTGATAAAACGAACAGGTCAGCTGAACAAACTTCAAAATAGTCTTCACAACTTATTCATAATTTGTAATTTTAAAAATGTATTAGCTTGTTAGGCCTAATTCGACCTTTGTCCTCCAACAGCAAAGCAATGATGCCAATAGCAACAATCGGCACATGATGCATATCCTGACTTATAGGAGCAGCAGTTGGAGTTGATGTTTGGCACACATGAACTTAAACACACTGTGTATCAACAACAGTGAGTTTGAAAACAATAATCAAATTTCACTATCAATCAAATATCAACAAACCTAACAGCCTCGGAAACGATTCAGCAGTAAGTGATTCAGCTCCAGGTCGTACAAATTGTGGTAATAAACATATCTAGTGGTTTCAGAAAAAAAAAATAAAACTTTCAATAACAGATGATGTTAAACAACAGGAAAGCAGTGCCAACAAATTTGAATAAGACATCATTCGTGTGTGGTAAGAAAGAACTTTAAATATCGAAAGGGCACACTTACAATAATAAATAAATGAAACAGCGCATTCCACCTTGGTACCATGTTGTCGATGTTATCTATGTGTGTGTGATAGTATGCTTTAATCTCCGGCTGACAGTCTATCTCAACAGTTCAAATCTAAAGTCTCTTGTCTCCTTTCCCAGCCACCATCAAACTTTCGTCTTTGTTAAAAAAAGGGGCTGGTAACCCTTTAATCCTCGTTTACATGATATCAACAATATCCACGTGTCAATGTCTCGTTGCTTTCACCATTTCAGTTACCATGGTGATCACGATACTACCTGCTGCACTTTTTACAATCAGATGATCAGATGTGATCTTTTTATAGAATCAGCTGTCAAGTTTTAATTATATGAAGAAATGACCACAGAAACTTCCCTCGAGTGGCAGCGATGTTTCAGAAATAAATTCTTTGCATGAAAAGTTGGTCAGATAGACAATGTGATTAATATTGCATAAATACCCGGCCCCAGTACAGTGTCCAAAGATTATATAATTGCGCATAGGGATATAGGACATCAATATAATGATCTATAGCATCATACCATGGGTTGTGTTTTGTACATGAGTGTTGGCGGAGCAGAATACAAACAAATGATGGTCCAAAAATCTCCCCAAAAATTCATTGTTACCATAAACAATTGGCTTTGTCTAAATAATGTGAAATCGCGCACGATCTCCAGGCACTCAGCAAATATGATGGCTTGTGATGCAGTTCTACAGCTTTTACGCAATCCACATGTCATCATCTTCATCGTCGTCATAATTATTTCAAGACGTTGATCCTGTGTGGGCCCAAAAGACATCTCTTCCACGGGGCCCTCACAATTATGAAATATTGAATACAGAAAATAACAGCTAAAATAAATTAACTGTAGATTAAAATTAATAAAACTATTCAACTAAAACTATTTTAACATCTGCTCTCTTATATTGATTTAAAAATATTTTTTTAGGTATTGTTCTTAGAAACTAAAGCTATTGATTTAGCGTTACGCATATTGTATGTTGTACGTACATACAAATAGTACAGTAAATGTACCCAATCTGTAAATGGAGCCATCAAATGCAAAATTTGGTCTGTGTGGACTGTGAACCAATGAGCAATCGCGTAACGATATAGGCACACTCTTTTTATTAAGAACACGTAAATTGAGCTTAGGCTCAAATGTTCAAGTTTCTAGAAATGCCAGCCTGGGCAGCCTGGTGTGTTCTTATTTTCCAATTTTTTGTAAAAATGTACATCCAATATGATTTACAGTATGATATCTTATCTAAATAAAACTAATATTTTGAATGTCATATCCATTCTTTAATTTTCAGATGCTGTTTTGCTAGCCTCAGATTGCCGTTTTAATTTGTTTTTATATTTTACAAAATTTGAGCCTCAAATATTCTCATGAAATGTGTTCTTATAAAAAAAAATGCATTGCGTTTTAATTCAAACTGATATATTCATTTCGGGTCGGGAGCGTAGTCTACTACAGAAGGTACAGATACAAGTACAGATGTAATTAATCTGTGGACGCGGTAGCGATCCGGTAGCGAAAGTAAATAGCGGCAATCATTCATTTAAAATATCGGAAGCAAAACGAAATATATGCACGAAGAGCTGCTCGTTTGAGTTCGTAACTAACCGGTTTTCATGATAATATAAAACCTTTTTTTAACAAATCTTAAACTATAGCACTTGCACGGTCAGATACGTCAAGAAATGAGCTTCAAAATCACAACATTGTCAAGTAAAACTGCTATTGAAATGATAGAATTTAACCGGTTACGGTATGGAGTTATAGAAATGTAGAAGTTGTGAGATGGTAGGGAAATTTGGAACATTCTATTTATACATCATATGAAAAAATATGTTGATTTTGCTAAAATGCATTATAACCAGCTTTTGTGATTTTTGTTCCATTAAGGGTATCAGGCATTTACATCTATGGTAACACTGGAGTGACCCCTCCCTCGCCTCCACGCTGCCCATCCTGTTCCCTTATGACATCCACTGGATTGATTAAAGCGATCGATGATTTATATTGAAATTATATGAGATTACCCAATTTTCATAATAAACAGAGAATTTCAAACATTTACGATATTTTCAACGTGAAAACAAGAAGTGTCCATTGATTGTTTGACTTTAATCACTCCGTAAATGATTCTAGAGTCTTACATGCAGTCAACCGTCTTTTATTCGTCTTCTAATAATAGGCTTAAAAAGTGTTGCATTTGATCTGGCTTACGATTTTATGAGTTAAACACAGAAGAAACGTTTTCAATTATATCGATTGGTTTTTTCATTGATCGATTGGCTGCCAATATGACATTGTGTCAATTTATCAAACCTCATCTATTGCATGGCAAACAGCTATAGAACGAATACAGCAAACGGATATTAATGATTTCTTGAACCATACATTATTATTCAATCGAACGGACAACGTCATCGTATTAAATCAATCTGACTCATTCGAAAGCATTTTAGATTTTCAATGGTAATATTATCATCAACATATTTTTTATAAACGAGTCGGCAATTGTTGAGGACTGAGAAATCTTTCAATTTGCCATCGTTTACATGCCAATCGCTTAGCCTTTCTCTATCTTTCCTGGCGGTTTGTTTTTAGTATCGTTTTCTTTCTCTGGTAAAAGAGCGCAATCGAATCCGCCGCTCCGAGGCTCATCTTATCCACAGTGTCGGTTTAAGCAACCTCGTGCTAGTGTCTGGATATGGATTTATTTATTAAACGACTATGATAGAGTAAATTTAAGGCACGCAAAACTCAGACACCGGGCTATGTCGGAACAAAGACTTCGTAATTGGCAAGAAGCAAGCCGCCATTGTTATAACCTTTCCTATAAGAACTAGCGCATCTACAATGGCCTCCATAACTCGCAAGTCGCAAAAATATATGACAAAGAATAGTGATATTGCAAGAGAAAGAATTAATCATTGAACGCTTCCATGCCAGTATAAAGAGCGTGAACATTGCTTAAAGAGGGTCACTATAGACGATCGCGAGAGTTGGATTAGGTCAATGCCTAAATGCGCTACTGTTCAATTACATCACCAGGGGAGAGCAGTGTGACTGAACAGAGATTGGTCAAACACATGACTATTATAATGGCTGCTATAACACTTGGCTTCATTATCATTAATATATTTATGATCAAAACAGCAAATGGCTATTGGTGGTAAGTTCACGTATAGAAATAGATAGCATAGTGTAGAGTGCCAAAGGTGTTGAATTAATGTGATATTTACCATTGAATCCCATCTTTAAAGTAAGACGATCATGTCATCAATTTGACACTTAGAAAAATGCCAAAAGCCAGTTACAATTCTACTTTTCATTAATTATTATATAAAATTAATGATTAGTGGTAGTAAACCAAATGAGCTTAAAATATATATGGAATTATAGAAACAACAGTTTATATATATACATATTACCACACTCACCATATAAGATGGTAACCAAAGCTAACATGTTAATAATAATTCTGATAAAATATATCATTAGTGACTTAAGTTATGCCAATTATTATATAAACGTCCTGTACAGACGACCGACTTATGTCGATTCAATAAAAAGCGCGATTGCCAATATCTCAGACACAGCAGTAGAATATAGACTCATAATTATTGTGCATGTCTTACTACTGCCTAATCGTATACCTACTTATTTCAATACAAGAATAAAACAGTACAACCTCATATACCGATTTCTTTACAGCGGATATGTCACACGTTGGAGTTACGTGAAGACGGCGTACCAGCCCAAACTAAAACACAGGCCGGCAACTACGCTGATGAAACGACGCATTTATTTAAGTACACGAAAAACAAATCAACGTGATAAACAAAGTTGAAAGCGGCATTTAAATATTAAACTATATAGGTCAATTAAATAATTAACCGAAACAGATTTGATTTTTATACTAAACTGATCAACGGGCCGCAAATCCACGCATATATAATTTGTCTCACTTTTAAATAAAAACTAAAAGATTTCAAAATTTAAGTTAGGATGTCCCACGCAAAAAATTAAAGAAGATAAAACTATTTATAGAATTCCGTTTATGTTGAGTGCTACTGACTTTGAATGTGCCCTTCGTATTGCTATAGGAATTGTGGAAATGAACCCCTTGGTGGTAATTACAAGTAGTGCAATCTGAAAACGTTGCTGATAATGATTTGTATCACATTACACTGAAACATATAATCAATAAATATGCAAACGATTTTAGCGAAACGGAATCAGGAGATCCAAAGTTACTAAATAGATTTTAAGTTCGTCAGCCAGTAAGCTGACTATGGCTGAAAGAATACACGCTATAAACCTGAATATACTGAAGTATAGTTTCATTTGATATTTGGTACTTAAATGCGTAGATATAGTCGACATACACTGTTACAGTCCCAAAAGCAGAGGCAAATGCAGGACCGCCCCTAGAAGTAACATCCCGTTAACTATTAATTAACTCAACAATCAAGTTATCAAATTGTATTCATTTTCACTATTGCGCGAAAAGATTATATAATAATGAATATTAATTCAAGATAATTGCTCGTTCAGACAGTTATTGTTTGTTAAAAGTACGAAGTACAATTAACAATCTGTACCTCCCTAACTAGAAACAATTATCTTCTGCGAGAAGGGATTATCATAATCTGCGAACGAAGATCGTAACCAAACGAATGAATCAAATAACCCCCAATCAATTGACCATCCCATTCATACAATACCATAAATAGCATGACATCATAGCCTGTCTTGTTCAATATCTAAATGGGCTTAGGCTCAACTTTATACATCTCAATTAAGAAATGATCACAACAACTACGTCATCAATACAAGTAGCCATAATGATAGTTTAAGACGGAAGTAAGACTAAATCAAATACAGAAATACAAAACGCCGACTCTGTTGTAATCAAAAATAGCTCAAACCACCCACAAGTCATGCATTGAAATTATTATATTCTCTTAACAGGAGTCTGGGCACAGTATCTAGTCAAGTAAACGTCAATCAATTATCATTAGCCAATCAAATTCAAGCATTGTCAACTAAACAACAGAGGCTACTAGATCGTCATCCTGATTTGATTCCACCCGTTGCCAAAGGTGCCCACGTAGCGATAGATGAATGTCAACGACAATTTAAAAATCGACGATGGAACTGCTCTGCTTACAGTTCAGATTCAGTCTTTGGAAAGATTTTAAATACCGGTAAGTCGTAGATGTACATCGATTTCAGAATGATTTTTTGAGCCCACGTCAAACCAAAGTTATGGTCCATACCATTCCTTAGCATAGATGGAATGCATCAATTTGAACCCGTCGTGCGCAACACAGCTTTGAATATCGGTCTTTTCTTGGGAGGATTAGCTCAGATGTCAGAGCAACCGAACTTCAGATCTGATCATATCTGATCTACTGTAGTTCAAATCTTCCGAAGGTCAACTCAGCCTTGACTTTATCTAAAACATCAAACGAGTACCATCTTCTGGTGAATCGTTGCGCATTGACAATTGAGGTCTATCTGCCATGAACTATGTTGAAATTGGTCTGCAGTGTCGGGGCTGAGATTAATAAGGAGCATTTAACACTATTGCTCTCAGCGAAAAGAGCCACTCCTCTAGAGTTAGAGGGGTGGTAAGGGTGCCTTCGGCAGGGTGATACAGTCTCAATTACAATTTACTGCTTTTCTTGCAAACATGAGGACTCAGTTTGTGACACACATAGAAAGCCCGGCAGACAGACTGATACACGTGATTGTAATGTTGTGTCTTTCATATTTTAGCATGCAGAGAAACAGCTTTCGCATACTCAATTACAGCAGCTGGTGTTTCGTATGCATTGACACGCGCATGCTCAATGGGATCAGTGAAAGGTTGCCAATGTACAAATTCACAAGGCATAGAAAGTCAGGAGGGCTGGGTCTATGAAGGATGCGACGATAACATTAATTTTGGTGATACGTTTAGTAGAAAATTTGTGGATAGCAAAGAACGAGGCCGCGATTTTAGAGCAGCAGTCAACTTACATAACAATGAGGCCGGAAGAGCGGTGAGTTTAGATTGAGTTGAAGTGCACCATTTGAGAGTAACAATTACGTGCAAATGAAGATATCAGAGTAAATCTGTCTGAAGAATAGTCGGGGATTTATATCCGTATAGAGTATTTATATAAAATCCAATTGGACGCAATGCTAACTGCGATAATTTCACATACAACCCTATATATAGCTGGTAATTATGCATTGTGGTTGATAAAACATGAAGTCTACAAAGAAATTACAACCGATTAATTTAAGGCAAACTATCAGTTATTACGATTCCTTCAAATGATTGTCTGTTGTCTTTTATTAGATAGTACGTCATACAATGACAGTTCAGTGTAAATGTCATGGCGTCTCTGGTTCATGCAATGTCAAAATATGTAATAGGAGGTTGGCTAAATTCCGTACTATAGGAGATACTCTTAAAGACAAATACGACACTGCATCCAACGTTCAAGTTATTCAAGTGAAGGGACGCCTTGATTTACGGGATTACGTCATGCAGCCAATTGACAAACTATTTAAACCACCAACGAAAATGGACCTTGTCTACTTTGAGAAATCACCAAATTTCTGTGCTTACAATTTGGCCGTTGGATCATTAGGAACAAAAGGGCGATTATGCAATGCATCATCTCTTGGGATCGAGGGCTGTGATTTATTATGCTGCGGTCGAGGCTGGAGAACGAAATTAGTTGAAACAGTTCGGTCGTGTAACTGCACTTTTCATGTAAACGAGGGTGCAACTATGACAATGGGCGTGACGTGTCACAAATGTCCAGTAACAAAAAAGATAAGCAGATGTAAATAATTATAATATTTATATTAATTAATATAATCAAGAAAGATGTGTGAAAATTAATAAGTTAGTTAAGTACCCAGTACTAGGATATAAATCATGACAATTCTATTTAATTCAATGAAATAGTTAATTATTATAAAGTGGCCATACGAATGTATTTTAATATAGCTATAAAGAGAAGATATGGCGTTTTTATCAAATCATAAATTTTGTATTTACAACAACTAAGTTATCGACAATTATTATTATTATTATTACTAGTGAGATACTTGATTTTTACAAGTACAATAAATGATTCATCATTATGACCGATGATGACATTCCATCACATCAATATATTTTTCTGAACTACCGAGTGAATACATCCGCTTGCAGCCTATTAGTTAAATCATTGGGGCCTATTAAAAGGGAGGGTACTTTTCTAAACAAACATATGATAGATGAATATCATGGATAGCAGATACTCATTCAAGCAACAGAATAAATGGTTAAACATAAAATCTTTAAAACCGGCATACAGATTTATCTTTTCCACGGCAAGGCATGCCAATTAAAACAAAAAATCTACATCGTTCAATTCTCGCAATCCACTTTAGGTATTGATACTGCACTTGACGTTGCTATTCCTCGTAGTAACGCATGAAGTAGAAACCAGCTGAAAGTCAATCACGGTTGATACCTTTCAAATGACGTCATGAGCTCAAATCATTCTTAATTAAAATCAATAAAATTCATCCATTCAGTTTGATTGTGAAGTGTCTTCGCTATTCATTCTAAATCAATCACACGATATCCACATAATCTTATGATATTTCTACACATTTAACAATACAAAACCGACATTCCTAAACAGAATCAATAATAAATCGATATGAATTGTTACAGCTTTTTAAAAGACAATCCGAATTTCTACTACACTTAGTATTAGGTCGGTGTCTGTTGAAAAAGGCGACGATGCATGCTGAACCAATTTGAAAAACAGGAGATGGATCGGCCCTTGATCTCGCCACCGTTGTAACATAATAGTGTCGGCAGTGAACAGACGTTTGTTCCATACGTTGTGTCGCGAATCTGAGGCGATTATCTTCTGGGTAGTAATAAACTGATCATATCGTATCTATCAATCATTGCTAGCCAATCTGCCACTAAGGGAGAGTGAAAATAAAAAAGAAGCGGCTTAGAAAACAAGTTTGAAATAGAATATCGTAAAACGATTAAATACAACATTAGACAAATGAAACCCAATGTCTTGGAACTAGCATGGCAAATTCTAATCAACTCCAGGGCAGATTTTAATAAATCGCTCAAAGCCAAGCCATCTTAAGCCAACGCAGTCTTTCCTTTGTGCTTATGTGAAACGCCGCAGTTCATAGCTACGGTACCATTTCTAAGCATGACGCCACTTTCAACGGCAAACTGCTACAAAATGTTTCATTCAAGATGAATTACATTAGAACGTGATCAATTAATTAAGAGGGCTTGAATGCATTGACGATGCGCCTTGTGATTGGTCTATTGCTGTTGTTGCTTGGTGTAACAATTAATTGCATTATGTAAGTCATATAAACACATATGTAGTGATACAGTGTATCGTGTATATAGTATGCGATGTAAATTACATAAGTTAATTATTTTAGATCACCGTTGAGTCCGTATAAAGCCAACCATATATCAGTCTGCAGTAAGATCCCTGTGTGGCTGCAGACGAAGACACAGCTCTGTCGGACATTTCAACGTCCTATTGGTTATACGATTATGAACGCAACCGTCTTATCGTCAAAAGAATGTCAACGCCAGTTTAAACATCGGCGATGGAATTGTAACGATGACCAGCAATCACTATCACGCTTGGTAACCAACGGTAAGACGAAACAAATATAGATAATTGATTGGAACAGTATAAACAATCATTAATTGTAGTAGACGGTGAACATCAAAACAGTCGTAACACATTACATTTTCTTAGGATTTCAAGAAACAGCCTTCTTGTATGCCATCCACTCAGCTGGTCTCGCATATTCAATCGCTGTCCAGTGCAACATAGGTAGACTCCCTGGTTGTAATTGTGAAGGAAGGAAAAAGAGAAGGTTGAAAAAGACAACAAGTCAAACTGGAAATGGAAACGAGCAGAATACGTTTCAATGGTCAGATCCTTGCATGACAGATTCAATTAGTTATGGGATTAGTCTATCAAGAAGATTAATGAAAAGTAACGAAGATGGTCGAGATCTTAAAGCCAATGTAGATATACACAATAAAGAGGCTGGCAGACGGGTAAGGCGTCATTCGATTAACCGTATCATTTCCGTGTATCGATGCGAAACAAAAATTAAGGATAATTACACTTTGATACATTCTAGGCGATTGTATCTCTCGATGTTGGAAAACAATTAGAATGCAGATGCCATGGAATATCGGGTGCATGCTCAGTAAGAACATGTTGGCGCCGATTGCCGAATTTCTCAGAGATCGCTACTTATTTGCACATAAAGTATGATTCAGCGATCAAAGTGATGGTTGATAATACAGGTGAAAATTTGATACCAGTAAATCCATCGATAAAAATGCCAAGTGCAATAGATCTTGTATACATAACCGATTCACCTGATTTTTGTATGCCTGATAAATCAGTTGGATCACTGGGTACAAGTGGACGAAAGTGTGTGGCCGATAACATGAACTTGAATAGTTGTAGCATTTTGTGTTGCAATCGAGGATATACGAAATCAATGGAGGAACATTCAATTCAATGTAATTGCCGATTTCATAACTGTTGTCGCGTATTGTGCGAAACATGTTTAGCAAATAAAACTGAATATAACTGCAAATAGGAAAGATGTAACTTAAAACCGGCGATACTAAATTATTACAGAATCAGTTGTACATATCAGAATTAATTTGCTTGCATCTCTAATGATATAAACTGTACTTGAAGTTTGCATGCATAAATCGGAACGAAATCGGTCGGATAGACAGACCTCTTCTCTCTATAAATACATAAAATGATTGACTCACCATGCCGATGCCAACCAAGCAGAAGACGAATAACCTATCACGTGTTTTGTTTATACCCATCAAAACTAAACAGTGTTCCCAAAAGAACGAGTCAACGCGAAGAAAAGCTAAAAAGAACACAACAAATTGATATTTAAATTTAACTATTTAATGAACAGTTAATCAATATAATAAATAACATAAGTAAATACATATTTATCAACCTTAACTTGGTCTTCATTTTTCGCTATTTGTCGTCTATGACATCTTCGTATTGTACTGAAACATAGCCTGGATAGAAAACGTATCTGTCAGATTGTAAAGGAGAAACATCAACAGGGATATGGTAGTTCACATTTGAATCGGACTTACCAAAGTCGTGAAGACAGCGGCGCTCACGCGTGGATGGAAGAAGCCAATAATGAAAACGATTGACCATTCGAGTTGAAACGTAATAATAACAAGTATAATAGACGCAACTATAATTACCAATAACCAAATAGTTCAAATAAAATTATTAGTTTTAGCTTACATCAAATAGAGCTAAACGTCAGTAATCGAGCGCATGCGTTCATAAATATGTGCTGCTGTAAGAGTCCGGGAGGAGGAATGTGTGTGTGTGTGTGTGGGGGGGGGGTAACTCAAGAATTTCAGGGCAATGGGGTGTCAATTTGAATTCAGAAATTTGCCCACCAAAATTTCGTTTTTCCAAAATTGATACCTCAATTATTTTATTCAGGCCAAAATGAATACCCCAGATATTTTTTTATCGACGTATATTTTAAAATTGATTACAATTTCATGGGTTTATCATCAACCTTTTTCGCTCAATAAAAAACAAGGAATCATAATATCTTGAAAATTCTGAAATAGAAATCCCAAAACTTTTACCAACCATTTGAAGTTACTCCCGGGTGTTAGGGGGTAAGAGGAATGCCACTTTACGCTGAGACGAGCGCTGAAGGCTGAAGGCAACGAAGATGGGCCCTTACTGATCTCAAGACGTGGCATCGCTACAGATCAAGCCACATACTTCGAGACATATCTTCCTTGGTCGTCAAAGTTATTGTCAACGCACCAATATATAGAGCAATTCCCTCTAGAACTATTAAAGTAGCTTTCGCATTTTGGAATGCATGGAAGGGATTCATCAGGACTCAAGAGAAACTCGGATTTTGCGATACCTTTGGAAAAATCTCCAAATTTAAGCACTATTTTAATATGTACATTATAGAGAAGTAAAGGTTTCCGGCCATTAGCATCACATGTAGCCATGAACCACTATCTGTCTATGGCTCAGGGAGTGAAGGGTGAATTCACTACAACAGTTGGGATAAGAGAAGCTATAGACAAAACTTGTGAAAAATCATCTATGTCATACCGGAGTGCTCATTGCTCAAGCTACCAAAATATAATGAGCTCAAACGGAAACGCTAGCGGTAATACGATATCTCCAATGAAATATACATTACCATGTATCAGACATACAAATCTTGAAAATAGATTGGAATAAGAAATCGTTTTAACTTTTTATTTGAATTTTAATAGCAAACAGACATTTATATAGGTAGTTTCATATAGGTAGGAAAAAGCTTAACAATTCAATGTATATTTAAATAATGATGAATAACATGTCACATCCATCTTCATCAACTGTATGCTTGAAATAAAACATATGCAGTTCAAAGTTACAATATCTTGGTTAAAATCGTACCGAAATCTGGAAAATGGCCACATGTTTGAATAAATATTCGTAGAGATAACTATAAGACGTTATATTTGATAACAGTAAATTGATCTTGCTTGCATCATTTGTAATCTACATAATTATCCACTCACTTTTTCAACCAATCAAAAGACGAACATAAAGTGTTATGTTTATACCAATCAGAGATAGAGTTGCCAACAGAATCAGCCAATGAAGAGAGACTGAAATTTGAATTCTTTGTAAATATTTTATATGCGATGAGAGAAAAGCATGCCATAGAACCATACGTACAGTAGACAAGGATCTATCACGACAAATAAAAACAAAATAAATAAAGACACGTGTAGGTGGTAATTAACATATAGAATAATGTAGTAACGAAGATATAACCAGTAATGAAACAAATACTAGAAGAAAAAATAGGAAAATTACAAAATTGAATCAAGACAATTAATAAAATCAAATATCGACGAGATATAATTATGTCCGCAGCGAATCAGTCGCAGTTATTCAGTTAAATCTCCCCAGCTAAAAATATATTTGACATCATCTAATTAGCTATTCAGTTCTTTTCAGCATCTAAAAAGTATGTTAACCGCATCTAATTTATCGCAGTTATTTAGTTCTATACGATGCATTATAAATGTTTTGCTGCAGAAAACAAGGAATGTAAGAATACAAAGATAATAATAACAATAAAAACAATTCAACCTTAATATATTAGAATCGAATTAAATATAATAAACAAATAAATAGGATAATGATAAAGTAACTCAATAGACACATATCGTATATTAACCTTGTCTTGGTGTTTATTCTTGGCTATAACGTCATGGTATCTCCTTCGTGAAAAAGTCACCTGAATCAAACACATGGGAAACGATTAATAGTGAGTTTGTAAATAATTAGAGCTTGTAAGTGGGCTGAGTTGAACAGAGCTTACCATAGTATAAAGTGGAACCCACGTGTTTGGTAAGAGCCAATGAAGGAAGCGATCAATCTTTCTTTTTACAAGAAAAACACGAGAATTCACATGCGATCTCATCTGAATAATGATTAATTAAATAAAATGGAAACAAGATTGTAAATTCTTCATTAGTCAGTCGCATACTCCCACATTAATTTATGTAACAGTATTATACCGTCGTGAAAGCAATTTTCATGGACAGTTCTTGAAAGGTCCACGAAAAGTCTTGAAAGATTCATTAAAAGCAGGCCATTCGAAGGTTCATGAACAGTTTTTGAAAGTGTATGAAAAATTTCATAAAGAACATGCTATTTATCGTTCATGAACTGTCCATGAACAATTCTTGAAAGGTTCATGAAAAGGTTCTTGAAGAAATGGTCAATAAAGTTCATGAATTTATTTACAGCAGAGCCATCTATTTACAAATTATATTTGTAAATAGATGGCTCTGATTTACAGAGGTGATTACAGTAATTTGAAATTCGGGATGCAAAACTCTATCTGAATATGTACCAAAACAGAGCCTGCGAGAAAAAATGTGTTGAGTTCATGAGCTGTTCAAAAACCTCTTGAACTGTTCATGAATTGTGTATGAACACCTTTGTTAACTAGTTCATGGACGTTAACGCCATGCTTTTATGGACTGTTCATGAAAAGTTAGCCATTTAACATTCATTAACTGTTTTCACAGTAGTGACATATAAATTGCCTATAGACAAGTAATGGATTAACTTCAACAGAGGCAATGAGATTATTTCAGTTAGCCTTACTGAACAGCAAGATATCTTCTAACCTCAATATAATTATACAGTGCCAAATCACACATGCTTTGAGCATCAACAGATCGATGATTAGAGAACTTTTCCAATGCTTCACCTAATCATTAAAGTAAACAAAGTTGCAACAATAGAATTACAATCAATTATTACATTCAACAATATGAATGCTTAATGATAGACCAACTAACCTAGATCCATATTGGATGATTTCAGAATCTCATCAAAAACAAGACAATCTTCAAACCCCTATCAATAATAATGCATAATTAATAACCACATGCTGATAGTAACGGTCAAATTGATAATAAACGTATTCATAGTGACTGATCGATGAGAGGTGGATTAATAATTAAAATAGCTATAAAAATAAATCAACAAGGTGAACATTTCTTTGTAACGTTTTTCATTAATCTGTCAAAACATGTAATAAGTTAACATTCATCAATTTGCAACAAATATTCTAAAATGAGTTGAGAGATTCTTAAAATTCAATTGATTAAAAGATTGAAAGATATGAGGCGCCATTGCGGATTAAAGTCAACTTCATTTTAAGATCGAAAAAGTCAGGTAACAAAACATTATGGTCTAAGTCAGACAAAGTAGACAATAAATTTTGTTACACAAGTAGATTAATTCTAAATCAGAACATAAAATTTAATATAACAACGTTGCCATAAATATTTTGTAGAATTAGTTTATGATACTAACAAAGCAATTATGACATGAATGTGAAAACGTAGTGTTATGTTACACCTGTACCTTGTGTTACACTATGAATCTTGGATATACTACTGGAACAATGCTGAAATTCACAAGACACTTTTTAATCTAAATTCTTCTCATTCGAAAGCTTTCAATATGTTTTCAGTAGATTTCAAGATTTTCAAATTTGTAGTGTAATTATTTAAGTGCTTTAGCGCGACCACACTTAGCAGCGGTGAATTTATTCATTCAGTGTCCGTACAGCCATGGTTCAGCAGCTACATCTACATGTGATACTGATCATCTTGAGTTTATGCAAAACTAAATGAACACAATTTTTTTAATGTTTTGATTTTGACTACCTGAAATAAAGTGTCTCAGAAACGAGACATCTGGATCATTACTATATATATATTATATTGCAACAGGGTCGACTCATTAAAAAATCGAAAATCAAAATTTTCACCTTAACTTGTTCTACTAAGTGACTTGATTTTTACTAAGTGGCGTGACCTTTTTTTTAGATAAACGGATATGTATTTTTTAAGAAAAAGCATTTGAAAAAGTGAGAATGAAAGTTATGTGATGTCATACTGTAAAAAATTCTATCAAAACAAGTGAGCGTGATAAGATCACTGCAACTATCGGAAAGTTTTAAGCCTATAAAGAAAGAAGACTGTATCTAATCATTATTAAAATTAAATATAGTGAGATTTTTAGTTGAGTTGTAATTATGTAACTCACACAATTCATTCCTTGCCCATAGAAAGGCACCATTGCATGAGCAGCATCTCCTTTGATGACACAACTGTCTTTATAATGGTAAGGATAACACTGTAAAACAGATTAATAATGTATGATAATCCAGCAAATATCAAACAACTTGTAATGGACTCACAATCCTACTCTCTTAGGGTCAATTATTCAACATGAAAAATATTTCAGTTATGACTTTGTCATGCGTAGCTCAGTGGCAGAGTAACAACAAGATGTAAGGAGACCGGGGATTGATTCCTCGTCAGCACAGACGTTCTTTGTATCTGTCTGTAATATTTTTATGTCCCTCAAATGAGCAGACACGTGTGCTTAGGAGGTGACCATTAATCCCAACTATAAAATGATTGAAAATGTAATAACATCATATTTAATGACCTACTAATTCAATAATTGAAAATGAGGGAAAATGTTCAAGAAGATCAACGAATATTAATAATTTGACACTAATATAAAATGTATATGTCATAGAATGGGTGTGAGTAGGAGGTCATCTAAATGTAGCACAGATTGAATAAATTAGAGGAATTGAAATTATTAGTTTAATAATCATCATCATTTCCAAACTTCATTGAGTAATACTCCAAACCTTAATTTGCCCTGTGAAAAAAGTTAATGAGCGTAAACTTGCCCATCTGTTCATGAACTTTTCATGAACAGCTCATGCAATCATGAACGGGTTCATGACCTGTGCATGAATTTAAACTTTTCACAGAGATCTGAGGAGACCTGATAACGACACATCTATTTGTTTGTTCAACAATATCTATCCCATTGCTCAATTACACTTGCTTGAATTGAAACAAAATTCCAGATTATGAATTCGTAAATTGATAATACACTGTTTCATCAAATTCCAACGTTTATTACATTTTAGAAAAGGATTAACACACGCTTGTAAATGTTAGTATTCATATTATCTAAACTCTTAAAAGTTGGAAGGAATCAAGGAAGCTAAAATTCTTCCTCCTCAGAGGTTTTGATTTTTAGCACTTGGATTCACTTGTGTGTCTCCCAACTTTTCCTTATAATACAAACATGGCAAGTGTGTGGAAATCTTTTATTCTAAAATGATTGAATAGTTCCTAGCATGTTTATTGGTTGATTGAGTGTGCAAGCGATACGGGGATGAAGGCACTTAAAGGTCAATCTGACTTTTGTTCTCAAAGGATCAAATGATTCCTTGCATTTTCATTGGTCGATTGGGCATGCAATACGGAGAGATGAAGGCAAGCGCCAAAGTTGAACCATTGCTTCGATTGTTTTATTGCCCCCCCCCCTCTAAAAAGAAATTGAATAAAATGGAGGACAACCAAATTTTAATTTTGGACATAAAAATATATACAGTAGGTCAGTAGCTCTATTTTTCATAAACTCATTAGGAATAATTCACTAAAAATGTGATTTTGTTGCAAGAAACTTCAACACATTGTTCATAAAATTTGTGAACTGTCTCATGAATAGTTTATGAACTGTTCATGAAGTTTCACAGCTATATAATTAAATAAATAAATAAATGAATAAATAAATATTATATTTACAAGAACATGACAAAATCTCTTTCAAGAAATTTCCAGTTCCATGAACTTTAATTTATTTCACATTAAGAGTTAGCAATAATGTACCTTAACCGAGAGTAAGTCTCCAACAGGATTTTTTGAGTAATCTTCAAGTATCTGAGATCTGTAATGACATACCAGAATAATTATAAGGACAGATGCTATCTCAGCCATGATACAGCGTGTAAATGGGGTTCGACGATACAGGTTATGTACTTACATTCCGATTAGTGGGATAGAATCAGGGAACTCTCTCTCGAAGAACGCAACGACATCATCCTTTCAAAATAGAAAGCAAATCTTTCATGATATTGGTTTATGCATTTCATGGATATTTAAACAAAAAAATTTATAATGTTCAATACATCTGTTTTAATGCAGTCAAATTCATCAAATGGTAAAAATAGAGTGCAGGTGAACGATTTGTCCTGGAAACAAAGCAAAACAATTGAATACCAAAACATTGTTGATTATTACAAGTTTATAAGATCATTAACATGGATATGAAGGCCTACTAATTATTAATACTTATTGAATTCAGGGTCCAACAAAAGTAGGAAACCTGGAATCCTAGATTCTGGAAGGCTAGAGTAAATTCAGAAAAAAATTTATATTTTTATGATTTATAGGTCATCAACACAAAATTTAAGAAAAAAATGTTGGAATACCTCTAGGATTCCAGAAGGCTGAATCTTTATTCGGACAGTCTGACTGAAATATTGCACATAACATGAAAATGGAAAAAGGATTCTTTTATACATGGATAGTTGGAAACTGTTGAATTACATTATAAATATAGACCTTGTATTAAATTGAAAAATCAATGCGAAAAACGTGGGCTTTGAATAGAAACCAAACTTCATTATCTTGCCCATATACACATGCCATTGTGCAGCAGCACTAACGTAATAGATGAGGCTGACAGGGATTAAGAGACTGTTTTCACATGCCGGTTTCATACTTGAAATCCCCATAATCTGGTTGTTAACTCACAGTAAATTGTTTCATGAACTTTTCATGAACAATATCGATATATAAATATTTATCAGAATATTATTAGGTTAAATATAAATACTACAGTACTTAAAGTTATCCAATATACATACCTGATTGGGTAGCGCAATCATCATAAAACTATTCCGCGGCCATATATGGAGGCAATTTGGCGTAATGGCAAACTACAAGTGAAACAAAACATCAACAAAACATAACAGCAAAATAAAGTATTTTACAATAGCATTAATGAAACACATACTTCCCCGTTCTTCGGAGGTAAACATATTTCTTTATAACCATGCGGTATATATTCTTGTTCGTAATTCATACTATTCAAAAACAAACAAAATTGAGCATTACCATTTCATTCAGAAACAAAAGGCATCACTAAAAGGGCAACACACAACGGTAGATTAGGGATTTAACATACCGTGTTTTGCGCATCATTGCCTTTCTAATTGTTGAAAATGCACCATCACAACCAACAATTAAATCCCCACTTGCATTTTCGTGAGTGCCATCTGGCCTGAAAACAAAAGTACAATACAATAGTCTACTCAAAACAATAGTCACTAAAATCAATTCAAGAAGTTATGTGGTGCTGTTTCATATTAATAAGCAATTGACGTACAGTTACCAATGAGCTATTGATATTTGGCGCACAAAAGGGCACATAAAGAGAAAACGAGAAGGCACCAGAAGATCACAACTGCTACGGTGAGGAATTTTGCCTTGGAGGATTCTCTTGAAGTGACTCGAGTGCGCCAAATATCAATAGCTCATAGAATACTGTGTGCCAATTGCCTTGTATAAAAACTAGCACATTGGACATTGTGAAGTTTTACATAACTTCCTTACTCATTAGTTAATATTTCTGAAAATTCCTGATCAAATCGAAATCCTCAATTATGATATCAAGTTCAAAACTACAAGATCGATTGCCTGTCGAACCCGTTTATTTTTCTTTGTTGATATGGTGATTTAAAGTCATAACTCGAAACCAATCAGATTAATTAAATCAATTTCGTTATTATACAATCATATATATTTAGCATAGTCATTACACATGGATATGCATATGCCTCTAGAAGTCTAGCTGTTTCCATATCAATAGAATCATTCGTCATATTTTCAAGAGTAATTAAATGGTCAATCCAAACAATAGAGTACCAGACTCAAGATCTGAACATCTTGGGCTAAAATCACGGTTATTTCTTTTCATGTAATACTGTATATGTCATTAAATATAAATTCTATTTATTATCGGTGCTTTGACTTGAATTTCCAACCCAACTCCAGTATTCATTACCCTCTCCAACCTCAGTAAGACATAGATAACTTTTGATTGATTAATTGATTGAGATTTTAATAAAGACATATAAATGAGCTTGAATAATATACTACATTGTATCTGGTTACAATTAAAAACGAAGAAAGTTAACGGAAGGTGCTTGACAGTTCAAGTTCTTATGGTCATCATTAATTGAAAGTATTGTTGCGACAAATCTCAATTATGACAAGCAGTGAGCCAATAAAGTGAAACCTGTATATTCCAGCCAGCTATAAGAGGCAGATAAAGTGATTACTATATACATGCTGCCTTTATATACATGGTTGATTCAATAGAAGATACCATATTGAACATTGCAAGAGTGACCACTATGGATAGGTGGCCGCTGTATAGAGGTGATTGTTCTAACAGGTTTGACAGAATGTTGTGTCAGTATCGGATTTGCCGATATCACATCTATTTTCGACTATCGACATTATCAAACAGTTCATGAAAAACAGGCCATTCAACGTTCATGAATAGTTCATGAATGATGGTTCATAAAATGTGCATGACCAGTCCATGAACTCAATGACGTTTTTGCAGGTACTATCATCATATTGTTCTGGGAAGTAGCAAAATCAAAATAAAATTGATATTTTTCGCTTTGTCAGACATTGTCAATTGAAAATGAAGTATAAAGTGTTATATTGCAAATACTATTAACAATTCCACGTTGCACATTGTATAATGTACATAATCGGTATCCCTGTGATAACCGTCCACAAGTGTTAAATGGCCCAATTTTCATGAACAGATCATGAAGTTGATGAACTCATTAAATTTTCTCGCAGGGTTGGTCAATACAAACAGAAAGACGAATAGATTGCAGCTGCCGAAATATACGGAATTAAAATAACATTGAGAAAGGCTATTTCTGAAACTCAAGATAGATGTTTAAGCATTATGTTCATGAACTCATGACATTTAGATTTGCAGATAATATAGATATTCCAGGTGAGAACTTAATTAATTAATAGTAATTAATAAACTGCCTTTTCGTTAACTGTTTCAAAATGATTTACACATAGATAGCCTACCTCTGAAACACTAATTTGCCTTGGTCTAAATCAGCCGATATTAACTTGCTGCCAAAATGAATTGTAGCATTTGAATTTTCTTCAGCAACTGAATATTAAACAAGAAATCATAAATGAAAGAAATATTGTCAGAGGCGTTAAAGGAGTAGTAATCATCATACAGTATGACATCACAAAACATTTCAGATTTTCAAGCTTAATGATATGGATACTAAATAAAAACCAAGGTATCAAGACCTATCAACACATACAAATTATGATTTCTAGTAATAGCTCTTACCAGAGATTAAGCGTTCGTTAAGTTTCCGCCGATCAACCGACAAGATATACTGCAAGACAACATATATAACAAAACAACCATCTTCATAGGAAAAAAAAACATCACTTTTTGTAAAGATATTAAATGTGACATTTCATACTGACCTGATCTTTGCGTCCGTATGGCATCTCATGGCAGCTACCATCACGATCATGTATCATACGCGAGTACATTGGTATACCATCATTGACAACCTTGACGAAAACAAATTGATTTCCTGTGGTTAACTGAATTAAATTATGATTAATGATTGATTTCATTTCATTTCTCTTACTTCCTCTTCGCATCCAACTTGCGCTAATGCAGACCTTCCTCTCACAGACAATGCCAAATTAATACTCCTACCAGCAACAGTAATTTCTTTGCGTGGATCTAACATGATAAAGACCAAACAAAGGCAACAGTCCAGGAGACATCTATCCACATATTCATTTAGAATTATCAGAATTTATAATAAACAATAGAAATATCATTCTATTGAAATTTAAAAACATTCAATTCTAAAGTTGTTTTTGAAATGTTTTCAAAATTCTAATAGAATCGTATTCCTAATTCTCCATTGTTACAAACCATTAGTTAACATTTAATTATAAAAATACTAACTTTTGTTGAATCCTGCATGACTATGGAAATCCAGATATCTAGGTACACACATGTCATATCATTTGGTACCTTGAAGTACAAGCTATATTATCACATCATTACCTTGTTGCATTTTAATATTTTCGATTGACGTCTGACAGAACATACCTGGACGTGATTCGAAAAGTTCAACAGAATATCCATTTCTTGAAAAATATACAGCATCAAGTGAACCAACCTGAAGAAGGGGATCAAATTTCTTGTGAAAAACATCACATCGCATCACATCACATTGTGATTTTTCCTTTGGTGTTCAAGTTGCAATAAAAAAAACTATACCTCCACAAAGCAGAATGTGATGTAAACCCATTTAGACAAAAATAACTTATTTCAAAAATGTGAAAATTTTAAAATATTAACAGGCAACATCTTTTAAGTCTATAAGGCGTGAAGATCTGATGTATCCGATGTAGGCAGAAATTTTTCTTAACCAAACTAGACGTTTTCCGTAAGACTAACTCCTTTTATTACAATACTGATAATATTTAATGATAGCCTTGTTTGATTGTAGCCTCCTGATGAGTAATATACAGTGAAAATTGTATATGACAGCTAGCTATGAGAGGTAGATACATGGACCACTATATGCAGGTGGCCTTAATATACAGTGCTATTTCAATAGAAACAATTATTTTAGATATTGCAAAAGTGACCACTATAAACAGGTGGCCGCTATATAAAGGTGGCCGTTATAACAGGTTTGACTGTAGGCTATATAGATATATATTTATTAAAAGAGGGGATATTAACCGAGTTCGACTGCATGACAAACTATAAAACTCTATATATTTTGTGGCTATTCAATAGTTAGCCTACTTTCATAAATTGCTATTTCTGTGGGCAATATTAATATCAAACTGATTTGTTTTAATAGTTGAATCTGAATCAAATTGAATTAAAATTCATCCTCAAAATCTCGATGTTGCAATCGTCCTGGATGCCTTTGATTGACTTCTGTATTTGAAATTAATTATTCAAGAAGCATATAAATGGTTTGAATTATTCCTTTTGATAAGTTTTGCTTGTACCACTAGCCAGTTTTATATTACTAACTAACTGAAGTGCAAAAGTGGTATTTAATGTCTATAGACTACTGCTTAATATATCTATAGGTAGCAGCAGACACGTAGGCTACTTGTTTTTGGCCATTAGCCTTCATCAGTACTGCTCAGTGAGCGAACAAGGGACTGACTTCCGTATATACCCAGGTCAAGATGATCAATGTGGTGAAAAAATTCATCACATGAAAAAAACATCTGTGCCATACCAGAGTGTTCCAACTATCGAAGTAGTGGACAATGCATATCGCAAATAGTATAGACACATCCCGAGTCGATAGTGCTCAATATTGCGAATGCGCAATCGAGACATATAGCAGCATACTGCATATATAATAATTAATTACAGTCAACTTTTTCAACTGCAGGTGTTCAAGAAAGATGGGCAAAGATAGTTTCAATTGTGTTGAATTGCAGACTTTTCTGGTACACCAATTAATGCCCTCCTTTGTTCCCGAGAATTGATCATAGTTATTTGTTATTCATAACTACTGTATATTATCTTACCAAACCACCGCCAACAATCAAGACCTTCTTTGCTGGCTTTTCTGTCATCACAATATATTTGTCTGAAAATTTAAAAAGAAAATTTAAACAAACATCGTGCTGAAAAAACAAACAGTCACTTGCTGTCATATGTCAATTACAAATTTATAGCAAAAGTTGTTTGCCCTTGGTTAAAAATATATATATAAGGGGGGGTTGTTGAGGTTGAAGGATTTCCGATTTCCATTAAAAATGTTTAGTAGAAAAGAAACCTAAGATTAAACTACCAAAAAATGTTTGACAGAAAGCTATAAATTAATTGGTTATCAAATGGCAACAATATGTGACCGTCATCATAATGTAAATCAGTTTTTGAGGTTTTGAAAGCTTATTAGATATCAAATGAAATATCAGATGAAGTATATTATTTTATTGAAAAGAATATAGGCCTTCCTTTAGTAATAAATATTTAAAACCTAAAAGAAGATGAAAAATATTTCAACCATATCATTTACCCCGTAGCCTAGCTGAGCACCCACAAGTCATGCTCTAATAAATCTCAAGACGAGGATTCTTTTGGGAAATTTTTAGCTGCCGAAATTTAACTGAATAGCTGAGACTGAGATACTGATTAAATACGGTAAAGGGACTCTTTGGCAGCAGATATAATTATTTCTCAAAATATAACGCACCCTTTTCAATCGAGTTGATTACTATCATGATTGCTATAACTAACCAGTGCTAGCCTGATTTGAGATTTCAAGGGATCGAAATATTTTTTCTGTTACTTGCACGTATGGCAGGCAAGCCGGCTAAGAACACTTCAACGATCTCGCTGTGCAATGTGTTCATACTACGGTGCAAATCTCTGATCAAATCACCCAATTGAACTCTGGCAACAAAATGGAATTGTTTAGCATGCTGTTGGAAGTTTCAGAGCAAATGAAGAAAGAAACGGTGTCTGTAAACTGCGTACATGTGTATCTGCGTACTTCTTACATAAATTTTCTTAAATGTCCAAATTTACCGCGATTCCAGAGGGCTGTGCAATATTCACGCCATCCAACCTCACGTGTAGCGGATTTGTGTAAATTATGATGTTCCTATTAATTTTTTTTTATAATAGACCAAACGCATATTATTAAATTTATTTACATGACGCATAAACATAGTGTGAATTAGTCTCTCTTAAAATCTGTGACGTAGAAATGTTCTTACATTGCCATATATCCGCAGGCCATTGCAGTACAGTCAAACCTGTTATAACGGTCACCTCTATACAGCGGCCACCTGTTTATAATGGTCACTCTTCCAATGTCTGAAATAGCATTTTCTATTGAATCAAACCTGTATATAAAGGCCACCTGTTTATAGCGGTCAATTTATCTACCTCTCGTAGCTGGCCGTTATATACAGGTTTCACTGTATATAATTTCATAATCAAGGATAATAATTCAAAACTTCCAAATATTTGAGGAACGATGATTCCAATGGTTGGAGGAATATTCAAATAATTTTTTTCTTTTCATATAATGAGATTATGGCTGCCATATAAATTTGAAGTGGTTAAATTATTCCTCATCGTGAATATGTGATGTTGTTTTAAATTGAAACAGCAATGGTGATCGAAACTCGAGACGCTTGAAAAAATATACTTGAGGCGATTCTGTCGTACTCTGCGGACTTGCTGGCAAACGAGAACAAGGAAAGACCAATCATCATCATCATTGACATCCTTTATCTTATTTAAACTCCCCAGGTTTGTTTCTAAAATCATAGGGTCTGTGAACTAATTATAATGTGTGATTTCAGCCCATCTAAAATAACACCTATATAAATTTGGTAAATTATTCACACCCCAATTGACACATTGTCAAAAACACATCAATGATCTTAATGATAATATGATGAAGTGCATACATTATATCCCAAACTAATGTGAACTTGTTGGCCTGAAAATCACACATTGCTTCACAGACCCTATGGTTTCAGAAAAAACTTTGAGGCTGGTATGCAGGTTAGTCTCATGTTTGCTCATCCTCAATTCCTCAACCTCATAGTGTGCAATGAAGCGGTGTGAACTGAGACCTGGCTGTCAACCAGTCTGCAGAGTACGACAGAGCCGCCCCTGGGATAATATTTTCAGCAATGTAGAGATTAATTATCAACTATCAGTATCAGTATCAGACCCTTCTAAATTTCTCAGATTGGGCAGACATATGGCAGCTACGTATTGCCATTGAGAAATGCAGTTCATTATCTGTTGGTAATAAACGCAGTATTCCATCAAATTTGTATTACCGGTAATTAAATAACTGTCCACTAAACTTTCCATCGGTATTTTTATTACATTGGACCTCAAATCTGTGTCACACTCTTACTAGAGGACTATTATTTAAATGTTTTTCATCGAGCAATGCCAAGCTCATTCTAATGGCTTATCAGGTGTATATTTGCCCTATTGTTGAATCAGATACACCCGTCTGGAGTCCTTTCTTGCGCAAAGACACTGAGCCGATTAAACGGAAATAATTAGTTTTACCGATTAACCGGCTTGTTTTAACATAATCGGTAATCAGTCGATATCAAGTATAATTGGCTGAGCAACCAGTTATTGTTTTGTTATTGTTTTGACTGCAAATTTATGAAGAGAAAAATTTCCAAATATATTATTTCATTGTTTACATTGCTTGGCACTTCCATTGAATTCTTTCATCACAACACTTGACACTTCTATTCTATTGTTTGAATGTGAAAAAGGTGAACACATTCGAGTTAATGAGAAGAACACGCAAGTATTTTTGACTGGTGAATAAATAATTTAAAAAACAAACCATAGGCCTACTCATAATTTTTGTAACAACTTTGCACCAGAAAAATCATGCTTAAACACAAACTGAGATTAGTTATGTTAATTTATCATATGTAGGCTATAATTGTTGTATTGTTGTTTGATTTCGCTCAGCGACTGACATTCAACGAAAAACTTCTTTCCATGAGGACTTGAAATACATATTTTCAAATAAAACATCCTGTTTCACGGCTGCTGTTTGAAAGTTAAGTGAGTGTTTAGTTTTTGTCCGTTTGTGAAAGACTTCATAAGTTCATATCTTATCATACGGCTTTTACATGAAGAAGTTTTTATGTTACATTTTCAGGTGATCTATTTTGTAGTGATCTATTTTGTAGTGATCTATATTATTATGATGTATGATGTTAATGATAATGTAATTCAAATCAATATAGATTTATTTATAATAAAATACTTCAATAGAACTTGCATGATTAAAGGCCTAAAATAATAATTTTGAAAGTGGGAAAAACCTTTGAAACGATAATTTAATACATGATGTATTCGACTCTGAAATTACAATGGCATAGTTTTTTTTTCGATTTGGAATTTCCTTGTTGATTTAAATTACCATCAAGGGTTATATATTAGGCCAAATATCGCTGAGTAAAAAAAAGAGATTGGATCTAGCTTTATGAAAAAAAAACAGGATCACGTTCAAACTTTTTAAGAGGGCAGTGATTGACTTTGTTACCCATTATCATTTTCGATGTCAAATTATTTATAATTACGGCAATATATTTGAATTCAAAAGAAGCCTGAGATAAAGATTAACATGTACTCTTCTAATTTATATAAGTTTTGTTTTTATTAACTGCTTTCACGATTTAATAAAAATATTATAACAACTTTAATTATTGTTCAGCTTTTTCCCCCGATCACTCGTATACTGAACAGCGCTTGTGGCTAATTGGTGAAAGGCAGCGGCACAACTCTTTGTAGAGTAATCCTCAAATTCGATTCAAACATGCGCATTTTGTTTGCATGTGATTTGTCGATTATGTTTCTATATTTCGGTATTTTTATGTCACACAAAAATCGTTCCTCGGACAGACATCTCAAAAGCAATTGCCTTTGTTAAAGCTTTAATTCGAAGTCCATAAGACACTCTAAACATCATAATGCTTGGAGAATAAAATATATTTATGGTTTTGGCTTCAACCGTGCCTAGAATAAAATTGCGTGTCAGGCTACTGAGCTGTGTTAAATTAAAAAAAACTACCGTCTGACAGTCCTATACGTTTTTCTACTAAAAAAATAGATTTCGTTCTTAGTTTTACGTCATAAAGCTAGGTCCAGTCTCTTTTTTTCCCAGCGAGATTTGGCCTAAAACACCCCTTTGATGGTAGTTTACACCAAACAAGGAAATTCCAGAACGAAATAAAAATTACCCCAACCGGCCGATTATTATAAATAACCGGTAGAAATAATCGGTAGGCCTAAATTTTGTGATCAGCCTCATCTTTAACAGATTTCATGTCAAAGATCACACATCAGGTACACATCATACGAAGATCGTATGGAAAAGCTTGGCCTTGAATCCTTAGAAATCAGACGTTTAAAACTTTATCTGATAACGTCACTTAAAGTTTTGTTACGTAAAATTAAAAATTTAAATGTTATTTTTAGTCGATTTACAGCGTTGCACTCTGGTGAAGGATTCACCCACGTTACACAATACTATAGAGTTCATTTGAAAAAAAATTGTGCACACGTCCAAAAATTCGTTTTTTAATTGTGTTGTTCCCTGTGGAACTCTCTCGCCGAAGATGTTGTTTTGAGCAAAACATTACCCGTATTTAAATCTAAAATAGAAAAATTAATCTTACAAATGTTACAAAATAATTTTGCATAGCAATATTTATAATCAAAGTTTTGTAAATGAATGTAGCTTTTTTATTTTGTTTGTACTAAACCTTGTAATTTATTGATATTCTCCGTACCTTGTGAAATGTGATAAGTATTATTTTATTTTTAGAATTTTTAAGGCCACATGTAAGTGAGGATACAATTAAAAATAATTTCCTTTGTTTTATTTTCCTGTTAACCATTGTGCTACAAATATATATGTATAGTAGGCTACATATACAATATACATACATACATCATGTCACTCAATGTGCATGTGCAATCTCTCTGGTCTGTCTCTGCAGCGTAGAGATATTGTCCCAGCATTATGTAGCATATTTCGAGAAAGTTTCAATGTTCATATTGTATAGATTAATAAGAGGAAAGAATCTTACCAAAGTTATAATTTGTTCGAAATCAAAACAACCAAAATGCACCCCTTCACTTCGTCTTCTCTTCTGCTAATTTGCTAGTTTATTAGATAACATTAGGATTTTGGAAGCGACATTCAAATGAGGCCAAGTGAGGCCTGAGTGAGGCCATGCACCCATGACCGTGTGGCCTCGTTTGATTAAGTGTTGTTTTTTACCTCGTTACTCGAACCAATATGTCAATTAAACCTTAAACCTTTTCAATATCTGTTTGCATTCCATATTATAATAGCCCGTGGCATATGGATCTAATTTTCACCTTTAATGGAGAGATACATCGCTGCTTATGCTAAAGAAGCAGGCAAAAATGAAAGGAGTGGCGGTGGGAATATATCAGAAAGGTTGTCAGATTTGAAAGAGGAGGATCAGCTACGTCATGTGTCCTTAAGAAGCCTTGACCCTGACACAGATTATAAAGTGCAGCGTGTTGCAACAAGAATTAATGAATCTTTCCAGCTACTTGCCAATGAACCTTCTTTGGGTTTATACAGAATACAGGAACATATTAAAAGAACTATGCCGTTACTAAACCAACGTCGTTTAGAATTAGAAGAGAGTGGTTCACAAGCAAGAACTGCATCTCTTAATTTAGACTATGCTCTTACGTCAGCAAATCAGGTTGCTTCAATTCGTCAGTTAGTCAACGTCAGAGAGGCATTGAAAAACTCAATCGAGAGTATGAACGGGATAATCAAATTAGAAAATCAATCGAAGGCGGAAAAAGATATGATGACACGAGTTGCACGCAAGGCCAATAGGTCAATTTCCCAAAACTCCCCCGCGGAAGGGTATATTTGCCCTGTTTGCTATTTTGCCCTTGAGACGCAAACGGATTTGATTTCACATTGGTCTGCAGAGCACAATATGGCCAGCTGTGCAAATGATGTGTTTCAACACATTGAAATGCCAAAAAATGGTAAACCTAAAGTTACTGACGATGAAATGGATTTTGAAGGAAAAGAAGAAATTAAAGATCATGTAATTGTAGAAGATAGGGTAGCGTAAACACCCGACCCTCGATTTGACTTACAAAACTATGGGACGTGAACGATGCAGCTTAGTTTTTCTTCGGAAATACAGTAGCGCATAATAAGAACTTGAGTCTACTGAATGATCCAATGTCATTTTTGGCAAATCTACAATCTGTACTGTAGTCCCATGTAAAATTTCAACAAATCATATGGACACTGTGACTATCAAATGACTCAGATAGTTATTAGAAATGGTCTAGAATTATTCACTATGATATTCTGAACCAATTAGAGCCAAATGTGCACCGAAACTTAGTGCCAGGCTCTTATCATTAAAACTAAAATAAAATTGAAAAAGCCTGGAATTAGTTCTGGTGCACATTTAAAAATATTTTTTACTCTAATTGGTTCAGAATATCATGGAAAATAATTCTAGACTATTTTCAATAACTATCTAATAGTGAAAGTGTCCATATGATTTGTTAATTTTCTCTATGGGACTACACACTGTACACAGCCTATAGATTTGCATCATTTCTGGTGTCTTGTACATTCACCACAGTGATTAGAATAACGTTATACTACTAATAATATGGCTAATTAAGCAGCATTCAAGTTCAAGGATTGGACTCAGGAATAACTTGAGGCCTAATTCTGATTTAAATTTTTATTAAGAAAAAGTCTCACAATGAAATGCTATGGAATTACACATAGGCTATATATTTTATTGTCATTTTCCCAGATGACAAAATCAAGAGTATCTGTGTTCCAATTTATTTATAGACATACGCTAGAAAACAACAACACACGTCATACATGCTAATGTGATCTATTCGCTAGACCATCGTGGCATTAAACTACTTTGGTATTTTGATAACGGTGAATGAAGCCATGGATGCAATTGTTGTTGGCGATTCAATAATGCACTCTTGGTCTTAGAGTGTTCATTGCCAGCACTATAGCACATCCTCTCTGTAGAATAAAGGAATAAATGTTGTGATCAGTAATACATGTTAACTGTAGGTGGCATATTTCAGGAGACATAATACAAAATAATTAATTTAATTACGTCTAGGTGATTTTTCATTAACTTTCAAGAAATCTGATATCCCTCAGTAAAATATATCCCCGAATATATCTTTTCAATGTTATTTGAAGATAATGCCAATTGAACATTATTAAAAACGCAAAGCTCAAATGTAGTAATTCGTTATTGAATAGAAAACCAGCTGTTTCATTACGACTACCTCGGTGTAGTTATATCTTTGCGCGATTCCATATTGTCAGAAGTCAATCCAAAATTGTTTTTATCAGAAATTGCTTATGTCTATCAACGGATTTGACATCAATTAATCATAAATTGCAGTCAACCGATGAATATGACAACAAAAATACTAATACAATTTTGCATACATAAATGTGCAATGTACAACCATTCTGGCAGAAATATTTTTATAAAAACTGCTGACCATAAATTACATTGCCCGGGGGTATAAAGAAAATTTGCAAAAGAAGACAAAACCCTAGGGCATCTATTTCTTAACAAAACTCAATTAATCCCCCCTTGGAGCCTGTGGGTCACCCCCCGGAAAGCCGCTGATACACGCATTATTCACATACTTGACGGATTGAAAACCTAGTTATTTTTAAGGTTGTTCATTTTTCAAATATTCAATGAAGATTGAAATCATATTTTAGGATGCTAGCATTTATCAGAAACAATTTACAACCACCACTGAAGAGCAATTGCAGGCAACATGATCACATACATTCTGCATATCCTTATGATAATTAGCTGTCTCACAACTATTATAATTACCTCGCTTATCCAAGTAAAGTGTTGTCTCGTGTGGTCCGTAAGGAAGACGAGCTTGTTTGCAATTCTAAAATTTAAACTAACAACATTATGGACATCATTCATTTCAGGCATAATTACATAATATACAGATGAAATGTTTGATTCACTCTCCTTACCCAAACAATTTGAACCCTGTTTTTCATATCTGTTTTCCATGCTGGTGTGTATAACTTCGGAATCATAGGGTGATAGCGGGAAAATTGTGGACTAAATTAGAAATCAAGCGAAAAAATAATCATGCAGAAAGTATTAGGCATGTTGTAAACCAGCAATGCTCTAAATGAAAAATAATCATTTAGTAGTGGATATTCCTAAAAAAATGAATGGGTAGATTCAAAATATAATAGAGATTTTCAACAGTGAATTTTATCCATCTCCTTAATTCATTATTAGGATTCATAAATAATGTCTGTTGCATACCTTCTGCGTGAATCCATGGCTGTGATTTGTTATTTTATTGGCCGCCCTTTTGATGGAAGACGCGTTCGATGTTGCCATGGTGATTTATATCCACATATCTTTTCACAAACATCACCAAATAGCACCCGTATGTATCTGTGTAGATGTACACGTCTTCGCGCATAACTTTTTGAAATCAGGATCGATTTTGGAGATTAATATCTTCAACTATTCCTATTTCCCCGGGGAACCGTTTCGGATAAGTGAAATCCCCCTTATTTATAACTTAATGGTGGTCAGTCAAGTTCTTGCTAAACAATTAACAATTTCATTGTCTTACACTGAATGAAGTAAATACAATTTGTTACATTTTGGATTTCAATCCGTTTTGTTACAACACCACAATAATCCACACTCAAATACAAGCTACCGTTGGATCGGTATCAACCAAATGAAGATTGATGTTTCATTGATTGCGACAAAAGTCAATGAAATGAGAGCAAGAAAAAAAGATAATAAGTTTTATTTAAATTTACATCTACAGGAAACTTCAACGGCGGTGCTTACAATTTGCAGTCTGGTGTACAATGACTCTCAAAATTAAATTAATTTTTACAATTTAATTTATTTCTTCATTTTGACATTAGTATTTTACTGTACAATGTACATGGCTTGACAATTCATTACTAAAATATTGAAGATTATGTCACTTCATTTCATCAAGACAACCTAGTTTATAAATTAAAATTAACTTCAAAATGGCAGCTAATAATTTTGAGGTCATAAACCATTATAAACAGTTTGCTTCGATACTTGTTTTAACATTTCTTTGATACCTACATAAATAAATCAAACAGACACCATAATTAACAACAGAAGTGCACACAAACAATGGTTTAGAGATCAGCAATATGGTTAGTGTTACAGAAAAAGTTAATAATTTGGGTCAGATATGTGCCTAGAAATTTAAACGATAATAGCATACATATGGTATTGCCTTATATATGGTCTGTGTGCCATGTGTAACTCTTTAATATGTACTGCATATAGTACACTTAAAAAAATCAAGTTCAAAAATTTAGCTCCTAAAAATATTGAAAGTGGGCGCTCACAGCCCCTCCAAACAAGTAGGCCTACTAAAAGACAATGGGAAAAAACGTCAAAAGTTAAAAAAAGTATAAGAGAAGAGAACGGAAAAGTTTGAGCACATTACTCAGGTGAAAGCTTCAACGATTTGGTTTCTGAGCTTCGTGTTACCAGACACTTCAAAATTAATTGATTTAATTTTTGTAACACCTACCATTTTTCTCTTCCTCTGTAAGTTCTCCTTTGGGAAAATCTACGTCAAATGTAATAAACAGCATTCCTTTCTCGTGATTATTATAATAGTTAGGCATGCCTTCATCTTTTTTCTTTATTCTTGCACCAGGCCATGTGATCTTATCACGTTTAATTGTAACAACATGACCATCAAGGTGAGTAATTGTCATCTCAAAACCAGCTAAAGCATCCACCAATGTAACTGTCACGTTAGTATAAAGATCATCACTACGTCGCTGAAACCGTGGATGCCTGAAATCAAGTGGCATTGATTAGGCGCATTACTATATAAAAAATGTGATCGCTTTATTTTATTAGGACAGTCTATAATTCAAGCTACTATAGTTGGCGTATTGTTTTCATTGATAAGGCATATCATTGTCATGTAATATTTATTTTTAAAAATTTGAGAGTTTCTCTCGTAAACTTGACCCATGATCATGATTTTCTTGTGTAATTAACTTGAAAAAATAGTAATTGAGACAGTATCGCCCTACTGAAGACAGCAATACTACTCTTTTATTTCTAGATGAGTGGCTCTTTTCGCTTAGAGCATCATGATGTTAAATGTTCTTTAGTGGTCTCAGTACTTGAGTTTTCAGTAGGATTTAACCATTAATACCTGATTAATAAGAATTCACTGCAGCGTAAGAATAAGAATAAGCCTACAGTTTGTGTTGATATTATGTAACATTATTTTGATTTCAATGAGCAACCCTCACATATCATACATTGTATTGTCCTCCCTCTTACCTCATTTCTTTAATTTTAAATTTGATATCTCCATGATCGCCATCAATGTGAGGTTCACCTTATAAAAAGAATAACAACCAACATAAATAAGATGAAATCAACATCCTACCACAAATAGCCCTGGAGTGTATGTCTGTGTAGATATTTATGTCTTCGAACATAACTTTTTAAAATCTGAAATGATTTTTGATTTTCCTGGAAAATCGTTTTTCACTTAAGTTTTGCCTTGATTCTTACTTAATTTAATAGAACCAAGAGGACAGAGGAGAATTCTTCCCTGACGTAGGGAATTCTCATAATTATTTGCAAAATGTAGGATTGTTTGTCTGCTTTTATGAATGGAAACAAAGACATAATTCAACGAGGGATTTTGTGACAGGATAAAGCTACATTTAATAGTGTGTAGGCTACACCTTCAGACTGGAAGAAGTTCTAATTTTAATATTTTGTTCACATTTAAAATGTTCACATTTCACTATGATTTCACAAGAAATGATAACACTAATGAATGTTTTGGTATTTTGTTGTGAAATATGAAATCTCTTCTTTGAGAGATTTTGGTAACAAATCTTCAGAATAATGACAACCTAGTTCTCGGAAGAATAAAACACTGGCAATGCCTTCCTCTATATTGTCCTTAATTGGATATAAGCGTAGCAAAACATCTCTACTAATTTATAATCCTGATTCTACATATCATCAATTACCTTCTCCAAGGAAAGGATATTCATGGCCATCTCTCATTCCAGGTTCAATTTCTATCTCAAGAAGTTTCTCCTTTGTCACAAATCGAATCTGAGGGCATTCATCGCATACTTCTTCCTGCATCATCTGAAATCTACCAGGACCGAGCTGCTGTGTTCGCATTTCCATACGGCAGTTGCAGCGCCTTGTGCCACCAACTTGTTCTGCTACTGGCTTAGCACGGAGAACCTACATAGAGATGTAAATTAAATTAGATTTTGTTTTGTGCGTAGTTTTCAGCATTTCTGACTGTGAATCTTGGGTAATAGATTTTTTACATAGTCATATTTGTAACAGTGTCTGTTTGTATCTAGTTTTATAGTATTTTCTGAAATAATTGAATCAAGTTCCCAATGGTGATTGATTGAACCTTTTGTATTTTTGCACAAAATATGGCAATCTAAAATGTTAGAAAACATAAAAAATTCCATTTAAGCTTCGATAGTCTCTATAAACAAGGGAGAGTTTTGAACGTTCAAAAACTCCTGCAAAATAATAATGTAAAAAGTAATAATAATAATGTAATGTAATACCTTGTGGAGAAAGAAAACTATTATATATCAAATATAACACAGGCACTTAATCTTTATGGAAAAATAATATAGCCTACTCAATGCACTTAGCGAGACACCCGAAAAGCATAAAACACATTGATATTTGATAAGTATTAGTAGCAGATATATGTAATAATAATCCGTTTTTTCAAATGTAAAAATCATGTTTGAATGGCATTGGGAATGTTGAGAAACAAGAAATCAAAGCAGCAACAACATCATTTAGTTTTACCTCAATAAACTCTCCATTGTAAAGTTCTTCAAGTGAAACTTCAACATCCATCACAATATCAGCCCCCTTTGGTGTATCCCTGTGGCCGCCTTGCTGTTGATTTGAACCACCAAAATTAAATCCTCCAAACCCACCAAAGAAACTGAAATAGAATGATTACAAATGCTATAAAATCAGAAATCAAACCAATTAGATGATAGATGCTAGGTTCAGGGTGTTCCATTCAGCAAAATGTTTAAGCCTTTGTTATCATGAATCCTTAATGAAATTCACAAACTCTTCATGGACACCTTATGAACAATTCATGAACAGTTCATTAATAGCTTATCAAAATTTCATGTTCATAAAGTCAAAAAGTTTATGAACGTTGAAAGTATTACAATGTCTGTTTAATTCCGTTAAATCTTTATTTAGAACTTTTATTTAAGCATCTTTTGCATTTAATCCTTCTACGGCAGCTTCTTCTGTCATAGCATACTGGTCACATGCAATGCACTTGTGCACCCATCCATCTCTTAATTAGAGTAAGTAAATTAGTGCTCAACTCTAGGTTAATACCCTTTTAAATAATCATCCAATATTCTCTTCGTGAATTTCAATAAGTCCACAAACTCATTAAGTGACGTTGAATTTGCCCTTTTTAAATTCGAAATGGACAATTGAGTAGTAATAAATTGTAAACCGTAAAAAGGTTTGTAAAAAGAAAAAATGTTCTAAACCAACCACTCTCTGCTACCAAATGTTATGCCTCAAATGACAAGGAGCACACATCATAGACAAATTCAATAATATATAAAATGTAAGAATGTATTTCCTAATACATGCTTTCAGTTCAACACTCTCTATCTCTGAGAGAGCCTACATTAGGTATTTAATGCTATGCAATAGCTAACAGCCAATCATGTTATTGATATTGTGAACGCTATTGGTTATTGTAGCTGGGCACAACAGCTTGTTTTTCCCTTTTGAACCGTGGATGAACAGTCCATGATTTAACATGCATGAGCCGTTTTCACAGGAATAGCTCTCAAATAATGTTCAAATGTATATCCCAGATATTGGGAGATTGATTCTTTAGATAGAGAAACATTTTCTATTCGTACATGATCTTCTTGTATTTTAACTTTGCGCAAGCATTTCCCCCTCAAAAATGCAATCAAAGTTACGATTTATGTCTCATTCTTTTCCTCCAACAGGAACCCGCTTATTTTCCACAAGAGGGTTTACACAGGAAAAAACACTAAACATTTTACTTAATCGTCTCTAAATAAAAAACAGCTGAACCAAATGACAATCTGCTTTCGGGTTGATGTTTTTAACGTTCAGCTTAAGATTTTGAGCTATATTTGATCAATATACGGGATCCAGGAAAAGATATAATAAACCTCTAAAGCCAAAAGCTTTTAGTTTTGGATTTTTCTCATTCAAGTGCTCATGCGATTAACACCTCCTTACGACTTCGTCTAAGCATGTTATCACTACTGGATATTGAAGATGTGTGACTATTTTTAATACGCATCAACTATGCCGATTATGCTTAGACGAAGTCGTAAAGAGGTGTTAATCGTGTGAGCACTTGAGTGAGAAAAATACAAAACTAACAACTTTTGACTTTAGAGGCTTATATCTCTTTACCTGGATCTTGAATATTGATCAAATATAGCTCTCTAAATATTCAGCTGAACATTGAAAACTTCATTCCGAAAGCAGATTGTTGAATTTGGTTCAGCAGTTTTTTATTTAGAGACAAATAAGTAAAATGTTTAGTGTTTTTTCCGGTGTAAACTCTCTTGTTGAAAATAAACAGGTTCCTGTTGGAGGAAAAACAGTGAGACACAAAATTAACCCAAAATCGCCACTTTGACTGCATTTTTGAAGGAGAAATGATCGCGCAAAGTAAAAACACAAGAAGATCATGTACGAATAGAAAGTTTTTCTCTATCTAAAGAAGATATCTCCCAATATCCGGGATATACACTTTAACTATTCATTCCAAAATCAAGCATGAGCTGTAAGCTTTAAAAGACATTCTAAAGCAGATGTACGTTTCTCTAAACATGTCTAATTTCATTCTAATTATAATTGTTTTACGTCACTTGAGTACTGTTTAATTTTAAATCATGTTTTTTAATAATAATAATAATAATAATAATAATAATAATAATAATAATAATAATAATAATAATAATAATAATAATAATAATAATAATAATAATAATAATAATAATAATAATAATAATAATAATAATAATAATATTAATAATAATAATAATAATAATAATAATAATAATAATAATAATAATAATAATAATAATAATAATAATAATAATAATAATAATAATAATAATAATAATAATAATAATAATAATAATAATAATAATAATAATAATAATAATAATAATAATAATAATAATAATAATAATAATAATAATAATAATAATAATATTAATATTAATAATAATAACAATAATAATAGGCTAATAATAATCTACAGGTCTATTGCATCTCTAAGATTAATGTAATATCAAAGCGATATATGTAAATACTTACGATGAAAAGGGGTCAAAGCCTCCACCATTATCAAATCCTCCCATTTTTTTAACACCTTCTTCACCATGTTGATCATAGGTTTTTCTTTTGTCTGCATCTGATAAAACCTATCAACAAATTACTATTCATTATTTTGTTTAGACATGATTTGAATGAATAGAATATGCTTGTTTCATTTGACGATTTTCAGCAGCATGAGCAATTAATGCCTGCCAGTTTTGCCTATTAGGTAATACATCCTTTTCATATTACACAAACTAACCAGAGTTGGAGCTATACTAGTTCAACAAACCTAAGGCAGTGTGAGCGCAACTAACCTTGATTTGAGTGGTAGCGTGCAAGCAGGACTATGTGCATGGTCTGCTGATTCATTTTAGAAATTTATAAAATCTGGTACTAGACTTACAATTGTTTAGTCAAGTTGAGCAGTTTTTGACAGGAATATAGACCTACCAATGGATACTTTACATGAATTATTTACTACACGTCTTCAATTTAATTTGTTATTGCAGTTATGGGTTTTATCCATAAAATCCAAGGCAGACCTGGTAATATATTTTTTTTTCAAATAGCTCAAGATTGTTATGAAATAAAACAAATGATTTGAACTGTGAAATTAAGTTTTTTAAACCCAGTAATTTAACTGTACCTTGACTTCAATTTACATAAACCAGTGTGAGTAGAAATATCTGGGTTAGCATACGATGTAGGTCAAGCGTGCCTGTGTGTGTGTGAGAGTCAGTGGCGGCTTGTGGGCTGCTTGGTAATGAGGGCAGGAGGTGTGTCATTAGTGTCACTTCCCCTCAAAATGGTGTTTAACCCTCTTCATGCGGCTATACACATCCTCTGCCTTTTTAGTCGCCAGAAAAATATAAAATGCTTCGAAAGAATGCTGGTTGCGTCGACGCTTTGTGGTTAATGACCTCAATATGCATATAATAAAAACATATCGCGCTTATAAATAGGGCGTCAAATGGCGGATCATTTGAAAACTATGTTACGGAAAGCAGATTTCGATAGGTAATAAAGCACATTAAATTATTCAAAAAGTTTGGAATATTGGAAAAACAAGCTGCCACTGGTGAAAGTTTTTGCAAATAGTTAATTTTTAGACCTGCATTTGTCGAGCAGTGATCACATTTCTTGATTGGGTTGGCAGGATACTACCCATCCAGTTGGCATGTTCTTGCTCCTAAAGTTGTTGAAATCTTGCTGATTGGTCATTTCCTCTACCCCCATGTGCTGTAACTCTGGTTTGATTGAGACTACGGGGCAGAGACTTTTTATTTGAAATGAAGCATTAACTTAAAGGCGTATTTCACTGCAGCCTATAATTTGTGATCAAATCAATTATTACTAGTATGTATTACAGACGGTCACATTATAAGAATAATGATCCCTCTTTCGCCTAACATACAGTATTTCCTACACAAAGAACGCCGCAAATCACGATAAGACATGTAGCTATAAATCCTCTAATAATCTCTTAAAGGAGCAAAAATGACCGGCAGGCGCTACCCACTTAGGATCACGTGCATGCTTATTGTTATAACACAATGTTCATTGTTGACATGAATTTTATTACAAGTTAGGCCTGCGTATAACAATTGTTTCAAAGCGAGACGGTTGAATTACGCTAAGCATAAATTCAACTTGTGCTCGCAGCGGTCGCCGGTCAATTTAGCCCCTTTAAACGTGATCTGATTGATTTTTATCATGTTATAGCCTACGTTATCCTGTCACACATCAGATCAGAGTAAGGAAGTTGATAATGGGGGCATACATTTTAGATTGGAAAAACCATCAACTTCATGGTTTCAATGTACAAATACCAAATAGTTCAGATAGCTTCCATGGGAAAGTAAAATTAGCAGTAGTTTGGCTAGAAATTTTACACATGCATCAATTGGACATTCAGAGTACCCTAACTCTGGCGCAAATGAGAGAGGCTAATTGATGATTGGTCAATGAAAAGTGCCATAGGCATACTCTGTGAAATTGGCCGTTACGAGTTACGACTACCCTCCATGATTGCATACTTCAGGCTAAACCATTCTATATCCTTCATTGCATACCTCATAAGCGTTGCTAAGATCTTGGAACTTTTCAGCAGCAGATGGATCATCAGGGTTCTTATCAGGATGAAGTTTCATTGCAAGTTTTCTGTAGGCCTTCTTGACTTGCCTTTCCGTAGCATCTCGTTTGATATCAAGAATTTTGTAGAAATCTCGCCTGTGAGAAGGGCATATTAAGACGATAGATAAGGTGTGGATTTACAAGGTATAAATTCGATAAAAGAAAACGTTGATTAAGCCTAGTACAGTGAGTTTGATAGGACGTGTCCTGCTAGAAACTTTTAATAAATTTCATTCCCCGTGAGGAATCCACAAGACTTACCCGGCTAATGCGGAAAATATGAGATGAAATATAAGAATAGAAAGGACAAGTATCCTTGTGCTACATTCCATAACTGTTCCAGTTACGTCTCTGTTACTTAAAAATTAAAATTATTAAACAGTAATAAGCAAATATTTCATACTCAAAGCCACGACATGAGAAGTATGTGTAGAGAAATGAAGGACGCGCGGACTGTTGTGATTCGCTACCATTCGAGAAAAGAGTATGAGCACTAATGACGACAACAATCCACCAAGGGATTAAATTGAGGGACACAACATTGTTAGGGGTAAGTCAATCAAGGGGACAAATTGACATTGATTGATTGTGTCATATGTTTGCTTCTCAATTCGAGATAAAACTTCTATGATATAGATATTTTAGATACAAATAATTTCTAGCCAAACTACTGCTAATTTTACTTTCCCATGGAAGCTATCTCAACTATTTGGTATTTGTACATTGAAACCATGAAGTTGATGGTTTTTCCAATCTAAAATGCATGCCCCCATTTTAGATATTAATAATTAATAAACGAAAAAATCAGACATTCATATTTGCTACTATTAGTTTCACGCCAAGGCGATCATCAGGCAATTTAATCTGATGATCGCCTTGGCGTGAAACTAATAGTAGCAAATATGAATGTCTGATTTTTTTGTTTATTAATTATTAACAGCTCTGCATTTATGGCATCGAGCACTATTGAAACAGCAAAGACAACACAAGTACCTTGATATTACTACTACAGTATATTAGATATTATCTAATAGCAAAAAATAGTGCTCGATATCATTTGACAGAGCTAAATATAATAAAAGAAGTCAAAGACTACACATTCATAATTGTTACTAATAGTTTCATGCTTACGCAATCATCAGACAAATAAACATATATATAGTTTATTTGTCTGATGATTGCGTAAGCATGAAACCATTAACAATTATGAATGTTTAGTCTTTGACTTCTTTTATATATATATATATATATACATGTTCATTACAATTCAGAGTTGCATTAATAATATTTGAAATAATTAAAGGATAAAGGATAAGAGATTGATCTATTAAATTCATATAATTTTTGTTATTATTGTTCTTGGTAATGTAATTATTGCAATTTTCTATTATTGTTAAAGTAGAACGAATAAATTTGATACTTTATTAGAGCTTCTTTGTTTTGATATATTGGGCACATGAAAGAATTGCTGGACATTTCATGATGTGATAGGGACCAGATAGAGATCACTTGCATTCCCATTACATCGTTGACAGTAGCAGCGCGCTAGCTTGGTTTATGGAAAACTTTATTGATACATATTTCATGATGAGAGCCGCGAGCGGACAAGTTGCTTTGGTTGCATGCCTGTTTTCAGAATAGGTGCGTGTATATAATCATCACATTGCAGCTTATATACGTTTTCATTGCGTTCTTTGATGCATAATTCAACAGCATTTGTTTGGAAAGAATATTGACTCTTGACGTCTTCAACAAACGAAGGTGTATTGCAGAAAATAAACTCAATGTGTTTGGTGAAATTTTGTGGACACCAAGAGTACGTCTCAAATAGACTGCTATTATTCTGTCGAGATAAATAAGCTGATTTGATGGTAGTATTAAGGCGTGGCAATTTTAATGCTTTCAATTTAAGATGATACCCGTGACGTATAGAGTGTACTGTGATAGGTATATTCAATTAACAACGTATCCGTATTTAGATCTATAAAGTTATGGGTGACTTTGAATAACATCATCAGCTTTTAGTCGTCTTAATTCCAATGATTCTAGCTGAAGAATATGTAAGCGATGAGTCTAACTGATGAGGCCATCAGGGAGTTGCACCCCATATTAAACGTGCAAACTGATTTAGTCTAAATTATTCACATAATATATCATCATGTATATCAGTGATAAATAACAGTTATTTTCAACAGTTTCGATAAATCTTATACTATTTTCAATCAATTGGTAAAGAGATTGATAAGTCTATTGTCCTATGGTTTTGTTAACATGCTAAATTTAACACACATAGACCATTATAGTCAATATTTACCAATTGCTTGAAAATGATAGAAGATATATCTAAACTGTACCAAATAACTGTGTTACACAATGAAGTATAACCAAAGTATTCTCTTTCGCTTGAAAATGATAAATGATATATCGAAACATTTACGCAAACATTCGAAACGTTTTCTCTTGTTGATATCCTTCTCTATAAAATATGTGATTGTGATCATAATGCATTTGATATTATTTAATTTTAGATATATATTTTTACGTATATGACTATCAGGACCTGACTAAATGATGATATTGATGATTATGATAGTGTATCTGATCTCCATTTATCCGCATGGAAGCTTACAATATATTTGCTATCCACAAAATACTAGAAACTTACCCAGTTCATGGTTAGCAGAAAGTACAACAAGATGGATGGGTACTGCAGCCTTACTTAAGCTGCATCAAATAAATAATAAATTCATTTAATTTACAAAAATATAAACACTTGAATATATGGTACAATTTAAGGATCTGAAACAGCAGCCTTGATCATAATAGATTTTCTTGAAATATAAGGACTTTCTGTTCGTAATATAGCCTCAGATTTATCAGATTTACGCGTTGTAAATAATACATTTTGGTCCAAAAAGTAAGGACATCCAGATGCAATATTCATTTCTTTCTCTGGTTTACGAAAACTGGACGAATTAGGGTCAGCATGAAATGTCTTAACTACGTTGTTTCCTTCACCACTTTGATCAATTAATGAAAAGGTTATTTTCTTTTTAAATGGCCATTGCAATATATCATCAAATTCACCTTTCATTATTACGATAAATAAAGAGACATACTTTGTCTTACATTTTCCATCTCCGTTGAGGTATAGACGGCAGCAAAGTCTTACGCCAAATCGATTTGTATAAAACGGTGGACTAAACAATGATGGCACACTTCCTTTAACAGCTTCTTTCATTCGCGATTCTAAATTATCAATGCGCCACAATAGCGTCCCGTCATAAGTTGTTGAATTAAGTAAACACAATCTAAGATTCAAATTAGCTAAAGTAACATTCTGTCTGACAGACTCATCTTCTAATGCTGTTAGTTTGTTATCAAGCATCTTGTCGTATGCTGTTGATCTCTTTGAAGGACCGCTGGCATCATGTCGTTGCATTTGGTCAGACATAACTGGATATCGTTTACCAGACGTTAACATCATTTCTAGACGTCTAACTTCATGTTCAGGCATAATTTGTTTTTCTAGTTTATCAATATCTATTCCAATTTTTTCTCCATTACCTTTCCAAGTATCAACTTTTAATTTCAATGATTCTATGTGTCTTTCTTGCATTTCAAGTTTATCCTGGAGTGTTCTATTCTTTTGGACAATTTTTGTCATCTCTACTACCCTGTTTGATAACTCTTTTGTAAGGTCGTTTTGTTTAGTTCTCAAGTCTTCAACGCATTTACGAGCGTCGCATAAGTGTTCCATTAGATTCTGCTCTAAATGATCACCCATGTCAGTCCTTTTTAAATCCTAAAATAAAAAGCAGTCTTATCAAACAAAATTATCATAAAATAGTTAAGAGATCAAGCTTTGCTTTGGTGATTTTCATGCATACCTCTAATTCAAATCGACAACCCACAAAAGAAAACGGACATGTACTACTTTCAAATTTTGACAGCAACAATTTAACAGGGAAAATATGCTTTTGTTCATCCTAAAAGAAAAATACACATAGTACTCAATAAAGAAGGGTGTGGCAAACGAGCTACAAGCTAGTACTATAGCTTGATCTATCTCAATGAAAACACTGGTTTTGTTAACTACCGTATTAGTGCGTATATAAGTCAACCCCCTTTTTGTGTTGAATATCCCGTAAAACAAGTTGGTTGATGAAAATCAAAACATTGATGTCAACTTTTGATATAATATTCAGAAAGCAAATACGGTACATACAACATTAAATATATAATTAAATGTATAATATAATAATAAAGATAGATTTATCTATCGTCAGATGTGTCGGGAATTAGATATGTCCACGACAAATATTTCTCAGCAACGCGTTGTCTCCGATAGACAGACGTTTATACAAATAAATACTCCAGCATTTAGTAGCGTAGCGTATATTTCTTATATTCGTTGCCTGATTACACGGTTGTATTCTACGCTTGATCTATAGATGATCCTCACATAGATACTAATGTTATAATAATTTACAAGATTTAGTCGAGTTACTTTTATATTAATTTATGTTGCTAAATATAGAATGTTATATAATAATTAAGAATGTTCTAGATTACATGACAGCGTCAAGGTCAGCATCGAATTTTCCAGTTTTGTATATAAATAGAATAGCGATGACGTCAATCTTGGAGAACAATAGGACCAATTTGATGACGTTAGCTTGAACTTATGACATTGCGTTCTATTCCGCACGTAGATAGTCGCTTCTAGAAAGCTCCGTCTTGCAATTCCCGTCACTCTCCCCCTATTTAAGTATATCGTTTATAGTTAAATACACTTTTTCACATGTATAGTTGTACAGTATTTATTCTATGGTTATTTCGTCTTCCTTATTTGTTGTGTCTTCTGTATCTTTTATTTTCAATCTCGCAATATCTGCTGCATTTCTTCTTGGTCGTTCTTGATTTCCAGGTTTAGGTCTTTTGAAGGGTGTGGCGTGGTAGCGTTTACATTTAAAACAGTCTCTAATGATGGTTTTTGACAAACGTCGTAAATTTGGTATCCAATATTTGCTTCTGACTTCTGCCATGGTCAAGCCAACTCCCCCATGTAGCGTTTTTGTGTGTGCCTGTATGACTATCTGCTTTCCAAGGATTGTTTTTGGAGGGATAAATACAGGATAGTCTCCTTGTAGTCTTCCTTTGCATACATAGATATTTTCTTCATCTTGCTGAAGGTTTAATTTGTGTTTGAATGATTCAAATGCGTCTTCTTTGATGAAATTTTCTTGAATCTTTTTTATTATTTTGTTTGTAGCTGATGTAATCTCTTGCGTTTGTAGGTATCCTCTGTAATTGTTTTCATTACCGTTGTGTTTGAGCCTCATGATCCATGCTATAATTATGGAGGCTTTCCATATACCATGTTTGTCTAGTAGTTTTTGAATGTCGTCGTCTTGACTTGTAATTGTTGTTGACAAGATTTCTTTTATGGCTTTTGCTTCTGCTGCACTTTCAGTCGTATCTTGTGTTAATATGTCTTTAGGCCAATTGTCGGCATCTTCTAACCAAATTGGACCGTTCGACCAAAGATCTGTGAGCTGTTTTGCTTCTGCCCCTCGGCTTCCTATGTCAGCTGGGTTTTCTTTACCAGGAACATGTCTCCATTGTATGAATGGCTTCTCTTTGATCTTTTTCACGCGATTGTTTACGTATTGTTTGTAATTTCCAGAACCTCGGATCCAATGTAGTGTAACAGTGCTATCCGTCCAGGCGTACACGTTCCGTATTGGCAAGTCTTTAATGGCTTCGTGAACATTCCAAAGTATATTTGCTACCATTGTCGCTGCATTTAGTTCCAGACGTGGAATAGTTGCTGCTTTTTGTGATAATCTTGATTTTGCAACAAGTAAACCTTTACTTATACCAGACTTTTGTGATGTGACAGCGTAGACGACTGCGCAGATACCCTTTTCACTTGCATCGCTGAAGGCATGTAGATCTATCCATTCTATGTCTTCCTTGTACGAAGGTATCGATCTAGGTACTTCGAATGTCTCCGGTTGTCTGTCCAAGAATGTTTTCCAGCGTGATGTGATGTCTTTGTCGAATTCTTCATCCCAATTGAATTTATTTTCACAGCATGTCCTGAATATATTTTTTCCAACCAATGTTGTAGGCGATGCAAACCCAAGTGGATCAAATATTGTTGCCAAGTACTGTAGAATCCCTCTCTTGGTCGTCCTTGAAGGTGGTTGTGGTACAATTACGCTGAGATGGTCATCTTGCTTATTCCAATAAATGCCCAGTATCTTCGAGTCGTTTTCAAGAGATCCAAGCTGTTCTTTTGCAAATGTCCTTTCTTCTTCTAACGGGGATATTTGTGTTTCTTGTTTTCCTTCAATGCAGTTGTTGGTTGAATGCCATTTATGTAGTTGAAAACCTCCATCTTTGAAGATGCTGCAAGCTTTGTCTTTAAATCTCTGTGTTTCCTCTATTGTGTTGCAGCCAGTGATCAAATCATCTACGTATAAACACTTTCTTATCTCTTCTGCTTCTTCAGGATATTCTTTCTTCATTGTGTCCAGATGAGTATCTATTGTTGCTGCCAACATAAAGGGTGATTGTACTAAACCAAATAATGCTCTTGTGAAACGTAATGTTTCAATCTTTGTTGGATCTTTATCTTTAATCCAATGAAATCTCAGCGAATCTCGATCCTCTCCTTTAATCCGAACTTGTAGAAATGCCTTTTTAATGTCTCCGGTGAGTGCTATTGGTCTAAAACGATTTCTGATCAATACATCCCATAGCTTGTTTTGAAGTGGTGGACCAATTTCAAGGCAATCGTTTAACGATGGTCGATTAGTGTTTTCTTTTGCAGATGCATCATACACAATTCTTAATTTTGTAGTCTCCACGTTTTCTCTGATAACTGGTTTGTGAGGTATGTAAAACTCTTTGTTATTTATGGCGTCAGGAACTCTTTCTACTATTCCCTCTTGTAGTTGTTCTTGAATAATGTCATCATATTTCTGTAACAATCCTGGTTGCCGATTTAATCTTCTCATTAATTTATTTAATCTCCCCATGCTTCCTGCTTTGTTGCTTGCTAACTCTGGGTGATTAGGCTTCCAAATAAGGCTTGTTTCATACCATCCTTCTTTACTTTTAGTTAGTTTATCCTTAAATGTTTCAAGAATTTCTTCATCATCTGTTTTGTTTGTATCGGCCACGCCCAGTACATCCAACGAGCACAGTCTCTCGAAGTCATATGTTGAATCTTTTGTAAGATATGTACTTCCCAATGTTGCTTCTTCGCCAGGCGACAGGATGGTCCAACCTAGCTTTGTTCTTTCCGCCACTGGCTCTCCTGGTCGACCAATTCGTGGTTGTGATGTTGTCTTTACTCTGGCGTATTCACTTGCACCAAGAACTAGGTGAATAGATAACATCTTATCGTTTTCTTGTTCGTTCATTGACACATCTTTTAGGTGAGTATATCTTGCAATCATTTTGTCATAGTTAGGATTCGGTAGTGATAATAACTCTCTTTTATCAACTTTATTTACCTCTGCTTGAATAACGCATGTTTCATCCAAATCTGTAATTGTAATGTTGTACATTGATATTTTCCTTGTCGTTTTTTCCATCATCATTTCTATTGTTTTCATTTCTTTACGTATAGGCTGCATTTTTAGTCTGCTAATGAGAGTCGAAGAAGCGTATGAGCTTCCAGCTCCAGTGTCCAATAATGCTCTACATTTGATACCGTTGGCTATTACTATTACTACAGGGTATGTTACATCTTTTGATTCAGCAGTTGTCAGTGTTTGTTCCTTTTGTGGTTTTGTTGCAGTGTGGTTGCCTTCGCATATTGACGTGTGATGTCTTCTAGAGCAGTTAGAACATTTCCATTTACTCTTGCAATCAGCTGCTCTGTGATCCATGTTGGTGCAGTTGAAACATCGTTTCTCTTTCATCAATAGTTGTTTTCTTTCACTAATATCTTTAACTTTTGTACATTCTGATGATTTATGGTCTTGCTCTTCGTCTTTACAGTATACACAGCTTCTCCATGATGATTGTCTTGTATTAAATATTTTGTCCTTTTTATGTTTATATCTGTCTGTATTTTGACGATCTTCAGAAACAGGATTTCTCTCAGTCCATTGCCAAAGTGCTTCGGTTAGATGGTTGAACTTCCATTCTTGCCAATTGTTATCTGTTCGTACTAAATCTGATCGTATACCAGGTAATTTGTCCAATGTCATTCTTACGTAACCGTTGATTTCTGTTAACTTTCCCATGGTTTCTAACGCTTGTACATTTGTAACTAGTTTTTGATAGAACTCATTAATTTTGTAAGTATTTGTTCCATATATTGTAGATAATGATAATATGCTTTGAATATGTGCATTTGTTACTTCACTAGGTCTACCATATTTTGACTTTAATATAGCTTTAGCTCTCTCATAACCTTCATTTGTGAAAGGTAGCCCATCAATAACAGGGCGTATTTTTTCTTCAACCAGCTCTTTCAAATATGAAAACTTTGTAACTTGTGCTAAATTGCTGCTATTTTCTATTTCAGACTCAAATTGGTTCCAGAATCTGTTCCAGTCGATATGTGTCCCATTGAACTTTGTTATAACCAGCTTTGGTAGTTTAGCACTTATTATGTTTTGAGAGTTTTGATCTCTCTTAATAGTTTGCTCACTTTCTGCTTCTCTTTGTTTAAGCATTTGTAATTGTAGTTTTCTCTCTTCAAGTTTAAGTTCTTCTTCGTGTTTTTTGCGTAATATTTCTAATTCTCTGATAGAATCTTCTTCTGATACTGTATTGTTGATATCTTTAATATGTTTCTCTAAGGTCTCCATAGTTGTGTTGCTTAGCTTCAATTGTAATTGTAAATCTTTCTTCCATTGTCTCACTGATAGAGGTTCTTCGCCGTCTTCTATTTTCAGTTCTTGGATTAATGTCTCCGTTTTGTTGATTTCCTCTAATTGTTTGAGTAAATCTCTCTTGTAATTTTCTAGTTCTCGAACATTATTGCTCGCAATAACTCCATCTGCATCTTCCACTGTTAAGTTAAGTAATTGTATTCTGTTTTGTAACTTCTTGAGTTGGCTCTCCAGCATTTCTTCCCCCATTGTAACTATATCTGAATAGTTTAATCTCCAATAATTGTGTGTTGTATAATTCTGAATGTAGTCTCAAAATTCTTCTCCCATCACGGGTGCCACTTTGTCGGGAATTAGATATGTCCACGACAAATATTTCTCAGCAACGCGTTGTCTCCGATAGACAGACGTTTATACAAATAAATACTCCAGCATTTAGTAGCGTAGCGTATATTTCTTATATTCGTTGCCTGATTACACGGTTGTATTCTACGCTTGATCTATAGATGATCCTCACATAGATACTAATGTTATAATAATTTACAAGATTTAGTCGAGTTACTTTTATATTAATTTATGTTGCTAAATATAGAATGTTATATAATAATTAAGAATGTTCTAGATTACATGACAGCGTCAAGGTCAGCATCGAATTTTCCAGTTTTGTATATAAATAGAATAGCGATGACGTCAATCTTGGAGAACAATAGGACCAATTTGATGACGTTAGCTTGAACTTATGACATTGCGTTCTATTCCGCACGTAGATAGTCGCTTCTAGAAAGCTCCGTCTTGCAATTCCCGTCAGATGTGATAGTGCTCAATACCGATTAAGCATTGGCAGAGCTGTAATACATAAGGATGGAGACTGGGTCAAAGAAAACACATACTTGAGTATCAACTGTCTGATGATCACACACTGCGTGAAACTATAGTAACAGAAATTAAAAATGTGTTTTCTTTGACTCAGTCACCATCCTTATGTATAATTAAATGTATAATGAAGAGGATTGAAAACATTTACAAATACAATTTAAAATAAAATAAATGAATAGGCCTAAATATAATAAATACGGTGAATTAATAATAAATGTTTACTTTTAATAGAGTTCGTCTTCATGAACTTTGAATTCCTCTTCGTCATATTAACTACTACCCAATAAATTTGGCATCTCTTCTTCATCTTCTCGTAATGACTCTTACAATTTCTCGTAATGACGCTTAATTTTTAACTTTCCTAGATGCTTGGCATTTTGGCTATAGAAAGATTTTGCCTAATCCCGTATCTTTTTGGCTTTCTTGTTCGCGGTGTGTAATTTTCATTGGATATGAGCTGCAATCTTGGGTGGATGTCTTTTTGTTGGCTTGGAAACCGTTCTGCACAGATGGGGCATTGCTGAATGAGGTGTGTAACTTCATTTGTGACGCCAGGCCAAAAGAGACATTGTTCTTGCTCATTCTTAGACCTATGCCACATGCCCCTGTACTGCACTGCGCTTCCTATAGGGAAGATGAGCGCAGCGAAATAGTGGGCCTTGTGGAGCTAGGCTAGCTCATTCCAATGTAGCATCTTTGATAGCAGGTGGGACTTCATCAGTATTGGCAACTGCATTGATGTGAAAAACTTTGGGAAATTTCTTGAATGTGTTAGTCTAGGAGTCAGGACCAAGTGGTCTTCCTCAGGAGAGGAGACTGGGTATCTCGAGAAGGCATCTGCTACAGTATGTGTTGCGCCTTCTCTCTATACTGATGTTAAAGCAGAACAATAAAGTGGTTTGTATCTGATCAATCGTGTTGTGGTTACGAATTGAAGCCAGGGGCGTGATCCACAATCAATTGGAATGAGGCTCCTTGAAGGAATATGTGACATTTCTTGATTGCCCATACAACTGCTGTCAAATTTATTTCTGTTGCCGAATACCATGACTCAGATTCAATTGCATACCTAGATCTTCATTGAAGTAACTTCCAGATTGGATTTTCCCCCTTGCTCGATAGGGCGTGGCCTAGTACTTTGATTGGGCTGCATCAGTTTCTAACCTCAGTCTTGATGATGGACTGAATTAGGTTAGAACCCTGGGACTGATCAATGTGACAATAATGTCGTTAATGCCTCCTGGTGAAATGCTTTCCAGGTAAACAACGACGTTGGTGAGAGCAAATGGTTGAGAGAAACGAGCAATGTCACTTTAGAATGTCTCAAGCTGATGTAACTCAGACCGCAAAATGATCCAAGGTCTGTGTGGCTACTTTGTGTCGGGAATTGGGAAAGTGCGTGGACAAGATTTGGATTAACAGTGTCACAGTGCCAGTTATCAAGAACGGGCAATTCTCTTTGTGACCGCAGTCATCAAATGAATGTTGAAGGCTTTAAACATGCAGCCCCACTACCAGGCAACCAATTTAAATTTGATAGCTAATGTTCATGAGCAGTGTCTATCTTCAAGGTGGAGTTTCCTTCATTGCCTCTATTAATTTTGTTCAAGTAGATAGCATTTGTTTGATTTAAAGTTTTGTTGCGTTTTGCCATTGCGTTTTGCTTTGGCTAGCCAGTTGATGTGGGTAATAAATCTAACTGAGTTTACTCTGCCTCTGCTTGGACTCTGGTTAGACCTCTCTGGCTAAGAATAGAGCATCTATCAGTGTTAAGAATAACATTAATATCATTAATATGATTAAGCAGACATAACTCTGCTGTAACTTATGCATCTGTGGAAAATACAACTAGAGCCAATCCTGTTCAATCATGAAATAAAATGTTTAATAAAAGAAAAGTAGATCTTCATACCGACAAACTCATCATAATTAAATCTTCCTCAGTGTGTGTCTGCATGCCACCTTCTCCAAAAGGACAATGGAGTACATGGTCCTGGGATTGCAAACAAAACTCAAGTTAATAGAATATTGTTTGACCTGCATCGACCTTATGAAAAATTTAGTTGTTCAAGAAGCAACATCGCAATCAATATAACCCTTTGACAGGATAGAGCTGAGACTAAGTTAATAAGTTATATATCCCAAATAGATCTGGATTTGAAATTTAATTAGAAACAATCAATTTCAGTTATAATTGATTTGAATCAATAGAATGTTTAATTACGAATACAATATGCTGCATCATATTTTACTGAGTTACTCTAGTTGAGAAATGAAGCAAAAAATATAGATATTACCGGTAGACAGTTAGACACATATATCATTTGAATCAATGTCAGTATGAACATCAGAAGCTCAAATCAATAAGAACATTACCGGTAATAATCTACGCTCGGTACAGGGTCCGACAAAAGTAAAAATCCTGCAATCCTAGATTCCTCAAGGTTACAGCAAATTCAGGACAAAATTGACATTTTGATCTATTGGTCAAATTTCAATAAACAAAGTTCAGAAGAAGATGTTGAAATGCCTTTAGGATTCCAGAAGGCTGAACTCTTTGTCAAACCCTGCTCGCGTGTCATTCAACCGTTTCTTCCGCAGTCCATTACTGACCATGTGATGCTTTAACACACCAGTCCAATTGCAACCAAGGATTTCATTTGGACAACGAGTTTGAAGGTCAAGGATATTTCTTTCAGCGAATCTATCATGAAACACTTCATCTTCCAAAAGAAATTCGTCACACGTTGGACACTTTGGACCAGCTACCAAGTCAAAGTCACTGAAAATATAATTACAAGGAAATGTAACAGTTTACTAACAAAAAGAAACAACTATGCTAAAAATCAATCCAAAGAAGGCTTTGATAAAAAGCTAGAACTTAATCAGTTACCAAGAAGGGGAAATCCCACGCAACCACAATCATCATATGAACATTCAAGTTTTTAAAAGTTACTAGATAGCTAATGAAATGAAAATAATCTGAGTAAATTATACAGAAATATAATAACAATAAATGTTTAAAATCTAAAAGAAATATGAGAGATATGAGCCCCCACTAATCATATATGATAAGAACATGTAAGCAAGAATGAAGCTTGAAAGCGAGGCTGCCTTCATTAAAACGCCTCTTTTATCTAAGGCAGAAAGAATCTACTTTTCTAGTAAGATAACGTAAATCAATTAGTATATAGCTGGGTTTATCATGTAAACTGCGAGTTGCGAGTCCCCCGTACTGCTGCGCAGTCCGCACCCTCCTTGTGTTGACCGGCTCCCCGGTGTTGATAATGATGACGAAAACATAGTAGTTGGCACCCTCCCTGCTGACCTCGGAGACTGGCTGGCAGTCTCTGCGGCGGCGATCGGGACGCTTTAAAATCACAATTTCTATACATGAATGTTAGCTGATTGCGGTATCTCAGGAAAAATTTTTAGGAGTTATTTTAGTTGATACATAATAGGAGAATAATTATGAAGACAACATTTGCCATAAACATGAATGTGAGATAAAGTTGCATTATCTCCTACAAAATTTTTAGGACATATTTTAGTTGATAAATAATAGGAGAATAATTACGAAGAGAACATTTGCCATAAACATCAATGTTAGATGATTGCGGTATCTGAGGAAAAATTTTTAGGACTTATTTTAGTTGATAAATAATAGGAGAATAATTATGAAGAGAACATTTGCCATAAACATCAATGTGAGATCAACTTGCAGTATCTGAGAGAAAATTTTTAGGACATATTTTAGTTGATAAATAATAGGAGAATAATTATGAACAGAATATTTGCCATAAACATGAATGTGAGATGATTGCGGTATCTGAGGGAAAATTTTTAGGACTTATTTTAGGTGATAAATAATAGGAGAATAATTACAAAGAGAACATTTGCCATAAACATCAATTTGATCAACTTGCAGTATCTGAGGGAAATTTTTAGGACATATTTTAGTTGATAAATAATAGGAGAATAATTACGAAGAGAACATTTGCCATAAACATCAATGTGAGATCAACTTGCAGTATCTGAGAGAAAATGTTTAGGAGATATTTTAGTTGATAAATAATAGGAGAATAATTATGAAGAGAACATTTGCGATAAACATCAATGTGAGATGAAGTTGCATTATCTGCTAGAAAATTTTTAGGACATATTTTAGTTGATAAATAATAGGAGAATAATTACGAAGAGAACAATTGTCATAAATTCAATGTTACATGATTGGAGTATCTGAGAGAAAATTTTTAGGACTTATTTTAGTTGATAAATAATAGGAGAATAATTACGAAGAGAACATTTGCCATAAACATCAATGTGAGATCAACTTGCAGTATCTGAGAGAAAATGTTTAGGAGATATTTTAGTTGATAAATAATAGGAGAATAATTATGAAGAGAACATTTGCGATAAACATCAATGTGAGATGAAGTTGCATTATCTGCTAGAAAATTTTTAGGACATATTTTAGTTGATAAATAATAGGAGAATAATTACGAAGAGAACAATTGTCATAAATTCAATGTTACATGATTGGAGTATCTGAGAGAAAATTTTTAGGACTTATTTTAGTTGATAAATAATAGGAGAATAATTATGAAGAGATTATTTGAGATGAACATCAATGTTAGATGATTGCGGTATCTCAGGAAAATTTTAGGACAGATTTTAGTTGATAAATAATAGGAGAATAATTACGAAGAGAACATTTTCCATAAACATCAATGTGAGATCAACTTGCAGTATCTGAGAGAAAATTTTTAGGACATATTTTAGTTGATAAATAATAGGAGAATAATTATGAAGAGAACATTTGCCATAAACATCAATGTGAGATGAAGTTGCAGCATCCGAGAGAAAATTTTTAGGACATATTTTAGTTGATAATAAATAGGAGAATAATTACGAAGAGAACAATTGTCATTAAATTCAATGTTAGATGATTGCAGTATGTGAGGAAAAATTTTCAGGACTTATTTTAGTTGATAAATAATTGGAGCATAATTAGGAAGAGTACATTTACCATAAACGACAATGTTAGGTCATTGCGGTATCAGTGGGAAAATTTTTAGGACTTATTTTAGTTGATAAATAATAGGAGAATAATTACGAAGAGAACATTTGCCATAAACATCAATGTTAGATCATTGCAGTATCTGCGGGAAAATTTGTAGGACTTATTTTGGGAAGGGGCCAGGAGGGCCCCTAGTATTTAGCAACATGTCATGTTTGGCAATATGTCGATAATGGTGTCAAGGTCCCGTTGCACCGTCCCTCCGCTGTCCGGGTCTCCCCCTGGCCCTGTGCAGTTTGTACAAGCTTCAAATCGTAGCGGGAACTGGGCCGAGCCTGTTTGCAGAACGCGCCACTCCCCCTTTTCTACGAAAGCTGCCCACGTGGCTGTTGCCATGACGATGAGATGAAGTGATGAGTGGCTTTGCGGTCGACTGCCCTCGTGCGTCACGGACCATAGTGTTAACACTTTGAAAGGGCCCTTTGTTGTATCGATATTGGCGGCCGCGCGCGAACAGCTGTCGAAAAAGTTTGCGATTTTGAGAGTTTTAAAATATTAATTAAAAATCCATTTTACCAGGTAGAGATTGGAAAAAAAGTCCTGTAGATGTGCTCGACCTCTTCTACAGGATGGCGTTTTCGGTTTGTTCGTGGGACGCGCGGATCGCTACATGTGTCTGGACAGTGTGTTTCGTTAGTAGGCTACAAACTTCTCGTTTCGTGGGATATAACACACCTGCGTCCTTTAGTGGCGCCTCGCTCCGCTCGACGCCGTTATCCCCCGCTCCCCTTAAAAAATCGCTTCGCGATTTTTTGAAGCTTCGCTTTGCCCCGTGGGCCCGAGGTCCAAAGCACCTCTCCAAGAAAGGCCTTCGCTGGTTTTAAACCTTGTTGTAAAACCATTCTGTTTATCCTTTATTTATCATAATACTGTTGAACAAAAGTTTGTAACAAAGAATGATTGATCCATAATCCACATTCTTTTTGTAAATACTTTACTTCCATTTTGAAAAACAAAATGTTTTTCGTTGGGCCTACAGCATTTGCGTAGTCTACATGCAGATCTTGCTTGATAGAAATAAGAAAGCTGAATTTTGACAGCAGGGCCTGTATGAAAGACGTGCGAATCCAACACAAATCCGAGTCCAAATACGTTTGGATTGGATTTGGGTTGATATTTTAGGTCTTTGGATTGGGTCGGATTTTCAGATAAAAAATATCCAGTTGAGAATTGACTGTGAGAAGTTACCGCATGTTATTTTTGAGTTGTAATATTATGATGAAATAATATTTTATTTGTTTTGTTTATTTAATGGAATAAATGTAATTCTTACTGAAGAATTTATTTTAAGAATATTAATACTTCTCTTTATATCAAGAATCCGTGGTAACTTGTCTGTAACTTGTGTTCTTTCGTGCGTGCTGTGTTCTTTTCAGGAAATACGTCATAATTTATCACCTTTTTGACTACGACTTTTGCTTGTAACGATTTTTAGCGTCTGGATGTTATCAAAGTTATGAAAACGTTCTGGCTTCCCTAAATTTGGCAGTCGCTGTCATGTCGTAACTGAAGGGGATTTTACTACAGACCAAGTTCCAGACTTGACTAGTTTATCAAGAGGTAAAATTAAAGCCACAGCTAACGATTTTACATGATTGTTGAAAACTAAATTACACAAAAACGCAATAAATTTGTAGGGGTGCGACTGTTCTGAAAATAACTATCATAAAATTCTGGTATAAATTCGAAGAAAGTCTCTATCAATGTGATAGGGCCTACATATATTGACTAGAAATTAATAAAAATAAGTTTTCAATTTTTAATCAGTACAGATGTTATATAGACGGTAATTATGATAAAAAAGAGCAAAATGAGCTGATATAGCTGTCATTGATATCATTAATTTAGCGGTCGAATAATGGTCAACAAATCAGATTATTAATAAATTAATTTATATGTCTGGAGTACAATCCCTATCAATTACGAGACGCTAAAATCGTAAGCGAAGGTTGTTGTCAAAAAATGATCTAAATTATGATGTATTTCCTGAATAAGAACGCAGCGACAATCGTAAAAGGCACCTGGCGCTTAAGGATTACCTGATAATGGCTAAACATATCACCCATGCCAAGTTAGCAGAAAACGACTTTTCAGCATTCAATTCCACATAAATTTCAAAATTTGCGGACAGGTTGACATGCTTGAAATATTATCTTGGGGCGGCTCTGCCATATTATGCAGACTGATTCCAGGTTCCCAGGGTTCCCCAGGTTCTTCCCATTTATGTCGGACCCTGAAGACTAGGCTAGGCCTGCCTGTCCACCAGTCTGCAGATAAGGGCAGCTTTCTCCCAGATCTCGGGTGCACAACAGCAAATACTTTGTTGACGTTTGATCGTAAAATATATCTAAAAATTGTTGAATCACGGATGCACCATTGCCATAATCTGCAGACTGGCCTGTCCAATTACTTAGCGAAGCCAAGCCAAGCCAGGTTTAGCCATTTTCACAGTAACCCAATTGAGTCCCTCCAGAATTGTTTAAAGAAAAGATTTATAGCCCCGGGATGTATTGTTATGCAATACCAATATGGGCGATCCGTAGGCGATCCGATGATGGTGTAAAAACAAGCTGTTTGGTACAACCTGTCCCCCTTCTCTTTTCCGCTTCTAATTGAAGCAACGCATGCGTATTATGAATGATACGTAACTTAGAAACATTATTGAAACATAAATAATGATAATAGATGAATATTATCTACGACGATACCAGGAGTCGAACCTGAATACACCTCACGCTTGACCGATGAAAACTTACGAGACAAAAAAAGTATTTAAACTCGACCGGGTTGTATCACGTGACTTTACCCTACCAACCCTAACACACTAACTCTAGAACACACCAATCTCAGTTTCGAAAATACCTCACGTACTAGCCTATCCAAAAATTACAACAGTTCAGCAAAGAAACCTGGGCAATGATTCCACATGATGGAAGATGGTGGTGCTGTATATGGGGGTCTGTAGAATTTGTAGAAAATTTTTACCAAGTGCGCCATTTCTGATAGCTTTAAGTAACTTGGGTGCACAGCTGCAATACTCTGCGAACTGGCCCTAACCCTAACACACTAACAGGTTTCGAGCCTCGATCGTGATGGCTGACCGTTTTATAATCTCGAGTCTCGTGATATTGTCTCAAGTCTCGTGATGATCTGCCGTGAACTACTGTCGAGCCGTGATAGTTTTTGGCTAGGGCGACGTTGTACCCAGAGCCATCGATATACAAGAGTTGAGACACTATTGTTCTTTTGAGCCTCAATCTGAAAAATTCTTTAACCATGGACGCCATTTTCGTTCATAACAAACGAGGTCATTCGTCTTTCAGTTTAGTTTCATTGCCTTTAAAGGGTCAAAACAGACCGGGAAACCTTGCGCGCGCACACTTTGAATAGTGCACGTAAAATTCAAACACTCGTTTCCAAACATGGCTTTGCCTCGTCTAGAATGCGTTTGTCGTAAAATATTTTTGAACCATTCTTGAACAAGAGCTTTACTTACTAGCGTATTCTTTATTTCTAATCTTCGATAATTTTAATAACACGAATGCCAAGTTTCCTGAAGATCCAGACAAGAGCTTTCACTTATACATCAGGATATCTGTTCATATGCTGTGGCGATAAACCATAACAAAGTTTTACCTAAATTTCGTGATTTGAAAAGACTGGTATAAGGAATTTTGTCTAAAGGAACACCTGAGTGAAGACTTGACAATGTTTTCCTGTTTACAAACCAATCAATGCGAGATCCCTTCAAAGAACAAAAAGCGAAGCTCCATTTTAACAACCTCAAATCAACAGCTTATTTTCAAATTTCAATCACATATTTATGGAACTTCGATCGAGATGAAATAAACATCATATGTAATTTCTGGACCCATGATTTATATGAATTTCTACAGCAAAATTAATTAAAATAGTATTTTATTATTGATCAGTTTTGCCATTCCTTCGTGTATTTCTCTCTGTGGTTTGAGTATGTTTTGATAAAAATTTCAGACTGTTCCGCATGGTTTGATGTTAATGTTTCACGGTCGTACATAATTACCATAGTTTTCATTATCCTTATTCAATTCGCATTGTTTCACTCCTGTTTTCATGTTATTTTTCAGAAATATCCATACAAAATTAAAAGGTTGCTACGGCACAAATGAAATTATGAGGAATGCTATGACGTTGATAAAAAGGCTGCGAGACTCCATTTTGAAAAAAGTTGAATGCAAAGGCTGCCGGTCTGGTTTGACCCTTTAACTGGTAATAAGTTGGTTCTTCTTAGGTTTTATGGTGGTTTTATCGCCTGAGTTACTCAATTTTTGACAGCGCTTGAGCATTTATCATGTAATTTAAACAAATGAAAGAGAACATTGGTGCATAACTGAACATATTTTACAGTCATGGATTTACTTAATGCGTTTTATTTTGTTAACAACATATGGTTATAAATGTGGACATTTTATGTTTGGAAGAGCAAGGAATGATAACTCAAGTAACAGTTGAAGGTACGTTTTTAATATATTGTAAAAGTTAAATTAATGTACAAACGATTTAAAATTATAATAATAGTTATTAGATATCCAAAATTATTTTATCTATATAAATATAACTATTTGAGATTTTCTCTCATTGCCATCGAGCGAGAGGCTCTGCTTGCATTTGATTTCTTGTCCTTATTATCTTTCGTCATCTTTTTTGCCAAAGCAGACAATTTTACCCTAAAAAATGTTTTTAATATTTGTGATTCAGCATCATGGCAATTAGGGATGTGTGCAGATAGGCCTAATTGACATTGTTTTTTGATTAGTCGATCCAAAATGTTATTGCCTTTTGATATCGATTTTAAATTATTTTCAAACAATTCATTGGCACTTTTTAGTAACTCCATAACTGCCATTGATGGGTGTACCATGGCGCCAATGGAGTACTCACGTAGCTCCAACAAGGTCTTAATAACTGGTGACTCTTGTGATCTTGATGATGTCATGGTCAAAGCTGTTTTGCAGTCATTACAAGCTCTGTGCCTTTTGAAAAATTGAAATATACAATACCCTGCTAATGGTTCAAGTGTTTGAAAATCAACATCATTGGAAGTTTCAGGTTCTTCAGTCAAAACAAGTGGGATGATAGCATCTTCTTCATCAGCTTCGTCAGGCATCTCTTTGGTATAATCTAATAAAGACACCTCTGAAACACTTTGATCACTACTATATGATCCAGTTGTTTTTGACTTGAGACATTGGGAAACTGTTACTGTTCTCAGTGCGTTTTTGAATTCAAGTGCCGTTGGAACAGGATTTTTAAACCTAACAGTAGAAAACAAGTTTTCTAAGGCGTCCTGGGAAAAGCGACTCATTAGAACAAACTTATATTCCTTGTCAATCAAAAGACATTCTTGCAGTTGTAATGCACTCGAAGTTGCCAAAATGATTCCAGCCTGAACAGGTTTGAATGGGGCAGAATGTTCATCACTGATCTTGATATCATAAAACAAGTCAATTATTTCTCTTAAAAATAAAACAGCTTCGTCATGCTTTTCTTTGCTGAAGAGGCTGAAGCCTGTTGAACTTAATCGAGACGTCATGAGATCAAACCATCTCCCAATAGTCTCGCTGAAGCAGGCACTAGATAGGCATGTGTCGGGCAGTAATTTTTGCTGTACAAGGAATCTGATGGCAGCACCAGTTTTTCTACATAAGAGGTTTGCTGCCAAGCCAACTTTCATTTTCTCTAAATGACCAGGATTTATACATTTTTCATTTAGGTGTGGTGCAACTTTTATTGGATTGTTGAGGTCATAGTTGACCAACATTGAAAATGGGACAATGGAAACTAAATTATGTTTTAAATCATGTTTCTTCATATAACACTTAGGTAAGAATATTTCCTGTTGCCTAGATAAATGATTGCGTAGATTTGTTAAAAGGTGTGGTACATCAGGAAGAAAATACAGCTCTTCATTTTTTAAAACAGGATGAGTGCATGAGTTACTCAATATCCTCTCTACACCAATAACTATTTTCTTCGACTGTCCACTTACTGAAAAAAAATTATAAAATAGGTTTAATTGAAATTATTTTTGTCTGAAATCAGCTATAAAATTATGCAACTTAAATGATAATAACCTTTTTCTTTTTTTTTTAGAAGCTTGCAAGAAATTCCAAATTCCTTCAATACACCTTGATTACCACCACCCATATCCATTGTCACACTGGAGACTTTCAATCCGACTTTATGGGTTTGCTCTATTATTAAAATAATCTGCTTTTTCATATCAGTTGTTGAAAATGAGCTCCCAGTGAACTCATAAGACACTACTTGTTTCCATCTGCTTGTCAAGCCACCAAGCATATACACAAGTCCATGAGTAGCCATTTCATCATCCATGGATTTATCCTTGCTACCTTTAACAACGCAATGACCAATCAAAGATCCTGACCGTTGATCATAATCATACGATGGCTTAATTGCCATTTCATCTAAAAGTAAGACACAGTCTTCTCTTATTCATTCATAGATTCAACCTTTAATTAAAGTAAAGTTGAATATTACTAGGTAATACAAATATATCAGATTATTATAATAGTCAGACCTGTTATAGGGGTCAAATTACATTCCCAAATATAAATATAAATTATAATCCAACCTTTTTTGATAATGCATAGAAAACCTCTTCGTTCTTATTGACGGGAAAGGGAATCTTTTGTCTAATAGTAGCTCATAGCCAGTAGCACCACATGCGTATCTGATTTGAAGGCTCTCCTCCACAGTTTTGTTTGACCATTTAACTGAAAAGAATAATGAAGCATATTGTCAATCAAGTTGGGTCAAGTTAGAAATATATACTAGATGTACCACACAAACATACCTTGGCCGAAGCCTTTTTCTTTCGAAAGAAAGTTCATTTGGTCCTCATTGAATAATGTTTTAAAGGAAGACGCCAATGTTTTCTCCTTCTCTTCATACTTTTTTATTTTTGCTTGCAGCAGTGCATTATTACGTTTCAGCTCATCTAGGCCTACCAAATCTGGTTCTTCGATTGAATTTGCTAAATTATCCAGATCCACATCATCATCCACAATCATTAATTCTGGAGGATCCAATGTCGTTGTCACTATCTCTGCAACTGGAATTTCATTGGAATTGTCTTGGAGTTGATTGTCAACATTTATTTGCAAATCAATATCACATATAAAATTTTCTGCAGGGGGAAGGTCTCTTTGATAGTATGAGTGATCATGTTGGATTATAGTCTTTATTGATTTCATATATCTTGCTTGTTGCTCTGCATAGGGTGTAAGATGAAATAAATAAATTGCTTAAATTTATATCAAGAATTAGTACAATTATAGCTGTATGCCTACCTTGTTTTTGCTTTATATTTCGCCATGTAGATGTTTCTCTTTTTTTAACATGTGATGATACATGGGAAAATATGGTTGGCACTGCAAAGGGTTTTAATTTTTTATCAGTTCTTCTTGACTCAAATTGATCTTTTTCAAAGTGTTCCTTGATTTAAAAGACTTAAGAAGTTATGCATGGCGAAGTAACTTTTGTACAAAGTGTAAAAAAGAAGAATCTTAATAATGAATTAATACCTCACAAAGTCGACCAGAATGATTTTTTTAAATTTATCTCGTTTGATTGCGTTTATCCAAGCTTGTCTTCTGGAAGCATTTCTCTTACCAATAGGAATAGAAAATAATTTATAACCATGATCTGTATCATTAGAGCATGAGAATGCACAACAACAACCCATTGTGGGAAAAATAACAAATTTTTTACGATTTATTTCGATTTGTTTATAACCTTTCAAAACTAAGCACGTGGATTATCTACGCGGGAAATTGAAAACCTTAAGAAATCTCGAACAAAAATGGCGCCCATGCGGCACGTGATAACACGCTGACCAATGGAGTGCGTCGGCGGCGACATGAAGGTGTGTCCCAACTCTTGTATATCGATGGCTCTGGTTGTAAACCATAGTGGAAAAGTGGCATGTTGCGCCGAAAATCTTCGGCGCAGCGCCACGATGCTGCGCCAGCATTTCGGCGCAAATTTTGCTGATTTGTTGGCGCAGTCTGTTTTGGCGTGGCGCAAAATAATGTTTTTGAAAGGAAAATTGTTGGCGCAGCTCAAATCATTGACTTGATGAAAAGGAAGAATATTTCTATGATTTTATCACAAAATCAAATCCTCCTCACCTTGAAATGTCAATATAGTGCGTTGGACTCTTGGAGCAGACTGCAGCTGTCGTGTAAGCCCAGTGTCCATTGTGTACGCCTTATTGACTGACACCTTAGACCTCTCCTCTTTCGAGGCTCCGTATGCGCAAGCACGGAATGAAATATTTTGTAAACAAAGCAGTGATGTTAGACGTCTGCGCACAGGGTTGATGCAGCGTAATCGATCTATTAACCCTTTGGGAACTGAATAATTACGATGAATATCATGTATTTTTCATGGTGATGTGGTGAAATGCCTGACTGCATTTTTGTCGTGCATGGGGAATATATTCCCCGAGCAACAATGCAGTCAACGTCAAATGTCAATAGGAAAACGTTCCAAAGGAGAATACTGCAGAAACATTTATTACAATCAACATTTGATAAATTTAGATTATCTAAATTGTGATTCAATTTCAAATTTAATAACCATACATAAAAAGAAATGAAGAAAACATGTTGATTGGTGTGGGGATCGAACCGCGATCCTCTGCAAAACGGTTACACGTGATAACCACTGGGCCACACATTCTTCAATAAAGTCGACTTTCATTAAATTTATTGAATAACCTCATGAACAGCTAAAACTCAAAATATGGTCAGTCGAAATCAAGCATAAAATTCAGTACATAAAATTTTAGTACAAACATAACAAGCCAGCAAGCTTCACGCTGCACTGTTCAACGCTGATTCAACGTCTTGAAGAAGGCAAATGCATGGGCAAATGTACAAAATGAGCAAGAACAACAATCGAATGAAAACGGCTTCAAACAATGCAAATTCTGCTGGCGTAATCTTCGGCGCACAAAAAACAGGTATTCCAGTATGGGTTGTACCTATCGCTTCCCGCTTGTATGTAAAAAGCTATGTTAATAACCGAAAAATAATATAGAAAATACATATATATTTTGCGTAACAAGCAAAAAGATACAGTTTGATAATAAAATTTGCAACAAACCATCGTCCAGATCGACTTTCGTAACACGCCTTGCAAATTCGATGTCCACAACTTGTTTGGAGAGGTTCCTTTAGCACATTATAACACGCATCACACGTATCAGCTTCATTTATTTTTGATATAAATATACTCAGAGGATAACCACCATTATTGCTTGTTGCCATAATGAAAATAATTACGGAAAAAGCAGCTTTTATGTACACTGAATGTAGGATGGAATGTAGGACGAATAGCCGCTTGTACGTAAGGGGGAATCCCTTTTGCCAACCATTATGCCGCGCAAACAAACAAGAACGAGAAACTGCATGAAACCGAGGTTGGAAAGCTCGGTAGAGGGTTTTCCCCAGAGCCAATTATTTATTTGTAAATAGATGGCTCTGGTTTTCCCGCAGAGTACACTGTCACTGCACAGTGCACACTGCACGATGTCCTCACTTTTGTGTTTCCATCTCCATCCATGATTTGAAACATATTATTATGCCAGGCGTTTGCTGTGGTCCTGAATAACATGATACTCGCGTGAATCATCAGATTACTAAGCAAACTTATTAATTAATACAATTCTACTGTACATAGAAATTACATAATTTACATAACATATGTCGAAATGTCGAAATCCTTCTCCGCAATCGATGTAATTAACTTGCATGCATAGTTATAACTCCACATTATCAATTAATAATTCTTCCCACGCAATTTCTTCTTCAGTTAATTCAATTTCCATCCATTTCTCATAACTATTTTTGAATTTTTCACTCAAAAGCATACGCTGATTTAAGCAGCTATGAAAGTCATTATCTACAGGGTGTAAGTCAGGAGGGTAATGTGTCCCTCCAATCTCGTAATGATGATAGTTAAAGATATCTACATTTTGACGAAGAGAACATTCTTCTGTTTGGAAATCCCATGGTCGCGCGTCAGTATCTAAATAAAATAAGTAGAACACAATGATGCAACTTGTACATAAAGTCTTTTGGGGAATGAAAAGAGGAAGTATGCAGCTAAGAAGGAATTTATGACATTTACTAAATACTAATTAGTTGTTATAAATGGCAATAGTGCTGCAAGCATATATAAAAATAAAATGATTAACATATTTGAAAAATCTCATATCATATGTTAGTAGTTTGATATTCACAATAATGTCAGGAATTGCTGGGCAAGGAAATATGACAACAATGACATGTTTTATACTTTTGAGTAATAAAGAATTGTTTAAAGACAAACTTGACAAAGATTTGATTTTATAGGTTTGATCAAAGGGGGAAACAGAGTATCCCTCCATGTAGTTTCCATGCTGGAATATAGCCCCATTTAAATAAAGGAAATTATTATTAATGATCGCATTAGGGGAGAGTCCGTTCCATTCAGACAGGGGAGATGATCGGGATAGATAACGATAGTGACCGTTATAAACAGGTGGTCACCCTATATCGTTAATGCCATGCATATGTTTAGACTGTGTACAAACTGTCACTCCCTCATGGTGAAATAGAGCAAATTGAAAATCCTAATCAAAACATGAGTTTACCATTTCCAAAAGCCCAGTCGTCGTTGAGGCGATGTCTAACTTTATAATAAACAAGGGAGACAATTTTCATATTGCTTTTACGCCAATTTCTGCCAAGGTATTTGATCTGAGTCTTTAACAACTATAAAGATAAGTATAGACATGACAACATCAATCAAGATATGTATTCTAATCTATTTAAGGCTGGGGTTATATGGACGCACCGAACTCGAATCGAATTACGTGCGACACCGAATAGCATTAAATTCGCATTTGGGGTTATCCAAACCAAATGTCGAAGATCTTTAAAAGCTGGCCAAAATGTCACGTGATAGAAAGTAGTTTTCTTGGAATAGTTTGAAACTTGTATGAAGTAGTAATCTCAAAGGTTTGCAAGCATTTTTACGGGAGACAGTTTTTTTTCTAACAAGGCATAGTACTCAGAGCAAATTAAATGCGAATTTCCATTAAAATAACTTATTATGATAAAAGCGTCTCCAATTCTAGTGCTGATGCATTTTGATTGACGGAAATAAAACGTTTTTAAATGGTTTAAATCATGATTTTGAAAAACATCAGCTTCCCTATCAGCCATCTTTCAATCATATACTAACAAGTCACCATAACAATCTCCCAAAAGCGATGTCCTTTCCATTGCATTGCCATGGAAACATCCTTTTAGGCTTGACGTGTGGAGCTAGCTCGACGTACCAAATGATTTTTGAGGAATTTTGATGGACCAAATGGTGTTATACGAAGCGCGCTATCATGAGATTTAATTCGAATGAATAAAGCAATTGAGTTCGGTTTGTCCATATAACCCCATCCTAAGCAGTTAAAACATTTTGACTAATTAAAAGTACCCGTAAAATTATCAATCTTGCAACTGTTTGTTTTTTCTGACCTTTGAGATGACTACTTCATACAAGTTTCAAACTATTGATAGGCAAAATAGAACGGAAAAAATCGCTGAAAGTTAATAATAATGCAAAAAAAACATTCTGGTTTCAAACCATGCGGTATAATTCCAAGAAAACTACTTCCTATCACGAGACATTTTGGCCAGCTTTTAAATATCTTCGACATTTGGTTTGCCTGCATAACCCCAAATGCAAATTTAATGCTATTCGGTGTCGCACCTAATTCGAATTGAGTTCGGTTCGTCCATATAACCCCAGCCTAAGTAATGTTAAGTAATGTTTCTAGTAGTGCTGCTGATAACCAATCTGATTAAGTAACACCAATAATCAGACATTCTTGCCTGCAACTTGAAGTTAAACAGGGTTTATGGTCAACGAATAGAGGATTTCGTACAAATCTTCACAAAACATCATGATTTACCTTGAGGACGTAAAGCTGTAGCATGTCTTCTTTTACTTTTAATGTTCTGCGCAGAATCGGAGCTGATTTGAACACAACTAGCATCTAACAAAACAAGTAAATGGAATATAATGAATAACAAACGAACTGAGGGTGTCGAATAGGATCCTGATTACAATTAATCAATTCCACAGGAAATCTGCTCTTTCCCCATCACCCTTCAAATAACTATGGAATCAATGCATTGAATTAATTATTTGAATCAATGACTTTACAGGAATTATGCTGTAATGTTTTTACGTCCGACAGCTGTGTTCCATTTGAACTCATCAAATAGACTATGATCTGCATCCAGAACCGGATCAAATTTGGATCACGTTTGCCAAATCCCTTCACATCTGGATCTAAATTGGATATCAAGAGTATGAGGATCTGATGACCTCGGTTAATATGTGACCACGTGAATATCATACAGATAACACTGTTCATTGCTGTTACGTCTAATGGGGCTTTTTCAGATCGGCCATGTTGGTTATTTCAAAATAAACCGCCAGGTTTAACAATCTTTTCTTTAAATGATTCTCAAGGGAATTATTGGGTACCTGTGATGTAGCTTTTATATATATTGAAGCTAGTACGATCGAATTGAATGTGAATGGATAAGACCTACCATTGTTCTTGAATGTTTCCATTTTGTTAATTTTTGTAGAATCCGTAATAAATTAATGCAAGAAAACAAATTACGCCAACAATACTCCACAGTATCACCAGACTCCTAATAAACAACAACAAAAAATAAAGTAATTTAATGCTAGAGAAACATTTATATATTATATATATAATATTAATATTCTATTGACAATTAATTAAAGATAGTTTGTAAGCAGTTTAAACTAACGATGTGGTTAGCCGTCCGGCACTCAATTTGCGCATGCTAATACTGTTCGAAGCAACGAAGATAAAAATTGATTCAAATAAGAAAGGAAGATTCGAACTTCAAACCATGAAGCAAGACATGAAGAAAAGCACACGCATGCGCAAATTGAATGCCGGACGGCCATCATTTTGAAAATGGCGTCCGGCAACCGGACAGCTATACACTTCGTTAAACTAACAGGCCAATGACTTGGTACTAAGCTACTTCCATCAAATAAAAATGACAAACATAAATGTTTATCCCAGGCTCCGACAGGTTGGAATCCAGAGGCATTCAAAACTGTTTTTTTTTTAATTTTTTGTTGAGGTTTGATCAATGAATCATTAAAATATCAATTTTCTTATGAAATAGTACTCTCTATAGCCTTTCGGAATCTAGGATTGCAGGATACCAAATTTTGTCGGACCTTCGCTAAACCGTTAATTAAACATTGACATCCACGAGACAGTGTTGAATTGTAATTTTGTGTTCTTATTCAAAATATATTTAGCAGAGGACTGCTAAGGAATTGCATTTGAATAAATTGAATATTATATTGATATATGAAAACAAGGTCAACTTAAAAAAGAGGATAATCAGTAATCATGTACACTACGCATGCATTAGAATAGAACTTACCAGAGTTTCTGGTGAAATTTCTGATGGGTTTTGTAAAACACATAATGGAAACTCAAGTTGTGGGATGCTAACGAACAGAATTAAAGAGTAAATATAAAATTAATCACAATTAGTATGGATAAATTGAGAATGTAAAAGATTCCCAGCAGCAGCTTAATTTTGTGTTTGGCTTACTTGTTTTTTGCTGTGATGTAAGGTGAAATATTCTGATTGAAGAATTTCAAAATAAGAGGAATGCAATTGGCAAAGACAAGATGTTGGCTCACAAATTCAAACTGTGGAAAATAATTATCAGAAAAAGGAGTCAAACAACAAATCAATTCGTAACATGATAGATTATTAACAGTTTCATATTGCCTATGCTGATGTATACATCTATCTAGTTGTATGAAAAAAGTAATAATAAGTAATTTAGACGGTGACGCCCTACTGAAGGCACCCATGCCACTCCTCTATTTCTAAAGGAGTGGCTCTTTTCGCTAAGAGCAATCACGTTAACGCTCTTTAGATCTCAGCCGCGACACTTGCAGATCAATTTCAACAGATTTCAAGGCAGGTAGGCCTTGATTGTCAATGCTACTCACAATGCAATTCCCTCTGGACCATTCCATCCGCCATCCCCAGATGGTACTCATTTGATGTTTCAGATAAAGTCAAGACTGAGTTGACCTTAGGGGGATTTGAACCACTGTCGATCAGATGTGATCCGATCTGAAGTTCGGTTGCTCTGCCATCTGAGCTAATAACCCCAAAATAATAGTATGAAAATAGCATACCTGATAAATATGATTGATCTTCAAATGTTTCAACAGCAACAGCAGCAGAGTCGAAATAGCTTTAACAATGATTTCCTGCATCACAAGATGAAAAAACATAACAGAGTAAACTAAAATATGGAATAATAAAAAACTTTGCAAGCTCAATAAAAATGTTACTGGGTATTGATGCATTTTCAAGAGATGGAGTTCCAGAGGTTGTACACATCAGAGTTGAGCCATATACAGATTAATCAAGAAGGAAGCATTGCAATAACAAAAATAGAGTGAGAAAAAGCCACTGTTTTGTGAATTTAAATACATCATTTATCTTCGTTGGAAGATAGGATATTCAAAAAAGTTGTTTTTTCCATCTTCCCTCCAATTGTCGATTTCTAAATAACAATATGGTGAATATAAAGTAGATATTTTTTGAAGCTTGCAAATTATCACATTATACATAAGGGTGAGAAGAAGCAGAAAATTGGAATTTTACAATAAGTTACACATTTTAAAGCAAATTATAGACAGACTGACCTTATGTCTATTCACGTCAACACCTAACTGCATTGACAAAACAACTGTTGTTCTGTAAAATAGAGTAAATAAAACAAACAAATCTAAACAATTTATTCAATCAATGTAGATAACTTCCAGTAAACTAATTATCATTAGAGTATGTGTTATACAATATGTAACAAGGGTCTTGTAATATGTTACAATAGTTATTGTGAGTAGGCATAGGCATAATCCAACTTACGGCATTTCCAAAGGTAAGACATCGGTAAGAATGTTAATTGAATCTGTTTTTGCTTTGGCCGTTGGAGCAGATGCCAGGACAATCTTAAGCAAAGCTATCTGCAAGGGATCACAAATAAGCTAGATTAACACAATCCTAACTTGATGAAGGCAGCAATAGTGAGAATGGGTGTAGCATTACGTACCATGTACTGTGGTAAATTAGGTAAGAGAGAACGATAGAATATCTCAGCTCTTGTTTCTGGCAACTCACATTTACCCTGCATAACAAAAAGAATAGATATTTAGAAATATTGTTAGATTTTTGATTGGTTTAAACTTAATTTGAAGAATCATTGCATTTACTGTTTGACCTTGCTGAATGGCCTGGCTGTTGCTTCTTCTTCCTGTTTAATTTGCAGTTCAGATAATGATACGTAAACATGCTGCAGTAATTAAGACAATAGAAATTTGATCAACATTGATATTCATACAACTAATTATAATAAACAGCATTCTCTGTCACTATTACCTTTTGTAATACCCTTATACTATCGCAAATGGGTTCAGGTAGGCCGATAATAGATGATGTATCACTAAAACAAAGAAAACACCATCATCACAGAAAATTGTTACTTTCAAGGAAAATGTTTCCATGTACATTCAAAGCGCAATTGGAAGAACATTTGTAAAACGTATGGATGCAAAAAATCATTCCTTTGCGAAAAAAGTTGCTGAGCTCATAAACTGTTCATGAACAGTTCATGAACAGTTCATGGAAAATTGTTAAATAGCTTAATATTAATGAGCTGTTCACGAACTGTTTTCACAGGGTTATTAGGGAAATTCAGATGCGCGTCAAACCTCACGGCGACAACGAAAATGCTAACATGACTAAAATCTTCTCTGTTTGCAGTCTCTGTTCTTGGCATTTCAGATTAGTAAAACAATTTGAGACAACGATAAGTGCCAACAATGCGAAAAAGTGTAACAAAAAAATCGGGGAAACAAAATTTACAAACATAACTTTGATGAAAACATTTATATCTTCGTCTTTGAATCTCAAATACTAAGGCAGGACATTCAACGTCGTCAATCGGAAACTTATAAAATCACGGCTGTATACCAACAATAAAATATCAACATATATTTAATTTGCAGTTGAAACAAATGAAGAAAGCATGCATAAACATTTAATAAATACCTTGTAAAATAGTGTTTTATATCATTTTCAATGACAAAGTTGCCTCATGATTAAAATGAGCAAGCGATTAGTTTTTTATTAGATGGTTGTCCACAACGAAATTTTCAGGAAATTTGGTTATCTCTCACTCACAACGACGGTCTGTTGAAAAGGTGATTCCCGCAAAAGCTGCGCAGACAATTTGCGCAAGATGAATTTCGTCGTCGCCTTGGTTTGACACGCATCTGAAATTCACTATTATCCACAAAAGCAGATGCGGTGCAGTACAGTGTACATGGTGTAAAGGAGGAGAGGAATGTTTAACTATAGGGATATCTGCCCCTTAATCAACAAGAGTATGCTGTTAACTTACTTTGGCAATTGAAATCCAACAAATTTTTCCCTTGCCTGTTGTAGAAATGCTGTGACATCTTTGTTTCTGTAATAATGAATATTAATTAATTTAATATAAAAGCAAACACAATGCATGGCTAACACTTTGATAGCGCACTTATTCATAATAGGCTACCTCACTTTGGGCCGCAAAAGTAGTATCTTTCTGAATTGCTCGATTGATGCTGCACTGCTCAATGACCTATCAGGGGAGAATGGCATTTCTAAGTGCTCGTCTTCAATCTTGACAACGGTGCCTTCAGATGGAGACACAGAACGCAATTCAAAATGAGGTGTTTCATCTAAAGATGTCTTCTCCTGGTCTTCAAATGAAGGTGAAAGGCCTGTCTGAGTTCGTTTTTTCTTCTTCATATCAGATAAATGGTCAAATCCCCCAAGGGTAAACTGCAATAAGATCAGAAAGATCAGACAGGCATATCAAATCAAATATAATAGCATGCAGTGAAACTTGTACATAGAAACCAGCTACAAGGTGTAGAAAATTGACTGGTACAGTAGAAACTGTTTATACCGGCACCCCAAGATAAATTTCAAAAAGTACGATATATACGATGTGCCGTTATAACCAACTATTCATAAGAAGAAGAAAGATACCAAATTTCACGATGAAGATCAGTTAAATTCAGCACGCTATAAACAGTAATTTGTTATAAAAGGTGATGTTAGAAACAATTTCAACTGTAACATTTTGTTGGGCATACCTAGAGTGACCACTATAGGCAGGTGGCTGCTGTACAAAGGTGATCATTATAGCAGGTTGACTGTATTATAGATTTATAGGTTTGTATTATAAAATATATTTCTCGCTTATCTGCAACCTGGCTATTTTATACTAAGTCCACGTTAAAAAAATTTGGATAAGCGCATATTTGGGTAAATGCAATAAAAGCTGTTAGCAATTTTGACTCACACTTAACCCTGTATTATTGTTTGAATTGACCATTCCAAGTGGTTCATGCTGCTCCATTAGAATACTATAATATTTTTAATGCATTGTAGATTGTTAAATTGAATGTTATCTTATGGATTTCCATGAAATACATTTCAGAATATTATCCATTAAGATTGTTTATTTTGTCATAATAATTAGTATTATAATAATTACTTGTACTCTAGGCAGTCATTGCATTATTTCTGTTATCGTGGAAGAAACACAGGATTGGAAAGTAAAAAGCGTTAAACGTATTTCATCAACCAACAGAACAGAAGTTTTCAAATAAGATTGCTAGTCATTCTGGACTCAGGACTTAAGATTTCAAAGCAAGCAAACTTCTGTGTTTCAAAACATCTGTTCCTTAGTAAGTTATTTTCATTTTAGCTTTATTCTAGATTGAAACTGAATTAAAAACAGATTTAAAAAACGGATTGAGTTTATCATAAAAAGTAAAATCATGTTTCTTTTTAAACCCTTGTAGATTTTGATTGGGATTTGTAAAAAATAAATCCAAGGTATTGTATTAATCACAAAAGAACATTTAAAAAATACAGTCAAAAATGTTCTAGCAGTCACCTCTATAAAGCAGCCACCTGTCCACCGTGGTCATTATTGGATTGTCAATAACATTTTCTATTGAATCAATCCTGGATATGAAGGCAGCCTGCTGTTATATACAGGTTTCACTGTATTGTATTATTTATGAACTGTATCTTACCAGGACAACTTTCCATAGCATCAACAGAACCTTTTTGATTGGGTAATGTGGTGCTGAACCAGCGCAAAATTTCAAAACCATTTCAAATAAATGGACAGCAAATGGCAAAGGCTCCTTATCCATTTGGCCAGCTTGAAATTGTAAATAGACAACAAATATAAATAAGATCTTCAATGCATATGATTAAAGTGTTACCACACACTCGCCGCATTTCTATTCACATTTACTACACAAGGAATATTGGAAGACACAAGTGAAGTGTTGAAAGTTTAACAATTCTCTAGCGTAGTAAATATGAATATAAACAGTTGCAGGTGTGTGGTAACCCTTTTATATGATAAACAAATTTTATAATCAAGTTTGTTAATATTGTGGAAAGTCGTTTGAATCTTAAATTAATGATTCAAAATTTAATTTAAACTCAATGTTTTTACTTACTAAAATGCCCTTGAGTCAAATTAAAACTTAAAAACGTTGAAACTGTAATTCTTAAATAGAGATGGCTTTGTTGATATTATTTTGTAATAATAGTTTCCTAGATTCTTCTTCAGCTTGAAGCCTCTGACAAAGTTTTATCGTCAAATTTTGACGGGAATTTAGAAAAATGTTTATCCTAAATTTCCAAACACATGGACCAATGAATCAAACTGCAGAATAACATTCGATTACAATGTCATATTTTAGAAACACATTTCTTTTAAGTTCTTCAGTGGTATTATTAGATTTTAAAATGAAGTTGTAGTTTGTGTAAAAATAATGATAATAATAATAATAAAAGTGAATTGTGCTTACATAAGTCACTCTGCAAAGATTTTTTTGCAGCCTGCAATTCTTTGTTTGAATCATTACCACACAATCTGAGAACTTCTAAAATTGTATAAAGGATATTCAATAGCAACCTGGAAGATAGAGCAAAAAGATAGTTAACCCAGTTAGTATATGTGAATAGACATGCACAACTCAACTCAAAGAAAACAACTCTTTTTTCACAAAAGAACAAATAAATAATTTCAGCAATATCACCTGTTGAGATAATTTCTATTAGTGAATTCAAATGTTGCTGCTTTCCAAAAATAGATTTGGATGATTTTTTCAATGTGACAGAAATTTTGGAAATATTTTTGAAATTCACCTTTAAATCTATCAATTTACAGCAATATAAATTATATCTTAGGCGCCAGTTACACGATGCCGTATTGACAGCGCACCGCCTCAGCTTTCGTATTGGATAGGGGTTTGAGTTACACGACGCCGCTCGAATACGATACGATATGCTGCGCGCAGCGTAGTGATTTTCACTTGGCTATGAAGCGTATTCATTTTCATGCCGGCATGACTTTCAAGACGCTACGCTATGTGTAACTCAATCAATCCGGTACGTGTTGTGCAGGTTCTCGTTATTGTTTCTATGAGTCTCTCAAAACATGAATCAATTTTCAAAATGGCCACTGGCACGAAGAAAAATATGAACATGGATCACTTATTGATGGTTTTCTCTACCTTTATGTGCGCTGCAAATTTGTTGCATATGTATAAAATTGCACATAATCTGATGGTTCGGTGATATTTAGCAAAGAAGAAAAGAATTGTTCGCGATTTTATTATGTTATGTTATGTTTATACATGTTTATAAATGTTAACCGGAATGAAAACGAAATATATGAAAAACTAGCGATCAAGAAAGAAACACGCTCTGATTTGGGGCCAACTAATTTTTTCGCGCCAAAATGTATGTACCATCACCATGGCAATCAATCACGTCAACCAGAAGAGACAATGGAGTCAAAATCATGTGATCGTATCGCACCGCCTCCATGTACTCGAAACGTAGCGTAGCGTGTTGCACACTGCAAAGAAAGTGGTACGCATTTGAATAACACCTTTTGAATACGGTACAATATTCAATACGGCATTGTGTAACTGGGGCCTTATGCTGGTGACATTGAATATATGCTGGAGAATCAACAGTGCCCCCTTTTGATTTTGCTTGATTTAGCGATTAGCCGATATTGAGAATTACGTCTAATGTTATTGTAAATGATGACGTTCTCGGAGTCAATGATGCATAGCCATAATCCAATCGAGGAAACCCTTCTTTTGATAGTTTGCAATCGGGTGCCGCAAAGAAAGCTATAGAAAAGATTGGACTTGTGTTGTTACTCTGAAAAAAGATCAACCGAAAATAGAAACATAACCTCTGCTATGACATGGTTTTAAAAGTCAGCGGTTATAGTGATGCCCTTTGCAAATAAAACTGGTTGAAAACTGACGAACTTATGGATGAACATATGGTTTTGGAAACTCTCTTTTAAACGTTAAGATAAACATTACAAAATATAATTGAAGAAAAGTTCAATAAGTAGAAGTTCAAATATAAATTGGAAAGAGAAGTCAAAATGTATTGGTGACATTGCATATCTAATACTGTTTGTCTGTGTTTATTTTGTCCGCAATCTGTTACCTCAGCTGAACGGAATCTTCAATGCAAATCGAAGGCTTTTTGAGGGCTTGCTGAGCAGCTTCAGGATTTCTGTTAAGAGAAAAACATTTAAAATTAAAGTGTCTAACATTAATTGAAAATAATAAAACCGATTCAATGTTGGCTTTACATTCTAAAATGTTACTTGCGCTCCTAGAAATTTAATTGTATTTTGTTAAATTGATATTATTACAGATTAGTTATTATGAATAATAATCTGTCACACAGAAAATTACATATGTTATATAAAATATCAAATATGTTTACATAACTTAAAATGAGATAATTGTTTCAAAGCAGAAAATGGATAGAGCTGGAAAATCTACAAAAAATTGTAAATTAAAAACAGAAATTCTGAAGATGGCCATTGCTAAACTTTATAACTGCTAACAATTTGAAAAAAGTATTGCAAAGAATTTGCTGAAAAGGAATCCAGGAATTTCAAACAAATCATTTTAGGAATTCTAAACTTATAGATCAAGCTTAATTATATTCGGGATAATGACATCAGCGACTCTCAGTCATTCTCAGTCAATATTCCCCAAGGTGCCTTCGATCAGTAGCTGTTTCAACTTCAATCAATGATCGATATGTAGAAAATCATAGCATGAACTTCAATGTATTTTAATTTATCAAGAACAGAATTATGTTGCGCCTTAGAAAATATGGAGTGGTCCATACAGTTTAGAATTGGCTGCTACCAAGTGCTCAACAATATTCAACCAATCGAATTGCTCGATTTTGTTTGATTTCCATATTGACCTGTTGGTCAATGACTACAGTTGGTTATTGAATATTAGCTACTTATGGAATTATTTACTGCTTAATTATTTTTTGCTGGAAAAGTACTAACGCATGTTCTTATTAAAAAATTTACCAAAAAGGTTGTTATCATATAATTAATAAAAATAAATTCTTACTCTGTTTCCATCAAGAGGAGATCTTGAACAGTAGCAAAGACACCGCAGTTGTACAAAAGAAGACAATTTTCAATCATCTAAAAATATTGAATAAAACATGGCAACATTTCTGTAATGAGTATAATTTATATGCTACAGTCAAATCTGTTATAGTGATCACTACTGAATATACAGGAGCCACATGGCCCTATTGCAATGTCTAAAACAGCACTTTCTATTGAATCTACACTGTATATAAAAATCACCTGTGTATAGTGGTCAATTTATCAACCTCTTATAGCTGACTGTTATATACAGGTGTCACTGTTTCTATCTATGAAATTGTTTGATTAACAAGGTTTGGAAAAGTAGAGCCAAATCTTCCTTCTATTGATTTTTTTTCAGATTGCAGGATAGAAGTTAGACATACAAAACTTCAAAACGTTATAGCAAAAAAATAATTCTAACATGAAATTTTAATGAAAATTTGAGAAATACAGTCAAACATATTCCAGTAGTCACCTCTGTAAAGTGGCCACCTGTCCACAGTGGTCATTATTGGAATGTCTATAATAGTACTTTCATGGCATCAATAAGCAATGAGATTTATAGGTGTTGCAGCAACTACATGTGGCATAAATACCGTAATGTCTTTCCTATCATGCAGTAACAACCAAGTTCCCTATAACCTGCCACATTGTTTTGAAAAATGTGAGAGGGTAGCCTCATTTCTATTTCAAAATGTTGTCTACTGTTCCAACTCTCCTAAATGACATCTACAGTACAGTACTTATAAAACTCAAAAGATGGCAACACAATATTTTTGTAAGTCCAAAGTAACTTAGCCCTGCATTGTGAAAGAGTATTTTTATGCATAGACTCACCGAAGCTTCAACTTCTTCATCATTTGTAGATTCTTTAAATGAACCTGGCATAAATATTTGAACCCAATCTTAACACATCAAGATCGAGCAAAACATAAACAGAAGATCTCTATCACTTTCTAAATATTTGATGAACAAAACAAACATATTTCATATTCTATGAAATGTTAAATCAGACACAAAACGGTTTCATCAATGAAACGTTTTTTAACTTAAATATTTTCAAGTGCCTTAATCCAATTGCCAATATAATCATTCAGATCATCTTCCAAACAGAAACATATTTTATACTTTGTCACCCTTCAGTATAACTAGTTTTCAGCAATTCACAATTCAGTTTTCAGCTAGGCCTACGGTTATTTGATTACAGTACAACAAAAATGTTTTTGGAAGGATAACAATTCTAAAAATGTAATTAATGTGAGAGAATCATCTTCAATGCTTTTTGGTGTCCTTTGTGTAGAATTATTGGTTTGGTACAAGAAGAGATGACACACTCTTATGAGCACAGTAACTATACTCAGGACTGCTTTAAGCCTTGAGGCAGCTGGCAAAGACACGCTAGGCCCTACAGCCCAATCAATAATACGCCATTTTAATAAGGAATATTTGTAAAATTTAAACTCAAATCAATAATTTGCATACGGCAGATAAATAGCTGTAACAGAATTTGAACAAGATTACACCAATCACAAAAAGCGAATTAACTTTCATAAGTTGCAATAGTTGAAGTGTACACAATCAATACATATTTATACAGTTGGACTTGCTTAATATCGCCCCTCTGGTACGAATGAAAAGCGGGACATTAAGCAAGGTGGTATTAAGCGAGGTAGGATTATGAGAGTTTGTATGGAGAATGGAAAATAGAAATCAGTTTTATGTGGGGATATTAAGAAAGGTGGAATATTAAAAGAGAGAATATTAACCGAGTTTGACTGTATCACCTATAGATGTGAATGGAATAATAGAAGAAGGGGCTGCCCTTCATTAGAAAGTGCCTACAGCCAAGAATGGGTCAACACGGCAACATGAGACACACCTTGAGCTAGATACAAGAGACATCTGCAAGCCTCTTCCCGGTTTACAACAGAAGGGGAGTCTAACTTATCCAAAGCATTCAAAACAAAAGTTTTCTTTGAAGCATCCGATGCATCCTTCCATATACCTTAGAATTAAAATAGAACATATGAATTTCAAAGGCAAAGACGGATAAAACACTTGCATAAGTAACATTATATAATAAAAGGAACACAGGATATTTGTGGATCTACATTTCTCAATTTGTTTAATTACCATTTGAGGTCTTTGAGAATGTTTCATAATTTTGTTCAAAATCGTCAACCTCGGTGTAACTGTACAACTCTGAAACATAAAGAAAATACTCTGGTAAACACATGATTAATAATCTCTAATCTTCCAAGTAAACAAATAATCTGCATAATTATGTTAAAATTCAACATCATTGGATTGCCAATTAAGGATTATTACCAGAAGATAGTGTATTGTGTAACAAGAATATCACTATAAAATAATTAACAATTATCGAAATAGATTGAACGTGACAATGGGAATTATCAGGTCCAGGAATTAGAGGCTGATAACATGCACCGCAACCAGATAATTTCTCACTGTCATTCGAAACCGAGCTTGTTAATTGTTTTATTATTAATCCATGTTTATTCTATGAATTATTCAATAACAGTCGTGTTAGGAGAAATATCACAAATTCATTATAACAAGTTTGTTTAAATAAGCGTTCATAACTTAAAGACTTTAATATTATCGATTTAACTAAACGAAGAAAGATGTTTCACCGTGCTCTCTGTATTTTTCACGTCTTTATATATCTAATATAAAGTTGATATGCCTGCTTCTGTTACTATAGTAAATCTTGATAGTGAAACATTTGTAAACAATTTCATTTTTATCACATCAATTTTGAAACCTTGGAGATGCCATTGTCTCAAAATATTGTTGCGACCTAATTATCTCGAGCTCTACCCTATTTGTTCTCGAATTATTAGATCATGTTCAAAGACACTATGAATTGTTAGTGTTTGATTATCCAAGGAATCAATAAACAGTTTGAAAAAACTTTCCCTTAATAATAATAAACAATTGTCACACAAGGTTGGGCTTCATTACTAGGCCTATTTACCTCTATCTACATCTACCTCTTGAAGTCTCATAAATTCTTCATTTGAATATAAAACAAAATACTAAGTTTTGATACAAGTCTTGTCATAACTTTTGCAAGTAAAAAAGGATTGAATGTTAAAAATATAAAGGGAATGTAGAAAATGTCATCCTTTGTATGTGGTGCGGTTAATGATTTTTGTATGATGATTCAGATCAGATTCCACGCTGTTAGTGCTCTTTTTGAGGTCTCATTTCATACATCAAGGCTGCTTTCAGCATTGTATACGGGGCCGACAAAGTCCAAAAACTTGGAAACCTGGTTTGCGGAAGGCGAAAAAAATTAGAAAAGGCAAAATGTTGGGTGTAAGGCTAAAATCAATAGAAAAATATGAAAAATGAAATTTCAACTTTACGTTTTATATCATTAAAATTACTGCATCATTGATCTAAAATAGTTAGGTTTGCTAAGGTAAAATAGTCTGTTTGTCGGTCCATGATTTTATTATTGTGAACCAAGGTCTATTTTATTTACTCACTACATCATAGCATAAAATACTAGGAATCAAAAGGGCTATGTGTAAGCCAATCAGAATCAAGGTAGGTCTAATATTTTCCAATCAATACTAAAAACTATTGTCTCACTCATTGCATTGGAAAAAAAGTAAATAATTATTCTAGATGACAAAATTAACATTATAGGTAAGCTATGGTATTATATGGTATCATTGCATTAAGCTTCAACATTTTACCTGCAATTTCATGTTTCAGGCTTTCTGAGTCAGCATAGGTAAAATCTAAGATTGGAGTATCATCAAAAACCTAAATATCACAATACAAACATTGTTGATTCTGATTTAATAAGATATTTTGAAATAAACTTTCACAAAACAGTATCATAACACAAGTATCAAATTCAACATGAAGGCATTAATAATAATCACTTATATCCCTAGTCAATTGCATTAAATTAAGAAATCACACAATCATAAAACTGCGTTGTAAAAACAAAAGAAGACAAGAATGTTTGGAACAGTAGACACCATTTTCGAAAAGAAGTGAAGGAAAGCTATCTTAAATATATATGATTATATGGCAACATTTGAGACTTACAATACTACCAACTAGAGTACATTTTGGGCAATAACTGAAAATAATTGCGGGCACGCTGCATCGCTGCATGCTGCAATATTTTATAGCCACCTTTGAAGAATTTTTTGTTTCAAGAAAAACAATTTAAACAAGTTAAAAAATTGTAACAGAAGCAAATGTTGAATATTGCATAGTCATGAAATTTAGGATGAGCTTTTTGAGGCTGCAGACATGAACTGATTATTTATTTAATTGTGAATTAAAGTGCACATGACACCAAAAAATGTTTTTTCGGAATCGAATAGCCCATGCAAAATAAATAGGAATGACGACAATTATTTTCCGATTTGGACTTTTATAACTGAGTTATTTAATGTTTAAAGTACCATATTTCAAAAATAGTGCTCCTTCCAAAGTCGGAACTCATGTTGAAATGACAAGAAAGTCCACTATGGAAAAATAACAAAGCCTAGACTTCAAAAAAAATAGCTCCGCTACGCTCGGACTCATGGTGAATAATATAATAATCAAAATAAACCAATTGAAATCCAATTCAATAGAATATCAAATCAATCAAATCATCATGCAAAGAAAAATCTAATCAAATCAAATTCAAAAAAGTAAATCAATCCAATCGAATGATATAAAAATCAGATCAAATAAAAAAATCAACTTCAATCAAATAAAATAAATTATAACAATATCCAAATAATATAATAATATAAAGAAAAATATATATAATAATTCAAAGAAAAAAGAAAAAAAGAAAAAAAATGTTAGGCAGACCGATGGGATTGAACCCAAGACCCCGCAAGCCTTATGCAAACGCTTCACCACAAGACCATACCAAGATAACAACAAATGCGGTGATTTTCACTACTTATAATACAGGTGTGAGTTGTAAATGACGTGCGAAATTGTCTCTTCAGAAGGTGATGTCGCAGCAGAATTAAAACATTTTAATAAACCAAATAAAACCATGACGACTGGCTTAGCAGTTTGATGTAATAAATAACTTCAGAAAACAATACAAACAATAAATATATAATACTGTCTTGTCTAAGCCCCCAAACAAATGATGAATTGTCGGTTCAAAAGTTCTCATGGTCAAAACACAACAATAATTATCTTCGAAGTTTCACCTCAAATAGTGATGTTACAGAACGATTAAAATCTTTCATTAACCATTTCAAATGACGAGAAGAAGAAAACAATCATGTGTTCTACCAATGAAGAGATGATTACGATGTAAACTAATCCAGGAGTATTAGAAAACATATCATTTAAAAATGCAATTGTTATCTCGCTAAGCTGCGAGTCGGCCATCATGGCGGGCAATGGAAAAAAATTTTGTCAAAAAAATTTGGCTAAAAATTTGGAATAATCACACAGCATGCCCATTGTATTTTTAACAATAAAATGGTGTTTCTTGTGCAATCGCTTTTTGTTCGTCCTTTGTTAGCACGCAAAGCAGTGTGTTGAACGTTATTTCAAAAGAACAATAGATTTAGTCAAAAATGAAATGAAATGAAATGAAATGAAAACGTTTCCACCATGACAGTATAGACTCAAGGTCACTTACGTAACCATGAGTCAAAAATTAGAAGAAGACCTTGCATTGGTCCTTAGTAGCTCAATTTAACAGCAATTTTCTTAAGAAGCTTGCCCTATTAATAAGACGATGCTTTGAAAAACTTGTAAACAAAAAGAGAGATTTGTTCAGAATCTCATAAATCACGAGATCATGGGCTATCTGATGATCTTGTCTTTTCAAAAATTAGCAATTCTGCCTCCAACCACAAGATACTTATTTTTTGCATTGGAGATATTTTGTTTTCCAAATAAGAATCGAAAGACGGATGCCATGATAAAATATTTAGTTAAACAAACTTTGGCATCATATAATAAAGGGTTACCATACACTTGCTATTTTACCCGTTTTTACTGTAAATTACAAAAAGCATGTTAAATTTTCATTTCTAAGTTAAGTTAAATTTTTTGTCACAAATTATTTTCAAGGAGTTGTGCAGTTGTTATAATTTTTAGATAGGAGTCAAGCTGATTGTTTAACCTGCGTCTTTCGTGGAGATTGACTTCATACCATCTGAGTCCATCAAATAAAATGATGAAATTGAAATGTATGTGTGGTTTGAATGACGCATTATTAAATTTAGAATGATTGCAGATGCACTCTTTAGCTTTAGTTGATGTTGAAACTTGGTTGCGTGTTTATAATTCATAAAAAAAATTACAAATAGATTATGAATCGAAAGCTTTGCCGTCCTAATAACAATAATTTTAATGCAGTATTTCGCAGCTCTCAGCTGGAATTGAAAACGTTTGACAGTCGCGACTCTAGAAAAATAAATGTTTTTCTTTACACAATACATTCAACTGAAATATTGGCTATGATAAATCAAAATGATAATGCTTTGAACAAGTTTGTATTAATTACTAATTACATTCTCATTTGAATGACTAATTCAATGACCATTGTTTTCTTGCTCCATCAATGTAATTTATAATATAAATATTGTTTTGAGAATTGTTCGCAGAGCAGTGGCTATCGCTCAAGGGTGGAGCTGATTGTAGAAACTTGCTCCTCAAGATAATAGCAATGTATTCCGTATTATTTGAGTAATAGATTTACTGTAGAATATCGACTAATAGTTATCAACTACTGGTAGAGTGTAACGTACAGTCAAACTTGTTATAACCGTCACCTCTATACAGTGACCACCTGTCTATAGTGGTCACTCTTGCAATGTCTAAAATAGTATTTTCTATTAAATCCAACCTGTATATAAAGGCCACCTGTCTATAGTGGTCAATTTATCCACCTCTCGTAGCTGGCTGTTGTATACAGGTTTCACAGTAATTGTAAAGCGCTTTTGGATGATAAATTAATATTACACAAACATGATCATTGTAAAGCGCCGCTCATATAGAGCCCTGTATAAATTCAATAATTGTAAATGTATTATTCATCTTATCTAATCATCAACTAATGAAATTGCAAATGCAAATAGACTATTGTTTTAATTTAAACAGAAGCGAGATGGATGAATGACTTTTTCCTATCACAATGATGTGTTACTTTACATTTGTACTTAATAATTCCCATTTGAACCGAGCAAACCCATTGAACGAAAATAACCACGCACTAAGGCAAACTGTCTGATTTAACGTATCACGCTTTGGTAAAGGGACAGACAATGAACCCGCTATAGTATATATTTAAATTTTTAATTGAAGTGCGCTACAACCAAACATTATCATATTGCAATAAAAATTTGCATACAATGTTTTTATATCATTTAGCACCATCTGAGATTTTGTTATTCCTGATTTTTAATGTTTGGTTTTTTGAACCACCCTAAAATACAAAGGCGTGTGTCATACGAATTAGGCAATAATTCTCCAGGAAATTGATGTTAATAGTGTAGGCCTAGTAATTGCTATTTGAAGTTCAAGTTTACCTTGAAGCGGCGTAGCCTATCCTTGTCTTTCCTGTTATGTTTTTAATCTGCATGCTGCACAACCAATAACTCATTTACTACGCTTTTTGATACAATAAAACATCTTCAACTAATAATTGTTTTGTAAACAAATCAAGGTTTTCAAGCACTCTTTTTAGCAATCAGATCACAGAAAACCTTGAAGTGATTTTTTTGGAATTTCTAATCATGTGGTTCTATAGTGATCTAGCAATTTTCAAAGAAATTGTAATATGCAATGAGGAAGGTTGTAATCAATATGGTATTCTACTTCCATTCATGATAAACTTATTTCTTAAACTCAACAAAAGTTAATTCCCGTCAAATAAAGGAATTATAATGCTAGAAAATACATTTTAGGCCACCCACTAAACTTAATACCTCCGTGATAGACAATCTAGACTTGACCCTTGAGAAAAATCCTGAGCGGACTAAACTAGCTTGAATTCCTTGGAGGACAAAATAGTCCTAAACACAAGGAAAGTCCCTGTTTCGTTGACCTATTGGAAGGCTCTTGAGATTTTTCTTAAGTTACCAAATGTTGAATATAAGCGTTAAGCTAGCTTGCTGGGATTGAGCATGACTGTTGTTGTGCATAAACAATTCAAACTATTGTATACTAATGCTATACATTTATGGATCAGATGTTTTCAAGGCTAGGAAGGGATTTAAATTACAATTCAAGAAAATGTTTCAAAAGCCCACTATTTTATCTACAGGACAGGCCTGGGATAAGAATAATAATCTGGAATTCCCTAGACTAGAGAAATAATTTTCCAATTCAATGGTGTGCACACCTGTGCAAGCAAGGGGCGATCTGAGTGCGCATTTATATTGTAGGAAAGGGAAAGTTCGAAAAGGACCATCTATTGTTATAGTTAAACGATTAAACAAAATTGAAAACAAAAGCAAAGATGATTAGACAATGTCATTCTGAGACAAGAGAAAGTCGTTAAAAGAAACTTAACATGAGCTGTTTTTGACTCACGGCTAATGCTGCATGAATCATCGAGACGTCAATCAATATCTTGTTTGCGCTGCCGCTCTACTCTATTGTTATATTGGGTGTTCTCATTTCTGTTTCGCGTTATAAATAAATTCGTAAAATAGCATTCTGATTCGGCCAAAAATCCCGTTACAAACATTTTAAATATAGATATTGCATAGAACAATAGCAAATAACATCAATTAGGACGAAGGCACACTTACATCTGCCTCTCTGTCTTGTCTTTTAAGTAAGTCCCGTAATTTTTGCCCTGAAGACTTTTTACCTTCAACAAGAACGTCAACCATTTTGTTGAGTCTGAACCGCCCGTCCTCGTTCGCAATAACATCAAGAGAGGCTTCCCGCTTGTCAAAAAATTATGAAAAGCGAGAAAAAATATATTTTCTGAGAGCAGCAGCAAAGTGAATATGAGACATACAGAAATAATATTTCACCATTTGATGCAATGATGATATTCTAGCTAATTATAGTTTCGCTTTCTTATCTGGCCGACATTCTTCAAGCCTTATAATAGCTGACAGTGTATCAACGTGAAATTTCCTAGGAGCGGAAAGGGAAGCCCCCTTTACAACCCTTCAACGATTTCATAGAAATCTTTTGTTTAACCACGTTGTTAGCAACAATCGTCATGGAATAGCAAATCTCTTCAATTTGTTATATTATTCTAAGAAGCAGCTTGTTAAAAGTATAAAATTTAATGGATGTGTCATTATTTTCACCTTTCATGAGTTGAATCTGTTGGGAACACACTCTTATTCTGAAACACAGATTCTGTGCAGAAGACGAGGTATGTCTTTCCACAATTTCATGCCATTCCTGATCATCAGCTGCACATTGTGCCAAGCCATTCCATTTGCAAAGAGGGGATCTTCTGGAGGTAGTTAAAGCATGTAAACGATTGTTTTACTATGCATTATAATATATATATATACATCTAATTTCATTAACAAATTCATTCTGCATATCTGCTATAGGTATACACGCTGCTTCCTCCATTGGAGATTTGTATTTAGAAGTATAAATTTATTTTCAAGTTATTTGACAGACTGTTGCAATGATTTACACTGTGAGCTGGGTCGTTGAAATATGCAAAACATACGCATGCACAGCACTGCGATATGGAGGAACTTTCTACGCCTTTGCCATACTATACATCTACTGCGCTGTATCCAGATAGATATACCAAATAATTAGCAATTCCTAACGAGTTAGAAATTCTCTTACAAAATATTAATTATCATTTTACTTCATTTCCAATTCAACAGGTGTGGCAAATTACACGATCAAAGAGAATTGTAAAGATGAAAAATTAATCGAAATTGTGTTATATTTAAAGAAGCCTGCTGTTGAAAACGAAGTTAAGGTATTTCTGTGCCGCAGTTCATGGTCAATCAATGATCTATGTAAGTCAAATGATACCCAATGGCTACAAATGGAAACCAAATCAGACGGAGTTGATGCAACTGTCTCAAAAATCAAAATATCAGCAATTTCAATTGAACCGCTTCATATCGAAGAAGCCGAAGGAGCTAGCAATGAATGGTCAAATAATGCGTTAATGTCAACTTATGTTATGAAAATCAAGAGAGGCTTGTTTGAAAGGGACATTGTTGTGATTCCGTTACTATATCTAATTAACTGTTACATGGAGTAATTGTAGCTAACACATCTTTGTAATTTTCAGTCAGAGATTTTTGGATGCAGTTGCAAATTGATGCTTAAAGAGTAAACAATGATTATAAAATGAAGATAAGTTAGTAATATTTAATGTACATATATAATGTGGTGTAAGTTGTCTGTTGTAAGTTGAACCATGGTTGAACATAGGGCTCAATGCTATACAGCAGAGCTTTAAATAATATATAATATATATTAAAAATATGAAGTCAAAAATCAGACAATCAATTTTGCTACTCAAAGTTTCACGCCAAAGCGATCATCAGGCAATCTATTCAATCCCTGATGATCGAATAGATTGAATAGATTGCCTAATGATCGACTTGGCGAGAAAATTTTGGTAGCAAAAATGGTTTCTGACTTTTGATTTCATATTTTATATATTAATAATCTTTAATGTATAAATGTATATCTTATCCGATTGAGAAAAAATAACTATTGATGAGAAAATGATTACATTCTCAGATCATTAACTTTACAGTTGTCATTTCAAGTAATCATGAACTCCGAGTCTCAATTCCTATTGACATCCTTCAAGCCTCATAAATTCCAACCATCAATGGCCAATTGTGAAGGGACGGGATTGGAATACAGGGTCAGGGGCAGACCGTTTTTCAAATAACTTTATGGGCATATCCAATTCTAGGAGAAAGTACTACTATCATCTAGCATCGAAAATATTAAAATCATACCGTGGCCCTTATACGATTGTATCCCATCCTCTTTCTTGTTCTTTGATCGTCCAAATTAATGCTCATTCGGGACATCGTCCATATTCTTTGTTTACAATAACGTCCGGTCGCAAAAAACGTCTGTTCTTCGTTTGACTTGCTCAAGTCTATTCTGTGTTATGCCCATCTTGATGGATTGGGAAGTGATTCCAGTCATGAAAATTAGGCAGCAAAAAGAAAGTGGGACTTGAGCCAGTCAAGTTCTTCAATTGAGTCTAGCTGGATTAATTAATGAATTAAAAAATATGTAATTTATCCATGATGGATTACTCGTGGAGGTGATTGTATTAAATCAGATAATAACCATAAGAAGTATAACTTGCCCAAATACGCGCTGGAAGTCGATCGCGTGAAAATTCGTAAACAAGTCAATGAAACTAAAACGCTAAATAGACCAAGGTATTACAAATTAACTTGAACAAAATTTTAATAAAAGAGATTTCACAATACCTAGAATTAAAAAAAAGGTTTATACATCATTTACTTATTGTAAGTTTGCCAAACTTTAATTGGCCTTCATTGGAATGAACGCGTAAAATTTCGAAAATTGACGAAAACAAACATTATGGCCCTTGAGAGTTATTCATGTTTTAAAATTAAAATTTGCTATAATATGTCGAGTAAGGTCCGATTTGAGAATGATTTGCATATAAATGCTGAATAAAATTGTAGACGTTGATTTAAAGTTTAACAAAAGCAACGACAAAGTCAGTCAATGTTTGCGACATGTTAACAGTAATAGTATTACCGTTGGTGGAGCCCATTTTGGTAAATGTGTTGTAAATAATACATGGAACTATTTGCCTGATATATCGATGTTCGATATCCAACGATTAATTCCTGATGCACAGCCAACAATATGTAAACCCGGCAACAGTAATTGGTCGTATATGGTTTAAATACGGTTGTTTGCATCATCTGCAGACGTATAATTATAAAAATATTATATATACGTGTCAGACGTCGGTGGTTTATAATTGGAGAGATGCAACTAAGTAGAATATGTATGTGGATTGTGGAAGCAATGCGATAGTCGCGCATTACTTGAACTCCCCCTGATGCTTCCTGATCAGATATGGAAACCAAGGTTTCCGATGAAGTATACGGCTTGACCATGTGGCCGAATCACTACGAGGTTTCGCTAATTTTTCACCTGTATATCTAACGCTACAGTATAATCTTAACACACAAGCTCAATTACTAGAATGATCTGTCTGTTTAGTCTGGGAATTATAAATCAGTTTCAATCTTAAATAAGGTGATTAACAGCCTTTCACTCAAGTGTGAAATACATGCCTATTTCCTATGACCTAAACGCAGATATGATCAAATGGTGTTCTATATAATAGATGAGAATTATTATTCAAAAAACAAATCAAATGAAGTCACTTTGAAGTAATCTGCAGAGTATATAAAGCACTGCTGCAGCTGCAGGTGTACCATACAAATTCACATTCGTTAGCGGAGTTATATCATCTTAATCTTTGAACCTGTTCTCTTGGAGCTGCTAAAAGCCTCACCAATCACTGTTATCATTTATATTGGTGTAATTTCTATTGATCCGGTTGTCGTAGACACTGTTGCCTGGTTACATTGCCAACGTGGTCTCATTTTCAGAAGTATCAGCAATTGAGCTATTTTACTGTCTCGCATTCATTCATCATTGGATACAAACACAATAATACAGCATGAATAAGTGATTGACCTTGCGAAGCTGTTTTCTTATGTCACCGAATATAAATGAGCTTAACAAGGAATGATATGAAAATTTATAGCTTATATAGAATCATCTTTAATGCAAGGGAAAATGGGCGACCAGCAAAATGAAAATAATTGCGAAGGGTATTGGTCTAACATCGAAGCGGATGAAAGATTTACGAGAAGGCGCAAACAGACGGTAATCGCTTTTAGTATTCGTATGTTTCTTATTGGTGTCGAATATGCTATAATTTTACCTTCAATATGGTTATATCTCAAGACGTTTGAAGTTGGTACTTGGTATTTAGGTTTAGTGGTAGCTAGCTATACTGTTGCATCGATGTTGAGTTTACCTGTGGCTGGTAGGTTATATGATCGAACACGAAGAACGAAAGCAATTGTGATAGTCATGAATTGTTTTGAGATCGTTGGTAATTTAATCTATTCCCTTCATTTCCATTCAAGCTTACCATTGATTGGTAGATTTGTTGCTGGTCTTGGGGATGGCTTTTTTGCAGCCGCCAATGGCGAGGTGTCGGCTGTTTATCCAACACGAAAAAGAACAGGTATATTCGCATTAATGGAGTTAGGAAGAGTTTTTGGAATTACATTTGGACCATCTTTGAATTTATTCTTACAAAATATAGATTTTTCGATTGGTTATTGGCATTTGAATTTCGGTACCATTCCAGGATTTGTTATGGTTTTCGTTTGGATTTTGATGGAAATTTTAACGGTTTTATTTGTGCATGATCTGTCGCGTGAGCAGAATAGAAAACAGCCCCCCGTCTTGATTGAAATCAATGAAAATTCAAACAATGGCAAAGCAAAAGAAACGATGAAATTGAAAGAGACATCATTCACTAATCCAGGGAGCCCTTCTTTTGACAATGATCACATGCCATTGTTATCAGATAATAAAGACACAAGTTATAACAAAGGGACATCAGATCATATATTTTCAAATTCACCATCTGAACCTCATACACCTGCTTCTCTGAAAGACTCATTTGCTGAATTATGTTCCCTTGAGATATTAGCTATCTTCTATGCTGATTTAATCTTATGGCTTGCACAGACAGAGTTTGAGGTTTTAGCACCACTTATTACACAGGAAGATTTTGGCTGGGCTGAGACATATTTAAGTGTGATTTATATCATTGGTGGTTTGGAATTAATCTCTATTTTTATATTGATTTGGTATATTGGCAATCGCGTCAATGATTTAAATTTACTTATGGTGTCTTTATGTCTATCAACTGTGGCATTGAGTCTATTGGCGGTTTATGAAACTCAACGTTATAAGCCAACTTTAAGAATAATTATCTTTTGTGCGATTGCTTTTTTAGTATTTCTATCAATTCCATTAAATTTGGTTGCATCGAAATCATTATTAACTAAAATTACACGTACAGATACTCAAGGGTTTACCCAAGGCATATATGCCTCAATTAGTCGTGTAGCTCTTATAACAGGTCCAATTATTGCTAGTTCAGCTTTTCATCATTTGGCATTTTTTAGTATTTTTATGGTGGCTGGTTGCATATTAGGATTAATATGGCTATTTGCCTGCATGGAGCGGATACATAATAGAGTATTAGCACATGAATTTGATAAATAATGATAAACACGAAGATCTTATTTTGATATTACAATGTTAGATGTACTGATAATTCAAGTTATAGAGAAACTATGATACATTAATGTATTGATTTATATAAGTTAAAGGAACAATTAAGAGGATACATTAAATATAACAGATTAAATAATAATTATCTATGCTGCTATTACCCATATTTCTTTAATTTGTAAATCATTCCTAGAGATCATTCTTTATTAATGTTTTTCTTAAATTAACGTCACAATCAATCATCACTTCACTTACATCTTATAGCTAATACGGAAGCTGAGGCATAAGTCCCTATCCCCGTAAACGAGGCAGTTGCAAATACATCAATGTTTTCTTCCATTGAACATTGGATTGCTGTTCTGATGTCATCGTCGTAACAATCAGAGATAAAAACTTGACAAACAATTTTGAATCGAGAAACAAGTAACCAATGAACGCGCGATCGAATCGACTGCGAAACAATAGAAGACAAGGCTAATAAATCTTGTTCGTTAATATTCGTTACGCCACAAACATGCACCCTTAATTCATATTGTATCGCATCAGTAATAGCTGCACTGATTGTTGATGATCTCAAGGTAGTACCTGAACGCAGCGATTTCTCAAAATAAGCAGGATGGTTTGAATTCAGCGGTGACATAACATTTTCCCTTCTGATCACTTCAAAATTACTGCTTTCTTTATTCCTAACTTTTTTCGTGTCAGCTTTTATGGCATTGTCCAGGGATGAAACGTTTAAAAACTGCTCTAAAGTAATTAACCCTTCTGTATCCCTAGATAAATTTTTCTTGGCGTCGAGCCGAGGCGATGATTCCCGGGATACTGGTGAGTTCGGTCTCCTACTGGTTGCGCCTCGTTCGTCAGCATTACGTTGTTTTCTGGCTTTAAACGGTTCTCGACTTTGATGTTTCAACAATCTGAGAGATTCTTTTAGACGGTGCTTTAGTCTTAGGCTACCTTGTCTTTTAAAATCTTCTGTTCTTTGGGCCGTAGATTTGTCCACGATGTCTTCTAGGTCGGCGTTACCGTCAAAATACAACGAAGGCAAAGAAAGAGAATGTTTTAGAGCTGACGAGATATTAAATCTCATATCACCATCGAAGTAATTACTTTCAGTTTCATCTGTAACAATAACAGCAGGCGCCATACTCTTTCTGTGTGATTGTAATAATGTCCTTTTGAATCTCGAAGAAGATCGACTTTGGGTGTTGCGCCTTCGCAAATTAGTATCATTGTTTATGTGCAACTCTCTCATTTGAGAAGACAACTCATTTAATAAATGACTATCAAATGGCTCAGTACTGGGAATTTCACTGAGATCAGTGACGCTGATGTTTTTGTTGTTGCATTTGACTTTGTGGTCAACGACTTTGTTTCTGTTGTTGTTGTTGTTGTTGTTGTTGTTGTTGTCAGCGTTGAATGTTTCACTTGAGTTGTGATACGGGTCGTCTATAACATCCAATTTTGTGGTATTTTCCAAAGCTAGCTTATTCCGTCGTGATTGTAGAAGGTCTCTACGCGTACCATCCCTTCGACTTTGAAATATCTCTTCTTGTCCAAACGAAGTAGACTTATAATCTTTTGATAGGTCAAAGGCTAATTTATTATTTGATTCAGAAGAGATACGATCTGATCCAACACCTCGGATAAAGCCTTTTTCATTCGATGGATAGTCTGTTAGATTATTTTTCTGTCTCTTATTCTGTACGATGTAATCATATCCTAATCGATTCAAAGATGACAGTGCGCAAGGCTCTGGGTTTTCTGCGATAAACTCGGAACTGCTTCGTGTTGGTAAGTAATCGCTATCATTCTCAATGGTTGCTTGACTTGAATCTGTATCCACATCTCCGTCTTCAGCCATCTGGAATTCCTCCATTGTCTGCCTATAATTTGCTGTATATTTATTATCATCGAAATAAAACCATTCCATAAGATTTCTTCCTTCCATCTGTAATATTATGTCCAATCCAAGCGAAGGCATTTACTATTGCAATCTGACATTCCGTTCCTTATGGCATGCAGTGTGCAAGAAACAACGGAGTAATAGATATATAGTGTTGAGCAAACAACAACCAAACTACGTAACCGATCTACCACAAATGTGTTTTATTGTAACTTTTGTATAAATTATGGTTGTGGTTGCATGCCAATTGATCAGCGTAAATCATTCTTATAATCGAACGAGGTTCAACGCTAACTTTACATGCACCTATATAGTATACTCAGCGAGTATACTATGTCTATAACAGAATCACAGAAGCTACTATACTGTATATAATGTCCTCATTTGGATTATGTTTGGAATGAATAAAATGATTTGAAATTCTTAAAACGTGTATAAGATCAATATAAATGTAATCTATATAAATGGTCATATAATAGGCAATAATCGGCTATAAATGGTCAATCAGTTGAGATTGTTATACGAATCAAACTAAGTGCATGCATGTCTCATGCATTCATTTTCTTTGATATCCTTAAAGGTTCTCAATAAATGATGATGATGATGATGATGATGATGATGATGATGATGATGATGATATTCATTTTCTTTGGACATCATAATGTTTATTGATTGAAAGATGTACATAGAGATAAAGTATCTTCTAAAGCTCTTAAAATGCCGCCAGTAAAAAGGTGGATAAGTTGTACAATGTAAACAAAGCTGATATATACTAATACACATATAGATATGTATTATATTATTTGTCTTTACTGAACTGATGTGAGAGTGCTCAATGCCATACAGTAGAGCGTGTAATATAATTGAAAGTAGTAGTAAAAGTAGCAGAATGAATGTCTAATTTTTTTATATAGATGTGTATGCATATATGCGACAAATACGATCATTGTAATGATTGCCCGCAATAATCCATGGTGACAAACAAATTGACACATTGACACATTGAATACGAAAGCTGTCATTGCAAAAAGGCTTGAGAAAATATTCCCTTTGTTAGATAAAAGCCACGCAGCTCATAGTGTCGGGAAATCTATATCATCTTTGCAGAGTATATCATTTCATAGCCTCATTCCATAACGGCCCTCGACTCTACGTAGACGCTCCATCATCGGAGCATTTACGTGTATGAATTGAGTTGAGGGCTGTTATGTTATATGAGGCCCGATGACTGGCTAATATATCATTTCGATTTCTGACTTTTCAGGTAAAAGCGTTCAGTTGCCTTTAGTACTGTACCGAAGTTCCACGATTGTTGTGCTGGGATGTTGGAGTTGTAACTACCAGACTACCCCCTACGAGCTAGATCTCCCTTGATTCCACCCGATGGTTACTACTTTAAATCCCATTATCATCATCAGCATCATTTTTATTTCAATCAGTTGGTATAGGCTTAGTGTAAAGGTTCTTAAATATACACATGCTTATGATGTACAATTAATGATCAATTGAATTGATCATGCAATGATTGTGGTCATCCCGCAAGCATAAAAGCTTGTAATTGCCGGAAGAGTGTACTTATGAATAATTGGCAATCTTCTAATCAGTACAAGTATGACGGTTGCTCTCCTGTGTGTAGGATTACGGATTTACGATCTACACTGTAGTTTGGATTCATTGTCTCGTATTTTTCAACTACAATCTACTGTATGACCGAACTATGAATGATAGCGACATAAAATCAAAATTAAATTTGTTCCGACGTTTAAACATGCTGTTGACATTATCTTTAAGGTTAAAAGAAATATTTTATGTAATTAAAAAATATATATATAGGTAAAATATGCCAAGATATAAATTTAACATTCTAAATTGAACAAATTTAAATATCTAATCTTAACTTTTTGTCGCTATCTTTTATACTAAAATGTTTAATTAGGTGATAAAATCTAAATCTGATACGCATGCGTACGATTATTTGCGACCTTCCAAAATGGCGTGTAAACAACGTTTTTAACTTACGCCACGGCTATTTGACCGTCCTGCCGGTCAAATAGCTGTATAGGGCTATTTGACCGTCCAGTTATACGCATGCGCAGTAGGTCATATTAAATTATCTGATTGTTGATGTTGACCAATCAGAAGTCAATTGAGTTTCATATCCGGAACAAATTTACAGACTGGACGGTCAAATAGCTCTGTGAACTATTTGACCGTCCAACGAAATCAACATGGTTTTTACTGTCATTTATCTGATGTAAAGGCTGGACGGTCAAATAGATCCATGAACTATTTGACCGTCCAACGAAATCAACATGGTTTTTACTGTTATTTATCTGATGTAAAGGCTGGACGGTCAAATAGCTCTGTGAACTATTTGACAGTCCAACGAAATCAACATGGTTTTTACTGTTATTTATCTGATGTAAAGACTGGACGGTCAAATAGATCCATGAAATATGTGACCGTCCAACGAAATTAGCAGGAGTTTTTACTGTTTTATCTGATTTATTGGCTGGTCGGTCAAATAGTTCACAGAGCTATTCAGTTCACAGAGTGGCAGAGTCTAGCGAAATTAACATGGGTTTTTACAGTTCCGTATCTGAATTACAGGCTGGATGGTCAGGCATGCAAAATGACAAGTACCAGTAATGGTATAGCTATTAAGGTAGTTACAGGTATAGCTATGTTACAAACATGAATCGACTCTCGCCACTAACATTTCAATAGGTAAAATGGACCTAGGATAAGTGACTGGTCACTATAACAGGTCACATGATATGATGCCAAAACTGGATTTGATGATCAATATTGATGACTGCTTATATCATAATTTCACGTAGTCAAATTTCCCTGGTAGAGGTATTGCATTCAATTCCTTATCCCATTCAGTAAATATTGCACGAGGAGACTGAAGAGTGAAGTAGTATTTTACTGTGTAGCTGTATACTGTTCCCAGAAGGTGCATTATTTTCTCCATATTTATTATCATCTAAATTCATGCCAAATCAAAATATATTTTGTAAGTATAAATTGCAGTTAGTAGTAGTATTACACAGAAATTGACACAGGAAATAGTAAGCATACACAATTCTATAAACACGCCTGTCTCAGGAAAAACATGGTAATGAATGTTTACATACAAGAAGACAAGAAGAAGTAAATACAATGTATCAGTGTAGACTCGCAGGAGCTTGCAATAATTACATTACAAGGATATAGAATTTCAAAACCAAATAACGGACCCTAAAATAAATGTTTTTAATCCATCGAGAGTTTCGATTTAGTTATTGTTGCTCAGAATTGATAAAAAATCAGTATATCAATGTAGTATCTATCTGTAAACCCATATACCGTATATTACCTGTTGTGTAGTGATATTGGAATTTTTTTATCAACATGACTATGCTATATTGATATTAAAGCTTTACCCATCGCAGCATTCTCAAATTGATATTAAGATATTCGGGTAAGCAAAAGCCTATCATTTTCTATCATCTGACCACTTGATGGGTATTTGCACTTCTTCAGAATATCTACTATATAGGCGTCACAAAATGTAAATCAAGTTAAAAGTGGAAAACTATGAATTCTGAATAAGAATTAAAGATTCTGAATAAGAATTAAAGCTTTGACAGACTAATGGGGGAAATGATGTTGATAGTGAACAAATGATATGTGACTTAGTGAGAAATACTGTAAATACATAATTTTATATTAGCAACTGTATGCATATCTCACATTTATGTTTAATTAGATATCTGAAAAGTCAAATAAATGATGCAGGCAGAGTCAAATTAATTTTGTTTGCAAGCTAGGCAGGAGGTTTTCAAATAGTTTCTGAGAAAAGTTGTAATGAGTACAGTGCACAGAAGTAGAAATTATTGTTTCCTCAAGTCAAAAGGTTGGATTATGATTTATGATATTTTATCTTAGGCTATGCATGATCAGATGCTCATTTCCCCAGGCATCTGTATCAGAAAAGGTGATTGTTTTGATTGCAAGCTAGGATGCATGAGCTGCATAATAAATAGGAATATCAGCAGTGTTCTTTTTTCACAACCCTACAATGAAAAATTAAATAACATTTTCTAAATATTCTTCTGTCAGTAATAATAAACAAATCCTCAAAAATACAAATGGCTGGTATGCAAGATAAGGTCACTAAATTTTGAAATATTGAAGAAAATGAGTACAACATGCATTCCATGAATCCACACACAACATAGACATGATAACTAAGGATTAAACAGATATTTTATCATGCACTTTAGTATAACAAAGGTTTAGTATCACACTATGTGATAATTCCAATGACTGTATGACGCAATTAAGAGTCAAGAGCTTGGTACTGCATGAGTGCATGTCATATGGTGTATAGCCTTTCAAACTATCATCCCTATATACCCTGTCCAGTGTCCAGCATCATATCGAAATTATCTTATATACATTTCATTCTAAAATCAAATCGTCCTATAGTGCCAACAAACACCACTGCTGGTCTGGTTCTGACAGTGCATCAAAATGAAGAGCAACCACTAGGATAAGGATTATGTATGTAGTTGTAGATAAAATAGAATTAATAGCCCATGGTCATTGCTCACATCTAAGCCTGGTCTACATTTCACTTTTAATTCCACATCGTGGTCTACAGGCTACAGCCACAAAACACAAGGCAAACATTGCAAGGTAGGCTACACAACTTGCAATAGCTTATCATAGCTTATCAATTTACATAGACTGATATCGAATAAAACTTACCGGGAACTTTTAACATTGCCTGGTTAGTGCTGAAAACTTGAAAAGCTTACTTTGAAGTGCTCAATATATTGCAGCCATCATAGCATCATAGCTAGCATTTAAAAAACAAATTCCGCTGATGGCGAATCACGTTTTCCAATCGATGTTATCCCGATAAGCTCGTCTTTTCCGTTTATAGAGCAATCAAATTATATTTCTGCGGTAGACGGTATCATCCTCAACATATAACGTAATAATATAGCTACATCCCTTAAATCCCATATCAAATCATGCTCCAAATGGACAGAAATTATCACTAGACTTGCAGATGAACCCAAATGATCATAAGTTTTCTTTTCTCATGTGAGTAAAATCAGCTACTGCGCAAGCGTGAGCGATCCATAATGGCTTCCAGCTGACGTCACTGGACGGTCAAATAGACACTTCGTTTAACTTATCATTTATTTCAGAACAGGAGTATTTTTGAAATTAAAGGATTGTATGATGGTGGAACCAGAAGAAGGAGTACGTATATGTTTAATATACGATAGCTAGATCCACATGTCGTAATATGTTAATATTATGTATTTGTTTTGTAAGTGAAAGGGTTTATGAAGAGAATGGTTGTCCTTTGTTCTTGAATGTTGATGTTGAACCGTTGAACGAAAGAAAGAGTCTCGCAACGCAAACTCAATTACTCAACGAGTTTTAATTATACAAGTTACTTATCTACTTGTTATTGCTGATCTTTGTTTTAGGAATCAGAAGTTTTTGAGATCGTTGATTTCGTGAATGCCACAGAATGGGAAAGGTAGGCTACTAGTAACTTGTATGTTTCAATAAAAAGATGAAACTTGAACTCGTACTCGTTTGGGCCTCTATGCATATGATATAACAAGCTGGCATATTTCGACTTTCGTAGATTGGAAAGTAACTTGCACAATGCACATGCATAGGTTTGTTTGTTATCTTCAATCTTTGAGAGTCCATTAAGATAATTGCTCAATACATCCCTTTATCGTGTTGTTGCCTATTTTCCATTGAAAAGTATAACCATGTCGTATGCGAAACTCAGAACATGTCTTTTTGTATTGTTGATGTAAGTTAAATGATCGTTTTGTGTTTTATGTTATGGCATGTCCGACGACTTTCTATTACAGACAATAGTATTTCGTTAGATATTGTTCAAGCGGTAACATATCGTCGCGATTCTGATGTAGAGCCGGCCTTTTAATGAGCGTTATAATTTGATAAAGACCATTACTCCATTTCATTCTCGCCTACATACGTTGATCAATACTTCCTCTATTCTGTGATATCTACGTCATCAAAAGCAGCTGAAAACATTGCCATCGTTCTACCTTCAAAACAGCTAAACAAACAATGCAATGTAATCAAAGGTCGTAGAGGGTAAATTTGCAAGCGAAGGATTTCCTTTTGGAATTACAATATATTGTAGCCTAGACCTATTAATTAGAAGATATTCAACAGCCTGTCTAGCCTACGGCCTTACACCATTTAGTTATTGGACTATGTTTCAATTCTTTTTCACAATTGGGAATTTATTTACTGATGGGTATGACTGCAGATACTGTCTGTGATTTGATAAATAAACAAATTGCTTATACTTGAAACTGTGAGACTCATTTATTTGCTACCAAGCTAACATTTAAATGTCAGTTTAGTCGTGCACACTTTAAATAATCATGGAATAATTCATAAAATGGGAATAGCAGACTTTGACTCAATTTTTGCAAAAAATTTATGCGATGTAGCTTCTTGTGTGTCAAGGGCTATGTAGCACAATCAATGTAGGCCTAACTCAATAAAATGTGTGTGTAAATTAGATGTCAAAGATGTACTTCTAATTTGAGTGTGAACAATTTTTTTATGTTGAAAGTACTTTTGCAATAACACAGAAACAATCTTTCATTCAAGTGTATATCCTGGATGTTGGGAGATTGCTTTTGGAGAAAAGTTTTCTATTCGTACATGATCTTCTTGTATTTTTACTTTGCGCAAGCACTTCCCCCTCAAAAATGCAATCAAAGTTACGATTTTGTGTCTCATTCTTTTTCTCCAACATTTACCCGTTTATTTTCCACAAGAGAGTTTACACAGGAAAAAACACTAAACATTTTACTTAATTGTCTCTAAATAAAAAACAGCTGAACCAAATGACAATCTGCTTTCGGAATGATGTTTTCAACGTTCAGCTCAAGATTTTGAGCTATATTTGATCAATATAAGGGAGGATCCAGGAAAAGATATAATAAACCTCTAAAGTCAAAAACTTGTAGTTTTGGATTTTCTCACTCAAGTGCTCACGCGATTAACGCCTCTTTACGACTTTGTCTAAGCAGGTTATCGCTACTGGATATTGAAGGTGTGTGACTATTTTTAATACGCATCAACTATGCCATGAAAAAGTGAGGGAAGCCGTGAGAATCAGTGTAAAAGAGTGAGACTCACGGCAAAGCCGTGCGACTTGGAATGTCTGACTTACTTGTTAAATTTGTTGGCCATTGCAGGCAGAGGCGGCACATATTTTACAGAACAGAACGTACATTTGTAATGACTTGGATGGATGATATATATACTACCACTATGCACACAGTTGTCCTTTCTACCTTATTTTATGTAGGCATGTGGTAATGAAATCTCAATATAATGTTCAAATGAACTAATGTGCACACTTTAATTATCCCTAGTTTATCCTGATACCGTAAAGGTCACTGTGCTTCTTTGCTGTGCCAATCAGCACTAAGTGTGTAGCCATGGTGCAATAAAAGCCTGAATACTGGCAATACTCTGAAGTTTCCCAATTTCTTGACTTTCTCAATTGAATAATGTTTTGAATTTTGAAACTTTTACGAACCGAAAATTCAAACCAAAAGATATACTTACTATAAGAATGCTAGATTCTAGAAGGCAAAACATTTATTGGACCCTGTATGTAGCCTATTTTGTTGGAATTTGGGAAATGTTACTTGAATTTTAATGTGTTTGAGATATATTCTTTAACCTAGATTTGTAGCAAAATTGGAAGAGGTCATCAGAGAATGGAAATTAGAATCGGGTTGCCTGATAGCAAAATCATCACCAAAACAAATTCACAAAAAAAGTGTTGCTGGTAAAGAGAAAATAATCAGAAGTACTGCTGAGGTAGGCGTACTTATAGTCTACCAAGATAAAATAACAAGAACCAAAGCAGTGCAAATCAAATTTGTGTGTGTCAAGAGTTGTTTAAAATGGTCACAATATCACGCACCTTTACTAAAATTGTCCAACTAAACTGTAATTAACATCTTATCATTGAATAATTCTGATTTAAAACAGCTACATCGACTGATATCAATAACATCCTCAAAACTCTGTATTTGGTGACCTTGTGTGTGGTATCAACATTTTTTGAGCATAATTATTGAAAATGAGGGTTTTTTACTATTTATATATTTTCTTGTTTGGATGGCAACATGATTGACAAGCACATTAGTATTTTTCAGTTATTCTAGACTTTGAGCGAATGTTGTTATACTAACATTCAAACAAATCTCATTTTGCGCAATTCAGTTAGCGGTGTTCTGAAATATTTTGATGATTGCGACACTTCAAAACATTTCACTCAAGTAAATCATTACTATTGAAGAATATTGAAGGCAAAATCTGTCCCTGATATTTTTTTCGCATTGAACAAGAAAACCAAAAGTACATTTAAAGAATATAATTTATAACAACAGGCTCTATCCCAGAGAAGAGCAAAAGTTTTATTTATGTCAAATTTCATCTCTATTGACTAACAATTTGAATGAAGACTTTGAGACAACTGTTCTAAAATTAATTGGTTCTGTCTATCACCTGCACTACATATGCCAATAATTATTTCATTAGTAATTGTGAATTATCAACAAATTGATAGATGAATCATGAACCAATAATTGTTTGCATATCATTCTTTATAGACAGCCAAATTTACCGGTCAGTTAAAATGGAGAGAAAAGGCAGTCTTTTGATATTGTTGATCATTTTTCCTGTTTTTTTTTTAATGAACTACTAATTGTAAACCTAAGAAAAGTTCACTAACATAGCATGTTTTTTATTTCTCAAGTTTTCAGTATAGTTTATCAGATAATCCTTTGCCACATTCAAAGTCTGTCCGTGATTTGGGTATATATTTATCTTCAGATCTAAAACCAAGTACACATTGTCATTACATAAATTCAAAAACATTTACCGGTAAACAATCACACTGTCTTTTATAAACATTTCTACAAAATGATGCAGTAAAACTCGCCAAAGCTTATTGTATTTACATCCGTCCTCTTCTTGAGGCATGCTTGACAGTTGCCAATATGGATTCCTAGGGTGTTCAAAGACATCAAACTTATTGTGTCTGTCCAACGCTATGTCACAAGAGCAATATGCAAACATGAAAACATTCAGTATATCAGTTACTGTACTAGACTTGAGATAATTTGACTCGAATTGTTAGAGTATTGGTGTCTAGTATTTGATCTTTGCATGACTTTCAAAACATTAACAATCTCATTGATATACCCTCTAAACAGTTCTTTAAATTTGCCGCAAATATTTATTCTACTCTCGGTCATATCCAAAGGTTAATTCTAGTTTGATTCAAAGATCAAATTTGACTTTAAATAACATCATTTCTCAAATAGAGTCATCAATTCTTGGAATTCTCTAGCAGAAGACTCAGTTCTAGCCTTAAACTCTTTCAAAATTAAATTATCCAAAGCTGATCTTTCTAAATTCTATAAATGTTATTTGTTTTGAGGAAAAAGGTACATCAGATATGCCAGAATCAAATGTCAAAGGCTTCACATAAAATAACTTACTTTCAATTCAAAGAAATTTATCCTGATCCTCCTATATTGTCCATAGTTCTATTTGGAAATTATGGACTACTTTGAGCATAGAAAGCTGCATCTGACAAGAGAGGCTTATGAAAATATTTTGTGTCATGCAGTGCATGTTTCATTACATGTCAAAATCAAACAGGACGACTCAAATAAAGTTTTTATTGAAATAACATTTTTTGTATTAGTAGCTGGTTAATAATGTATGTTGAGAAAATTTACATTTCAGAATAAAAGATAATTTGTCTCTTGCAGGTTTTACAAGGCGGATGGTCATGTGATACGGTGGAAATCAATTTTGCTGATTTTTTATTTGATTTCTCACATTACACTCCCAATGTAAGATGTGATAGTATCATTGAAGGTAATAATGTTGTTTTCTTTGAGTAAGATGTTATGGTGTTCGCCCCTCATTGTGTGTCACTTTCCCAGTCGGTATGCAATCCATTAACTTTTCATATTGTTCACTTCCTCTTAGAATTCAAAATCTACCTCTCAGTGTCTTACAAAAGGTTTAGCTTTCCCGATTCTTTCCCGAGTTTGGCCCATCAATCTTTCAAATGTCAATTTTCTTGTAATTTTGCTGTAGCCTTCTGAAATCTAGGATTGCAGGATTCCAACTTTTGTCAGACCATACCACCTCTATAATCCTAACTCTTGTGCAAGCAGGAATATCCAATTGTGGTGTAGGATGGGACCTTCAAGCTTCTTCAAAAACATTTATTATGTATCTTCGTCACAGTGACTGACCTCAACATTTTCATAGTTTCCAGTCATTATGTTCTTGTTTGACTTCTAATTCTGAGGTCACTGATCCGATCCCTAGTTGAAACAGAATGTGCTTAATCCCACATCAGTGAAATTGTGCTAACCTCAATCAGACATAGAATACAAGCTTAGATATACAAAGCATAATATCTTTATATTTACTAATCAAACATCCAACACTCTGTCAGCTAAAAGAAGTGGTAAAGTGAACAATCCTGCTGCAGCTGCCCTTGTCAAATGGCACAAGTCATGCTGTTGGAAAATATATTTTAAACCCTGGCCAAAGTTTTATTGAAAGCATGATGGGAAAAGCAAGAAGTACAATATGTAGTATCTCCTTCCCCAAGTTCAACCCCTAGGTCCTGAAAAATGAATGTCCATGTGCAACAAGATCACCAAAACATATCCGTTCATACCATTATGTTAAAATTGTTCATTGTAATGTATTACAGTACAAATGAAGCTGCATGTATCAGTAAACCACATGAATTCATTATTTATTTATTCCTTAGATGGAAGAGATGCTCCTCGCTATTTTCTTGAGTTGATGGATGCTAAATTTGATTTCCCAGCAAGAGCTCACTGCCTCACAAGATGGTAACACTAATACTATATTTTACCTACATTATTCACACCAATTGTGGTTAATAATAATGTCCAAATAATTGTTGTGTTGATATTGCATCTTTTAGGTATGGTACAAAACAATTCCTCATTCTTTCTCCTGGTTCAAGTAGTGAAGCAATAACAACAGAGTCAAAAACTAATCTACTTCTCAGCTCGGTTTCTATTGCACTTGCTAATTCAAAATGGTAAATTCCTACTATTTTACATTGCAATGCATACTGCTCTATAACTCATGTTTGTTAGCATTCAGACCAATACAATTGTTTCTGATTATTTGACTTCCTACTGTAGACATGTTGTTGACATTGACTAACATGCAGCTGAGAATATACATACAGTTAAACTTGTACATGCCATCTCTTGCAAGAAGTAGATAAATTGACCTCTATATGCAGGTGACCTTTATATACAGTGCTAGTTCAATAGAAAATAAATACTATTTTAGGGATATCAATAGTGACCACTATAGACAGGTGGCCGCTGTATAGAGGTAACTCTATAACAGGTTTGACTGTACTAAAGATACAATTCTTATGTTTTCTATTTTAGTCATATCCCAATATTTATTCAAATTCAACAGAGGCTGAGACGGTTTTTTGTTGGGACTTGCATTGGAGGGGGATTCTGTACCTCATTTGAAATGATCAATTTAAGGCGTGGTCCTCCCCAATGCAATCACATTTCAGGATTATTGGATATGTTCAAAGCAAAATTGGTTAGTGTATGATTTTAATTTTTTATTCGATAATGTAAAAATATTTTAGACATTGTTTATCTAATGTCATTATCAAGGCATGCAAATGTCTGAAACATCAAATTTAAACTCATTGAGTGATTTTTGTTTGCTATCATTTCTTTTCAAAGAGACTTTAGAGAAAGATAATGTAAGCTTGTAAAGATCATCTAAGTAAGGATAGGGTACTCCCGCGGAATTTTAAAATTCAAGTTATATGTTGATACTGTGTATTGTTCTCTGCTATGGCAAGTGACTGGATTATAGACAATACCAACTTCCTTTGTTAAGCTAATTTAACAGAGCTGACACCTGTCTGTATCAACTACAAAGAAGAAGTGCATAATTTATTATATTTTGTTTATAAAATGAAATTTGTACATACATTAATAATCTTTCATAACAAATATTTTTCTTTGCTATAATATATTTGTGGTATTTTTGAAGTTCAACATTGTTCTTTATTTACATGGAATGGCTACTAGTTTATGAAAAACATAACATTGTTTACTCACATTTTGATCACAACTTGAAATGATATCATAAGGACTAAATTTGAAGGTTGATAATTTATTAATAAATGATTGTCAATAAAACATCCCAAGTTATAACTGGGTAACTTGGCAAACAATTCAGGTTACTCTCTGCTTCATTACAAACCACTTGAAATATTAAGTCAAAAAAAGTTTAAATCAAATGACACTTACTACTTATGCTCTAGCTTTCGGAACATACGCATTCTACATTGCCATTTTTGTTTTGGTAAAATAAAAAAACGTTCAATCAGCTAATCATGATTGGAAAATTTTTTCGGCTATTTCCAGATCAAAACTATTTTTAATAATTTATTTCTGCCATCATTTGGATTTCACCACAAAGGTAGGCCTATCATAGGATTACATCTAACTTGAAGGGGGTCTCACTTCATCCAACTACAATTCATCAGACATTACGGTATCTTATTCTAATCAAATAGTTTCTGATATACTTATATCTTCATTTTGTTATAAAGTATGTCATGTCAGTGCAATGAAGTAAGCAACAAGCTCACTGCGTTCTGAATTTAATGTTTGATACATTCTTCTTTCTTTTTATTTCAGAATTGCACCAGCCTTGATTCCATCTCTATTGCTGTTCGTTTTACATATATTCTGAGTGAGTTAAATACTTGTGGCAGTTGGTTGAACAAGGCAAGAAGAACAACTGTATTCAATCAAGATGCAAAACTTGTATATTCAACGCTACCTCTTTTGCCACTAGAAGATCCTGTTGGGTATGATTTAAAATGCTATTTTTCATTCAGCAATTCAAAAATTATTGAAACCTTCAGGCCCAGGTTTTCAAAATATTGTACTGCAAGAATTTTTAAAACAACATACAACAATGTACAACTGTTTCTTTGCTAAGCACATTCCAAATTAAAAATTAGTTGACTACCGGTATGCGATAGATTTTTCTTGTGTTTCTTCTTGGAGTGTATATTCTAGATATTGGGACATTTTATGTCTACATGTTTTTCTTGTGTTTTTACTTTGCACCATCATTTCTCCTTCAAAAACACAGCCGAAGCGATTATTTTGGGTTGTTTTGTGTCTCACTCTTTTGACGATACCGGAAACTCATTTATTTTGCAAAGATGATTCACACTGGAAAAAAGACTATCCGTTAACCATTTTACTTATTTGTCTCTAAAAAAGAAATAAACAAACCAAATAACAATCTGATTTGAGAATGATTGTTTCCAGGTTTCCACTTTTTTCTATTGAGTGTTTATCCAGTTGGCAACTCTTTCTGACTTAGCCTAGGCAATTGTATTTTTTGTTCCAATCGACTGTACAGCGAAAGCTCGCAAAGACTTCCAGCAGCAATAATCCTGTCTAGGCTAAGCTGCAAAGAGGTGTAGTCGCTTGAAAAAAATCAAATCTGCATTTTTTGACTATACACTGTATACAGATACCAATATCTCTTTTGTTGAACCTCAAATCTTAATACAATTATTGCTACATTTCTGTAGCTGATTGTTGAAATTTGAAACAATTATTCTGAAAGCAGATTATCTTTGATTTGGCCGATTTTTTCTTTTTATAGACAGAAACTTGAAAACGTTTTGGTTTTTTCCGTTGTAAACCTTCTTATACCCTGGTATTGTAAAAAGTGTTAGGCATAAAATCTGCAATGTTTGCTGCATTTTTGCAAAGCAAAAACCTGCATTTTTGCAAAGCAAAAACAAAAGAACAAACTTTCACTAATAGAAAACATTTCTCTTTCTAAAGAAACAATCTCCCAATATTTGGGATATACCCTTAATGTAAACTAGATCTAAATGTAATACGATGTTCTAAAGTTTTGAAGAAATGCATAAATTGTATCTCCAAGTTGTAATTCATTTGCTAAATATCTAGATTCATGACACAGATAACAAATTTGGGCTGTTATTATTTTTGAAAATTCTTAGATTTTGAAAGGTATTGTTCCGAGCTCCCTTTCTTTGGCTCTTTGTTGATAATTCTGGCATCAGACATGGATAAATTAAATTTCTTGCATTTGATATTTGCATATTGGATCGTTATTGCATTTTAATTGATATTCCTCTTCATTTGTCATAATGTTCTTTCCTATTTATAGAGAATTGCATTTAGCCGTTACATGGCCCAAGCTATCTGAGGAGTTGGTTGTTGACAATGAAGATTATTCGTACGTTGTTTGCTTATATAAATCACCTGCTAATCTCATGAAACTTGTGACAATTACCAAAACTTGATTCTTAGAACTTTCAAAATTTTAATTTTTGTCTTGTAGTGATCTTGACCCTATCAGTGCTCCATTATGGTCATTGCGTGCTCGTCTTAATGAATCATGTGAAACTTCATTACATCAGTATCTCAAGTCTTACCTGGCACTTTGTCAAACGTCACAATCAACACAACAAATTATGCGAAGTTTATCAAAACCAGAAGATGAAAATGGTAGATTGATGAACCATTGTATAATCTGTTTCTTTCTGTTTCTGGTCAGCTCTAAATATTATTTTTCAATCAATAGTGAATATTAGTGATATCACTGTTCATTGGTTTGCTTGCATAAGATATGCTGGTGTAGAGAAGTGTAGAGTCCCTTTAAGATTGAGCCAATTCTTATTTTTCTCATCAACGTTTGGTCAGAAACATCATTTTGAGGTTAATTTTTTATAAAGCAAATACTGTGGTGATATTCATATCAAGAAAAACTGCGCAATCCAGGGTCCGACAAACATTGAAATCCTGAAATCCTAGATCCCGGAAGGGTAGAGCAAATTCAGAAGAAAATTGATAATTTTATGATTTATTGGTCAAACCTCAACAGAAAATTGAGAAGAAAATGTTGAAATGCGTCTAGGATTCCTGAAGGCTGAACCTTTTTTTGAACCCTGGCGCTATCTTTATTTTTTATTCCCTCAAATTGGTTAAACCAATTTATCAATTGTAGTTTTTTCGTAATTTGAAGAAAAGTAATACAACTTTAAGCCTGACTACAACAATTGAATTTTTCTTGTTTACTTTAAGCTACGTTGACACTCACGCTCAACACACTTATATGAATGTGTACTCTGTGCACAATGGTTTACTTTATGAAGATCTATTAAGCTCAGTGCAATATGTACATAACACGCTTTACCAGGGCTCAATGAAATGGGGGCTGATGGGACCATCGATCGCAGGCATATTTTATTTTGGGAACAATAGAACTACCGCAAGCACAAAGTATCTCAATATTGCACACATTTCTTCATTTTGAGTGACTAGTGCAGAATTTTCTGAATTACTAGCTGTTATGAATTTCTAAGCATGTTTCAATCAATATTATTCTCACTAAAATAATGTCCTTTCATAGGAGAACATTTTTCACAGACACAACTATATTTTGTAGAACCCTGCAAACTGTCTACTTCTAGACTGTAAACATATCGATTAGACAGGATAAGCTCAACTGGCAGTATATACTGAGCTCCTGTCTAAACTTGGCCTAAATGTTTCATCTTATCATTGGATTGGCATCTAACCTTAACTTAGTATTAAACAAGGACCATCTTTTGCAACTTGGCGATCAAGGCTTATCTGTCATGAAATCTGTTAAAATTAATCTGAAGTGGTGCACCTTAGATTAATAATGGAGATATATCGCTATTCTCTGAGAGAGAAAACCATTCTTCTTAGCATAGAAAAGTGACTCTGTGCCTTTGATATGGCAATACTATCTACTTTCTATTTTCACTGTTGGTATGATTTGAAGTACTTAAACACAGTACAAAACTTATTGTTCTCTATTCACTTCTATTTATTAGAATTGTCTGGTGATATAAGTCTAGCATTTGCAAGATTGACAGATACAACGCCAACAATCACACAAAGTTTATCATCTGTTGTTAGTAAAGCTGCGTCTGGTCTAACAAAATCTAATCTAGATCTTCCACCTATTCCTGATGATGTCTTAAATGAACTACTTCAGGTAGATTCATTAACTTATTATATCACACATTGTTATCAGATAAATATATATCTAGTGCTTATTAGTAATTGGTTATCTTCTTATTGTTGTTTTAAGCTTTTATTTCCTGATTCCCTGTTGGATGAGACATATGCCGCATCTTTACAAAAAGAACTAGCTTCTGAGCAACAACAACTTGAAAGTGAATGGACAAAAGTCAGAGTAAGTATTTGTCTGCCAATCATTTAATCCTGAAGACTGTTTGGCTGGTACTCAGGGTCCGATAAAATATTTTTCCTTCTTGGATTTCAATTTTTTCTCCCAAACTTTTTGACTGATTTTGCTGTGTAAATGTTTTCATATACCGTATTTTTATTTTACGGTTGTGGTCATAAAAATATGATAAAAACTGCACAGTTTTACTATTCTGTCCAAGAAAAGAAAGCAGATGATTTTTCTTCTGATCATAAAACTTAAATACAACTATTTTTTACTCTTCCTTCTGAATTTGTGATTCCCCCATTTTATCGAACCCTGGCACTGGTACTTCTTGGCTGATGTGGTTCATCATTGACCTTCACTTTACAGATCTCAAGACTACTATCCAATCAACACTTGGCTCTAATGCCTACTTTGAAGGCTCCATATTTAGTTAACTTTGTGTCCCCGTAAAGCCTTAACAACGGTCCAATATGAATATATATAGTAATCGCAACTGATCTGAAACTTAAACTTAATTAAAAATGATAGGTATTTTAGACATACTCCTTAATTCCTTAATTTTGATTCCTCGTATTTAATATTAAAAAAGGAACATCATTTCTCATTTGCACACAAACAGTCACCATAACTGTCAAACTGTGACTGCATGTCAAATAGTCACTGTCTTATTTAATCCTCTGTGTAATCATATTTGATTTATTTTCTGATTTCAGAAGCATTGCAGACGGCTCAAGTCCGTCCCTGAACATAGTCTAACATCTCTGTTGGCATTAATTATATCATATGTGCATTATAACTATGGTGGTACGTACTGTCTTGTTTAATATACCCAATACTAACACCATAAATTTACTTAAAGCTATATTATATTAAGCTGTGGTATGCTGTTAGCATAAGGAAATGGAACATCAATATAGATAAATCAGTGTTTTATTTAGTGTCAAATATGGTATAATGTTATATTGTCAAACCTGTTACAACGGTCACCTATCTATAATGGTCACTCTATTAATGTCAAAAATTTTCTATGGAATCAACTCTGTATGTAAAGGCCTCCTGCATTAGTGGCCACTTCATTGGTAATCCAGTTACATCGTCCTCACATTACACCATCCACGTATTTTTACTGTAGTGTTATTGATAAAAAATTGATGTAGCAGTTGTTTTTAGACTTTAATTAGGTCAAGGACTAGTTTATATATTGTTAAAGGTGTTCCTGTGAATGAGGTGATAAATGAAATATTTTGATTGATACAAAAAAGAATAAGTTCGGTAGCACATACCATGCAAATACCGAATGTTTTTAAGTTTTGATGGATTATTAAGCTTGGAAGTTTAACTTAGAGTATGTTAAACATATAGTATGTTTAGAAGAAAATTATTTTACATTAGTTATTAACACTTCAGTAATACAGTACATGAAAACTTTATTCTATTAATCTACTCTGTATAACACGGCTACCTGTCTGTAGTGGTCAATTTATAGAGATATTTATATGTAGTGGTTCACTTACAAATTGTTAATATTATAATGATATTTATTTGTACAGGTATTCAAGCCGTTGCATATTTGTGGCATGAGTTTATTCTTGAGTTACGTTTTCGTCTTGAACACAACATCTTAGTACCAAGGTGAGTTTCCAATTTTTTCCTCATGCAAGAAATCTGTTATTTTAATGTAACGTTTTTGTCTATTGACTGTAATATCCCTTTTTGATGCCGCTGAATAGGGGGACATTAAGCAAGATAAAATATTTAAGTTTGTAAAGGAAATTCAGTTGGAAAGCAGCTGATCACTTGGATATTAAGCTTGATGGGAGCTTGACTGTATTTTTTTGATTTGGTTCTTTATTCTGCTAGGCTGGCTACTGGTCCACCCAACCTCAATTTTTGTTTGATTCATCAGAAACTCCAGGTATGTTGTTGTTTACTGAGCCTATTCAAATCCCTTTCGATTTAATGCTGGTTTTAGTTGGGGTTTTCAATAGGTAGATCATTATGTATTCAAATCTTCTACCCCTTTTGTAGCAATGTCCAAAACGATCAACTGTATAGTATGTATAGTATGTATTGATCATCAGTCCATAATAATAATTTCACTTTATCCCATATGTGAGCTTTTTATATGATATTTAATTTATCTGCCATCTAATTATAGATAAAAGGTGACAGAAAACTCATTGCTCGTAGATTCCATGATATAATACAATACGTCTGCAAATTATGGGTACATGATATTGTCCTATTTATGTTTGTTTAAATTTCTCATTTATCTACACAAATGTTTTCATGTCTTAATTATAAACCGAGCGCCACAGAACTAAAACGGCAGGTTTCTCCAGGCAACTCGAAATTCACGTAAAATGTTCATAAAAATACCATGAATACTTTCCCGTTTCTTGTTTTAGTCAAATTTTACTGTGGAGCTTGCCAGAGATGAATTTATAAATCATTTCACGGTCAGAGCCTTCTTAATTCATACATTTCGCGTTTCGTCATGCTTCTATGGATTCGCAAAATCATGGGAGAACAACAGAATCAAAGACCATGAAGCTCACATGCAGCATTTTCTCAAAATGATAAGAAGGCTTTGACCATGAATCATGAAATATAGATTGAATTTTTGAAGGGTTTACAATATAATTTAATTGAAACAAGAAATATGTAATTGTTTAGCATATTTTTATGAACACCTTTATTTGATTTTCATGTTGCCCGGAAAAACCGGCCGTTTTAGTTCTGTTGCGCTCGGTCTATTAGTGCATCTTTGTAGAGCAGTATCTCAGCAGCAGAGTGCCAGCAACATGTTCTGGAGGGTTCCTCCTAGCTTCACATATGTTATTTATAATTTCATTTGTCTACTAATTCTAACTATCTACTTTAAAATTTCCCTTAAATCTGTCTGTGTGTTCAATGACGCATTATCACGCAATCGTTACTGCACGGATGAGGATGCATTATATCTCATTCGGAAGGCCTGTTTTTTTGCATGGTTCAAGTATATTCAAAGTATTAAAATGTATCTTCTGTTACCGATACAAGCATCAAATAAACTTTCCCGGTCAAACTTTGTTGCATTGTTTCGTCTGCCAGACATTTGATTTAACACTAGATTAGCAATACAAAACACTCATAAATTTCAACAGCGCCTACGTAAACACCTGTGATTAAAATACTTCTGGCATTCAAAAGAGGAAATAGCAGTGAAATGCGAAATGATAACGACGTCTAATTTCCTTTTAGTACAAAGAAGATTAAAATACTTTTGGCATTCAGAAGAGGGAATGACAGTGAAATGATAACAACGTGGACAGAACACAAAATACCGTTTTCATTACATTCATTACACAAGGTTTAAATCTTAAGACTTAGGTATTGTTATGGGTATTACAGTACCAAAATACCAAAATATATCTATCACGATTGATTTACAAGCTAATATTAATAATGATAAAGTTTACTAATAATGAAATAGATGATAAAGTTTATAAATTAAATTATAAGCTATAAGGTAAGTTAATATAATGATAAAGTTTAGTATTTCTATGCAGGCCTATACATGACGCTATCTATGCTAATATTATTGCTTAATATAGCGCTTTACAAGGATCTAAAACCATAATTAGACACATGCTTTATGTGGTTTATACAGCATGTGTACAAAACGTAAACATGCTGTTAAAAGTGAAGATTAAACTATATATACATTACTATACAATTTATTATTTGACAAATTAATCTTATCTACTTTTAAATTAATGATATAACTATTTAAAAACGTTACTTTGTGTTCAGAATTATAAAATAAAAATAGTTTAAATCAGAAATATATTCCTAAAAACTTTTTGCGTAATTGCGGGTTTGTATAAAACAGCGCGATTTTGAGATTTTTGCGAACACCATATTACACATAATTATGTAGTCGATTATCGACTTTTTCTCAGTACTAGTTCCCCAAATAAACAGCCTTTTGTTCTTCTATTATTATTGTTATTATATGAATCACATTTGAATTTCCAATTGAACGTCATCTGATAGCTCAACCCGTTTGTGTTTCAGATGTTAAATTATTGCATTGTACAACGCCAGCAGCGAAACCGCTCTGTCCACGAAGAAGCAAATCTGAATTCACCATCAGGGACTTTATTTTCAAGAAATGAAGAATCAGATGACTGCCAGTCTGATGACGAATTCTATGAAACTGTTGAACAGTTAGAAAACGAATCTCAAAATGAATGTCGACCGTGTAGCCCATCAGGGACGCTGCTGAACACTTCATCACAACGAGAAGGAGTTTTGAGAGAAACTGAAATGATGTTATTAGGAACAAAAAACAAGTTGTGTATTCCAATTACTCAGGTTAGAAAGATAAGTAATGATTAAAAAAGAAACTGATTACAAGCTCATATCTCATTAGTTTTTTCCAATCACAAACTGTTGTTACATACTGTTTTCATTTTCCACAAATGCAAAACTAACATGTTTGTTCTATATTTTATTGGATGACAATGTCTTGGATACACCAGCACATCATTTATAATATACTTGTTTACCACTAAGCACCAAAGAGGTTGTGTAAGAGGCATTAGTGGACTGAGTAGTTGTCCACTTTGATTTTTCTGCAGGACCCTTCACCTATGACAGAGGACATGCTTGAAGAACAAGCCAATGTACTGACACGCCTTGGTACATCAGCTGAAGACAGTCGAATCAGAGCACAGATGCAAAGCGCATCATTACTATCAGATATGGAAGCGTTCAAGGTATGTGTATTCATAATTCAATAGTAATCTTCTGGGTGTCAAATAACAGTCTACATTTTCTGAAATTACATCTTCTATTCTTTTATCCTATGTTTAGGCTGCCAATCCAAATTGTAATCTGGGTGATTTTGTTCGATGGTATTCACCTAACGACTGGGTTGAAGGACCACGGAATGAAGGGGATATTGAAGAATTAAAAAAGATGAAAGCCAATCATAAAAAGCGTCAAGATGGTGAGTCTTTTGATATCATTATTATTTATAATCATTCCTGTCAACGTTTCAGGATGATGATGATCATAGCGTGGATTGTAGCGTTTCCCATGTAACAAAATAAGGCAGGAAGCCCGGAGCCTGTATAGAAGTCATAACAGTGTACATAATGTTCTAAAACACTATATAACATTTACCAACACAATTAACCATTAATAGGCAGATCAAAATTTGTATAAAAGGGAATTCAATAGGAGGCAATTCACTGGATTCAGATATTGTTAGGACAAGCTTGAATTTTCTTGTAGAGACTGTGATGTCATCTTTTATTAGTATCTGATGCACAATACCATAATCCAATGTGTATAAGTCGCAGGGTGATTTTTCAAACACAAAAGGAGGTTTATTGATTTTGCGAGTATAAGTCACAGCTTGTCTTTTAAATTATTGGAACATAAGATATAATAAGTAATTGAGACGGTATCGCCCTACCAAAGGCGCCTGTACCCCTCTTCTATCTCTAGAGGGGTGGCTCTTTTTGCAAATACAGTGTTGTGAATACTCTCTACTGATCTCAGCCGCGACACTGTAGATCAATTTCAGCAGGTTTATGGCAGATGGGCCTCGATTGTCAATGCGCAACAATGCGCCGCAGCTACTCACAATGCAATTCCCTCTTGACCTTTCCAACCGCCATCAGAAGATGGTACTCATTTGATGTGCTTGTTAAAGTCAAGGCTGAGTTGACCTTCGGGGATTTGAACCACAGTTGATCAGATATGATCAGATCCGAAGTTCGGCTGCTCTGCCATCTGAGCTCACCCCACATTAACAAGACATGGAATAAATCAATTTAGTTTGAAAATAATTTCCACATATTTGTTAAGAACATATGCCGCTATTTGTGTAAAATAGTCCACAGTCATAGCAACAACAACAATAACAAATCAAAACTGATTATTCGTAATTTAATTCACCAATGACTACATTGCAAATTGAGTACGTTAATCCACGTAACACTGTATAAGACGTAACACTGTATAATATTTGCTCTCAACATACTTTCAATGATATCCATTGCATTTATCCAAATGGTTGTGCAGAGGTTTTAGTAAAAAGTAGTTTTCATTTATCAGTTTCAAAACTTGGCTTCAGATAAGCAGAAATCTCACTCACCTAAATTGCACTCAAATGTGCTATACGCTGTAGTCATTTTTGTAGATAGAAAATTATATACTGTGATCTCATTCATGGTGTTAAGATTGCTATCATTCCTACTCCTTATAGGCTTGAAAGTTATGGTAGCACATGCAAGTGGAGACTGGGAAATAGATGACGATGATGCTGTTACAGAAGACGATCTTGAAGGATTGACGAATGATGATGATGATGATGAAGTATGATAAGTAGAAGTTATGCATCATGTCGTTTGTCTAGTATGCTTATTTATTATATTAACTCATCTTGCCTACAATTACAGAGATCAACTGAAGAAGGTCATTTGAGCTTACGCATGTGTATTCCTGGCAATATATGGCAGGAGGTATGGGTAACAGCCAAAACAGTTCCAGTTCGTCGACAGAAGCGTTTGTTTGATGACACAAAAGAATCAGAAAAGGTAAAATAATGCAATGTTGCTACAGTATAATTGATATAATTATTAATGAATACATGCAATCATGCTATTATCTGTATATGCTTCATTAATGGCTGATAAACTCGATTGAATTAACCTTGTATATAAAGTTCACCTATCTGTAGCAGTCAATTCTCTACTTCTTGTAGCTAGCTGGTATACACAGGTTTCACTGATTGATACATATCCGCATGTGTAATTATTGTGTATTAAATTTTTTGTTGAAGTGGTTACCAAGCCCTTGTGTCCTCAGTATGAAGCGTCTACACTTTCAGATTACAATAAGTTCAATAAATACAATTTAACTTGTCCCTTGACTATTTTTCCAAGTTTTTTCAACAAGTTGATAAGTATTTTTTGAGAAATAAGCATTTGAAAATATAACCGTTTCAAATCTTGAAATATGTAGATTCAAAATGAAGTGGCTTTAGTGTGTTTGTTTTTTGATCATGACAAGTGAGGTGATATGAACACAACAACTATCAAGTATTCGTCAATGATACCATAAATTTAAAAATTGTATTTTTAAAATATTTTCAATTTTAATGAGTTGATCTTATTGAATCAAGTTAAAGTACTAGTTTAACGTATTTTCCATATATATCTACCACTTTATTGTGTTAAAATTAACTAAACTATTGAGAGAATTAATAAGAAACCAAATCCTAATTACCATAATCCTTCATTAAAATTTGAAAAATCTTTTGATATTCATCATATTTACTTATCCTATTTACTGTCACCCATGCCAATGTTTTATGTCAGAGAAACATTCATCAATGAATTTATATGTACAAAAATAAATAATGTGTTCACAGTACAAACTACTTTAGAAATATACTACAGTGAAACCTGTATATAACAGCCAGGTACGAGAGACAGATGAATTGACCATTATAGACAGGTGGCCTTTATATACAGGTTTTTAATTCAATAGAAAATACTATTTCAGACATACCAAGAGTGACCACTATAAACAGGTGGCCGCTATATAGAGGTGACCGTTATGACAGGTTTGGGTGTACATTAGATCAATGTGTCCTATTTTATATACGAACATCAAAGTACTTCTGAGAGGTTTCTTCATATTAGTGAATCAACAGACCACATCTGTTGTTGATGATGAGCAGTTCCATCTAATTTATTTCATATTTTCGCTTGTAGGTTCTTCACTTCCTCAGCCGACTAATACCTGCTGATGTTGCATTGCAACTTTTTCCTGTTATAATCGATTCTGCAGTAGCAAGAATTTCACATGCAGGTAAGTGAAAACTGTATACCGTTATTCAAATTGCATAGAGATTCAATTTAACTGGTCAGTGATCATGTATCTAATCTGTATTTTTATCAACTTTTGTTGCAGCTGATGAAACAGTTAGCGTCAGTGGTCGTCTCAGTCAAATTTTACGCAATTGTGTGCGGTTAATAGCCCCTTGTCATTCAGACTTACCGTTTCTGAAGGAGGTTGTGAATCAACTGCATTTGATTGAATTAGATGTCTGGAGACATTTTTCATTACAATCGAAATTAACTTCAAATGATGGAGCCGAGAACGAAGCTGATCTGGCAGAGGTTTCTCCATTTATAGAATCTCTTCTTGACCAACCAGAAGTTGATATTATTGGTTGTTCAAAAAGCACAATTGGAAAAGCGCTACTGTCAATAGTGGCTAAACAACAAGAGGTAGAGGTTTACTCAGTTTTGATTGTTCTGGTTGATATCAGGGTTTATAAAATGAGAGTCAAAAATGAAACATTCTAGATTTCCTCGACTTCAAGTTTCACACCAGAAGGTGATCGTCAGGCGATTTATTTCAACTATCCTACAAAAATTCATCCCTATCCTATATGAGCTACTAAGTTTCAAAGTTGATTGGTTATTGACTATATGCTATTGTTTATTTGATTATGCATATTGTATAAAATTCCGGATTTAGTTGTTACGATGTCTTTAGATTAGTGAGATAAAATTTGTTCTCGTGGCGACATTTGGAACTCAATTCTCGTGGCGTCTTTCTTGTAGGTTATAATGTGATATTTTTCGATTAGGCATCGATTACATTTTTTTGAGGTGTTGTTGTAGGCTGCACTGATTGATAATATTGACCAATTGTGTTGTATGGTTTACTGTTTTCTTTAAGATTCCATATATGTTTTGAAAGTTCGCTGCTATGTTTATATTTCTTGTGCTTTAAAGTGACTTTGTGTTCTGTGTATCTTTCCTTGAATGTTCGTTCAGTGAGGCCGATGTAGGTGTGGCCTTCTAGGTTATCCGGTGTTGTTATTTTGCTTTGTAGACTAGGTTTGTTGTGAGACACTTTTGATCGAGGGGACATTCGTTCTTTTTCCTACAGCTACAGGTTTTATCAGTTTGCGTTTTGTTCTTTTTGCTGAGTATTTTTCTGTTGTGTTTCTTTATTATTGTGGCCACGTTTTCCATGCAACTGTCACTAACCTTGACGTTGTTGGTGTTGAAAATTTTATTTAGCTTGTTTGATTTAGGGAAACGTTTCTCTACAAGTTTTGAAAAATCCCCCCCGATATTGGTTTCGACGCTAGCGTTGTAAGGCGGGTTGAACCAAATGATGTTCCTTTTTCTGTATTCTGTTATCAGGGTTTATAAATTATTATAATGAAATCTGTATATACCTGCATTGCCAACAACACATGGTATCTTTGCAAATTGGCTGTTATAATAAGCAAGTTGTACGTACAAAGGGGATTGATAATCGAGAATGAAATCATAGCTGGTCATTGATTTGAAGTGAACATTATAGACCTGTGATCACTGTAACAATTTAGGGCAATCTATCACTGCTCAAAAAAATGATTTCAGATTAGATAAAGATATATAAAAGTACAATCCCGATTCATAGTTGTTGTCACAGGGTATCACAGCGTAAGAAAAATAAGTATAATTATTTCACATCCCTTTTCATATTTATAATACTGTTGTAAAACTCGACATTCTAGGGCTAGTCTTGATTTTAATTCCTTATATGAGTCATTTGTCTATAATTGAAGTTAGAAACTTTACTATTAATTCAGAAGTGAAGGTCTACTTGACAAAAAAAATTATGCCTAGATAGAAATTAGCCGAACTTTACTCAGTTGTAAACGAGGTCGAGCAAAATGTTCAGCCTTCTGGAATCCTAGATGCATTTCAACATTTTCTTAACCTTCCTGAATCTAGGATTCCAGGATTACTACTTTTGTCGAACCCTGGTTTTAAAGGATGAATGCTTAAACAATATCCACATCTATTAATTTCTGTTGTTGTTGTTGTTTAGAATGCAAGTCCACCTGAACTATCGAACAATGACGCAAAACGACACCAGGTAACATTAGTTATTTGTTTTTCGTTTGTAAGGTTTAAAGGTATCATTTCATTTTTTGTTTTCTCTCAACATAAGAAATGATTTTAATTTTCCAATTCAGATCAAATCATCAAAGATCAGTTTTCCACTACCAAATGGTCGCGAGTATATATTCCGAACAAGTGTACCTCGACCAGCTGCCTCCTCTCGGGTTTGTCCACAGCGAATGTTTGCTGTTATTACAGAAGATGATTTCAGGGTTGCTGGTGCATTCACAAAAGATACAAATTTTCAATAATTTTTATCATCTGCATGCTCACTATATAATTGTTATAAATCTTTAAGCAATTCCAATGTTGTTGCTGTGCAACACAATTATAAATTATTATAAATCAATTCTCATGGAATGAAATTTGGTTTACTTTATTAAATTATTTCTCAATGCATATATTATTATACAAATAACTGAATAGTATATAAATATATATAATTCACAAGATAACCAGTGGATAATCATTTTTGTGCCCATTAACCATCATCTATATGGTTCATAGAACAATTGACTAACTTTGCCTTTATGCTGTCAGAGGTGGGTGAAGATAAATTGTACAAGGGATAAAGCTTGTGAAAACATAATTACCTTACCAAATGTCTTACCAAATCAAAAGATATACATAGCTGTTTGCTAAATTCAGTATATTTTGTAATTTAGAAGTACCAGACTGTCATATGCAAGCTTCTATGAGCGATAATTCACGATAATTACCTTCCCATATATAAATGAATAATCGGATTGAAATCATCTTCACGCTTGGTTTGACATGACGTCATGTCATCCATTGTCAAGAGATTGGCCTCTGTTTAGAGAAGGGGCAAAGAAACATAGATGAGGAAATCTCAGAAAGGAATTGAGATTAGTCTTGAAAACTTTAATTTCGATTAATTATATGCCTGAAATGGAACAGTTATGCATCACAATACAAAATATAGACATTAATAATGCTGATAAACAAAGTATAATTGTTTCAACTTTTAATAACATCTTGCAGGAGCCGGCTGAAGGTAGGACAACTCAAAACCCAAACCAGAATCAAAAGTGACCACCTATGCTATTTCGTAATCGTTTATTCAATTGAATAATAGTCAATATTGATATAGTCATTCATGGCCATCCATATAGGTAGTCTATTTATATTAGTCAATGTATGCACAATATCAAAAGATATACAACACTAAAATTCATGCACAATAAAAATATGAAATTTGTAACGATTCCATACGAATTGTTTGTAAACTTTTTCAATGTAGTTCGACTTCAGTTCTAATTTCAAATAAAGAAAGAACACACAATTTTTCTTTCTTTTTTCATATTCAGATCGAGTATGCTGATATGTTTTTAATTTTTATTATGTTTCGTCAACGAATGAAGGCTGCATATCGCTAACCAGGCTAGGGTCACCAATGGCCAAGATTGCAGAGTGTGCATGCGGCAATTGCGCACCCGAGATGCAACGAGATTCTGATTAATTTATGTTCAAACATCAACAAAAACTGCTACAATTTTGCCATGGCGCACCAGAGATCCCGTTGGAAAGTGCCCTTCTCTGCAGTCCGGCATAAATGTCATTGTGGGTGTGATATCTTGTCTGGTGATATTTCAAGTCGTATTATCAAGTAGTTAAAAAAATATTTGAGAGCAGAGGGGGAGCTAGATTGAATTAAATTTTATGGGTGAAAATTAATTGATGCGAGGTTATTCAATTTTTGACGGAAAGTCAATCAAGTGGACTTTGTATATCAGAGATACGAGTGCCATAAGGCCGATAGTTACGACGGAGCACTATCCTCATTCTTCTGTTTTGCAATCTCTGGAGGCGATCCCAGATCCATCTATTTAAAAGAGTTGGGACACGCTTTCATGTGCCGCTATCGTCTCCTATTGGATAGATGCCATTCACGTGATTTTTTGGACATCATTTTCGTACTTTCGGCACCAGGTTTCCTGTTTTAAGCGAAGTGCGCGGAAAAATACAACTTTTATCACTGAAAAGAAACATGGGCTGTTAAATTATTAATTGTTGTGTTAATAGACGAAATAGTAGGCCTAATCGAAATTAAAGTATTGTTTACTATTCCAACTGAGGACAAGAGCTAGAAAAAAGTTGTCTTTGACTGCAAAGAATAAGCGTAAGAGCGTAAGAGATGTAGTCCATACTCCACAAACTTCTTGTCCATTTAGCAATTCCAATAGCATTGATCTGATTTACTCTCGAGCAACATGCTGATGAGTTCGATAACAAAGTATACCTTGAAGTAGATTTTTATTCTTATTTTGAGAGTCCAGCGAGTAAATATGGAGAAAGACAACTAATAAATGGTTATATTACTCTTGTTAAACAATCGCAAACCATTTCACACAGTTCCAAAATGGCTGAAAAACATAACATTCTCTTGCACATGCGCACTGCTGTTAAAAACGTGCTCGGGTCCAGGCCAAAAACAAAAATGGCATGCGTGTCCCAACTCTTTTAAATGGATGGCTCTGAGCGATCCAAACTGGAAAATTTGCTGTTTGCGGCCAAGATCTGGGCCGCAGCTACAGTGAAACCTGTGTATAACAGCCAGCTACGAGAGGTAGATAAATTGACCACTATAGACAGGTGGCCTTTATATACAGATTTGATTCAATAGAAAATACTATTTTGGACATTGTAAGAATGACCACTATAGACAGGTAGTCGCTGTATAAAAGTGACCGTTTTAACAGGTTTGACTGTAGTATCAAAGGCTTTTTTGAGATCAATACTGATTACATCTATAAGATTTCTATTTAAAATATTGTTGAAAAAATAACTCAAAAAAAATTTAACACGCTACCGTCTGTTCAATGGTTTTTACGAAAACCAAATTTCTATTTAGTTAATAAATTATGTGTTCTTTAATTAATAATAATTTAGCTGGATATGTAGGCCTACATTCATTAACTGTAAGTTAAGCCACCCACATACAACTTGTTTTCAAAGGGCTGATCACTGCTGTATTATCTGTATACATAACATGTAACATATTTACGTAACTAGTAAATAAGGTATAGACATAGCTGACTTGGACGTTAGAAACTTATGATTTTGCACGAGATACAATTTCATAATCCTGGCCCCACTTTCTTACTATAGTAAGCCTTTTTTCCATCCCGACTGTATGTTCCGAGTTTGGAAAAAGTGAATGATCGAAAATAGCCTACTTCCAGCATAAAATATCTCTGCTTATACACATCCAAATTGAAGATTCCTTTTCATCATTCTTCATCGTTTAGCTTCAAGTACTGTAGCTGTAGTAGTATAGTATACAATGTGTAATGTCTGACTCCTTTGTTATAATTAAGAACTTGAATAAAAGTTAGAAAAGTATATATATTAATAGATAATAATAACTCACATTTATTGAGTATATTTCATCAAATCAAGAAATTAATCTCAATTATAAATTTAGTTCAAAAACCGCTAATATTCATTTTATTATGAATTTTTCAACCAACCCAAACGTGTATTGTCTATTAGTTTGGACTCCTTTTTTAAACAAATGTGTGAAATAGTTTAGATTAGCTCATGTATTTTATTTTATCAGAGCAATCAATCTCCAAAGATGTTGCAGAGTGTCTCACAAACCTTCTTCAAAAAGAAACTACAGATGAGATAAAATTACTGACAATGCAATTTACTGCAGAGGCGTGCAAGCAAGGTATTTTTAACTATGCCCAACTCAGATCAATCAATCAATACTATTTAAAATGGACATTTCAAAGTAGGCAGTGTTAATCATAGTTCTTATATATATACAATTGCAGATGGCAACCGTGGTATATTTGTAGAAACTGGTATGTTGACTGTCCTTATGAATATGCTGGATAAATGTGAAGATAAAATACTTGTTCAATGTTTACGAGCAATTGGCAATATCACAATGGAAAATCGTATGTATATTTGATATTTTTAATTAGTATTTTTTTATAATTAGTATTAGTAAGAAATGTGTAATTATTTTTGTAAAATAACAAGATTAATTCCATCAATCTGATTGAAATGCCAAATCACCATATCAGCAAAACATAAACCAGATTCAAAAACGCAATCAGCCTTGCATTTCAATTATTCAAGCTTGATGTCACAAATGAGAATATCCAAGTGTCAACTTATGCATAAACAGTCATGTAAAAAGTTTTTAAAATCTGCTGGTTATTTCACAGCGCAGTTGTGTACAGTTTCTATATGAGCCATAGCTTTATGGTTTATTGTGCACGCAAATCTACAATCTGTGTAGTAGCACAGTCCTATAGAAAAAAACAAATAATTACAAAGACACTTTTACTATCAAATAGTTATTGGAAATAGTCTAGAATTATTCACCATGATATTCTGAACTACTTAGAGTCAAAACATATTTTTAAATGTGTACCAGAACTAGTTCCAGACCCATTTCATTTATATCTAAGTTTTAACAATAAGGGCCTGGAACTAGTTCCAGTGCATATTTGCTATTGTGCACTTGAGTCACTCCAGGAGAAAACTAAAAGACCAAAATCAGTCGCTGTGTGCTGGCTTGTGATTCTCTAATGCCTTATCGTTTTCTCTCTACATGTTCTCTTGTACGCCATAAATCTATGACATGCTCTGTGCTCTTACAGAGCTGATGGAAATATTTTTAACTCTTTGAGGAGGATCTGTTGAATTCCACAACCTTTTCTTAGAACTGTTACACATATTATGGTAACTTGCCATCTGTTTTTCATGTTTAATTGTCTTGTTACGCATCATAGCTACCTTGTTATGTAAATTGACTAGTGATATGCCTGTCTGTATCTACCCAGTGTCAGTGTTATACATTGTGTTACAATTTGTCAATTTGTAATTCCTGTATGCTTTGCTTATTTAATATTGATTAACGAATTGGTTTCATTGCCAAATTTATTATAATTCATTGTATTTTTGTAGCTTCTGCACAGCAAGCAATTCTTGATGGTGGCTTACTTGGTAACGTCCTTGCTAAGATTGATTACCTCTCAAAAGTGCCATTTGAATTGACAGAAGTTCTACCAAGGGTAGCATTTGGATGCATGAGCAATATCGCATATGAGAATGGTGATCACATAATTAAAACATTTAATTTTAATTTTAAGATGCAGTATGTACCATTTGTTTTATATCTACCATGCTATTATTTGCCATTTATTTTAGAATCTGTCCAGGCTGCTTTAATAAAGGGTGGAGCTATTCCTATATTAACAAGTTCAATTGTTAAATTTCACAAAAAGGATCCAAAGTTAGGCGTGATGGCTATCAATGCTTTATCAAGTTTTACAGAATTTGGTAAGATACGTAATGATGCTGATCTAATGTACCAGTAAGCAATTGCTCTGGCTAAACATGTTGTTTATCCTATATTAATTAACCTACCCTTGAAATAACCAGGTCATGTACAGTTCACAGACCTTATAAATTATTCATCATCTGTTCATGAAATGTAGCCATTTAAACTTTATACTAGTCTTTTTTCAATTGAAAAGATAATTCTCTCAACAAATGTGCAACTTTTTTTGATATCATTGATATACCTGCCACTAACTATATAGGCCTACCTCAACAGTGAATGACAGTGCGTGTATAGAGGACTTTCAGGGACGGAGTTTTACACTTTTCATTGTGGGCTTTATAGAAATTTCTGCAGGTATAGTAATTATTCAAAAGTAATTATACGGTTTTTTGTTCAGTTGAAGATTAATCTGCAGCTTGTTCATTCTTCAAAAAGCTCAACTTGTACTTGCCCTACAAGTTCACTTTTTAAAAAACCCACTTAATACAAATGAATTCTGGATTAAAGTCAACACTCTGGTAACCATTCTATGGATAATAAGGTCCACAGATATATGCAGCTATTGCTGACTTTCATAAATAACAACTCAAAAATTGATATTGAAAGGTTGCATATATTTAATTTAGACAAGAACAAATAATGAATCAACAACTATTTTTGTAATGTTTTTAATCTCTTTTTAAATAGAAAGTGGTGAAAATGAAAATGAGCTATCAGGTGAAGCTGTGATTAGTGATCTTTGCAGTGTTTTAAAAGATTCACAATGCGAAGAAGTAATCAACAGTATTTTGGAATTACTCTGTGATAATAGTAAATCCGGTTAGTGGAGATCGCTAAAAATGTATTTTATATATTTTTTTCTTCTGATATTCCAATAGCCTTGACTTGTTTTATACTTTTAATCAACTGTAGAACAAATGAAAGTTTCCATGTGTAAGACAGGATGTGTTGACGTACTGATGACAATGATATCTCAATATTCAAATAGTGACAAAACTCTGATTTTGAAACAGGCTGCTGATCTGGTTGTACTTTTATCATCAGGAGGTTGGTCATATTTATTATTTAATAAATTTTGTATTATTTTGAAACATTTTTGTTTCTGCTATGTCAGCCTCATGAAAAAACCCTATTGGCTTATGTATGGGCCCTGAATAATTAATGATGATGATGAATAATCATTCTGAGCAAATCAGTGATAGGCTAGCATAGTCTCACAAATATTTTGATGTTTCATATTTCTTGATTTTATTCACAAACGTCCAGGAAATTGAACTGTAGTAGAGTATTAAATTAAAAAATAACTTTTAAAAGTTGAATTGAGATTTTTAATTTTTGTTTAGCATTTCGCCTTTTCTTCCTGAATGTAGCTTCACTGTAAGGGTGGGCAATTGGCATTACAACCTGTTTGATTGTAACCACAATTTTTTCAGCCAAATCTGTTGATAATCCACAGCGCTATTTATATATCTATATGATGAATTGCTACAACATTTTTATATGTTTACTAGGAGTTTTTTCAGGGTGTACAAACATGTAGGCCTAATTTTCAGATCTGGGTAATATTTCTTTCTAAATTTGTATTTAACGCATGCCAATGTTGCACAATCCCGTTTCATTATTTTTGACAAATTCTGATATCAATGTCTGAAGGTCACAACATAAACAAATTGAAGATGATGTCATGTCTCATTTCATTCCCTGCTTTAGGTCTTAGAAGACATTATGATACAATGTATACTTTATTCAAATGCAAAGTATTTGATTCTGTGAGAAAATTTGCTGAGTTCATGAAATTTATGTCCATGGACTAACTGTTTTTAATTCCTGTTTTTGTTTGCGAATGTAGTTCATTTGTAAGTTTTCTACTTTTCCATTCTAGATTCAACATTTGACATGTTAGGAACAGCAAATGAATCTCTTCTCAACCAATTCATTGATTGGATGAATACAACAAATAAACAATTACAAATATCGGGTGCACTCGCACTTGGAAATTTTGCAAGGAGTGGTAAGTCTACAGTATATGATACAGTGCATTATATGACTTTTTATATGTCTCTATAAAACAGCATGGATTGGGTGTAGATACTGCTTAATAGATATGCACAGACAGTGTAAGACAAAAGGTTTCACCTTCTCGAATCTTGAACAATATTGTACATTTTTTCTGAAATTTTTGTTGAGGTTTGAGCTATAACTCAGAAAATTATTATCAATTTTCTTCTGAATTTGCTCTAGCCTTCCGGGATCTAGTATCCCAGCATCCCCACTATTTCCCGACATTAGATATGCAGCACAATGCATAATTCTGACTGTCTGCTGCTTGCAGTGTCCGACAAAAGGTTCAACCTTCTGGAATCCTAGAAGCATTTCAACATTTTCTTCTGAATTTTTGTGTAGATGTTTGAGCAATAAATTATTAAAGATATCAATTTTCTATTGAATTCGCTCTAACCTCCGGGAATCTAGAATTGCAGGATTCCTAATTTTGTCGGACCCTGGCTGTTTAGTATAATATTTTGCTATTTATCTCTTTTAATTGATTGCAGAGGAGGCTTGTCTAAGTCTTTCATCAGCAAATGTGCATGTGTCTCTTATTGACGCACTGAAAAGGTTTATGAAAGACGAGGTTAGTGTCTAAGGATTTTTACTTGTTTGCATCTGAATGCAACTTTTTCTGAAAATTCAATATTAATATTATGGCTTATAATCAATATTTAATTTTATAAATTAAAGGATGACGTTGAACAAGTACATGCCATTTGTAGTTGTTTAAAGAATATGTCAATTCCATGTAAGTAGTTTGCATTGTTATGACTGGCATAGCACTGTTGTTAGAAAAATCATTTATTTAATAGAATTTCTTTTTCCCTTTCAGCTTCAACTAAAACTATGTTAATCGATGCTGGTCTTGCTGATTTGATGGTTGTTCTTGTCAAGACATCGATCGCTCCTGTTCAATACAAGGGGTTGGCAATTCTGAGATTGCTTGTCAATCAACAAGGTACATCTTAATTCAGAGATAAAAACATTGGGAAGTGACTGCTGCTGTAACTGCCTCTCAAATGTTTTTTTTTGTGCCGTTCTAGAAGCCAAAAGAATAGGTAGATGACTGAATTCAAAATTGTGATACTATAATAATACAGTCAAACATGTTATAACGGTGACGTCTATACAGCGGCCATCTGTCTATAGTGGTCAATTCATCTACCTCTCGTAGCTAGCTGTTGTATACAGCTTTCACTGTAGTACAGTCAAACATGTTATAACGGTGACGTCTATACAGCAACTATGTTTCGACTCTAATTAGTTCAGAATATCTTAGTGAATGATTCCAGGCTATTTCCAATAATTATCTTATAGTAGAAATGTCCGTATGATTGTTTGATATTTTCAATGGGACCATACTACTACACAGATTGTAGATTTACATACGGCGACCACCTTCTTTGTATTATTACGAAAATGCTTTGATCAATCTCATGCCCAAGAAAGTCAAAGTTGGTGCAAGTTATCATGCAAAGCAGTTGGCGCACAGTTTCCTATGAGCAATTAAACAAATTCTGCACTGTAGTTCACACTTTCCATGAACTATGGTCTCACAGCTGCACGAGCCACACGTAAGGAGAAAACAAAAATCATCTGACAAGGCATCAGAACATCAGACACGCAAGGCATCCGAAAATCATGAGCTGCCTCGGCGATTGATTTTCGCCTTCAAGGATGTTATTTATATCACATAGGAAACTGTGCGCCAATTGCGTATTGTATAGTAACAAAAATGATTCAATTAATCTGATTGGTTTAGAGTTATGCCTTTAAATGACCATATCAACAAAGAAAAAAGGCAATCGATCTTGTAGTTTTGAACTTGATATCATAATTGAGGATTTCGATTTGATCAGGAATTTTCAAAAACAATAACTTATGAGTAAGAAAGTTATGTAAAAGTTCATAAAAGTGTGCTAGTTATTGTACAAAGCAATTGTATTGGCGCACAGTTTCCTATGAGCTATTGATGTTTGGCGCACTCGCGTTCTCCTTACGTGACCTCTGCGCCAATTACCAATAGCTCATGGAAGACAATTCACCTAGCAGTCACTCTCGCAAGGTGTAAATTGGTATTTATTGAATCAACCCTGTATATAAAGGCCACCTGCATATAGTGATCAATTCATCTACCTCTCATAGCTTGATGTTATATACGGATTTCACTGTAGTTTAATAGTACTACAATAAATACTTTTTCACCATACAACACTTATGTAATAATATATACAATCAGTGATACCAATTATGTAATACGGTAAAGCCTATGTATAAGAGATATCTATGTGAGATTTGTCACTTGTTATGCACATATGATGTTGCATAGTAGTAATATAGATTCACGTTTGAATTAGTTTGATTACATAGGGTGATAAAATCATTACATCTCATTTGCTTATTGGTGTGTTATTTTGCATTGACAGATGCATTAGCCTCATCTCTATGTGATGACATAGAATTACTTACAAAGATATCTGAATTAGCAGCTAAAAATGACATTGCTGGCCTCTGTGCTGAATCAACACGACTAACAGCAGCCATAATCAAGAACTGTCAATCCTCAGGTAACCTTATGTACCAACCGTTTGTACGTAAAGGTAGGGACTCTACTTTGATCTTGATTGATTGGTATTTTGTTTTTCAGTTTCAATGAGAAATATTGCTGAAAATGGAGGATCAGCGAGTCTTGCTTACCTGTTGCAATCTGATCATCTTGTTATGCAGAACGAGGCACTTGTTGCTTTGGTCATTTTGGCGTCATCGTATCAAGGTAAAAATGCAATTACGTGTTATAATAAGATTGCTGTTGAGATTCCACGTGAAGCGCAATCTATAGGGCTAGGATGCGTGGAATTTGTACTTTTATTTTCGATAGAATTATCTTATGCGTGTGATTGCATATAATTCCTTCTCACTTGGATGCTATAGACTGCCCTTGAATTTCTATATTCTATTTCTATATTTTGATGCTATATTCCGGCACATTCCTATAATGTGACTGTCTATACTACTAGACTGCCTTGAATCCTTGGATGAGTCTGGTGTGGTTTCTGGTATTTGTAAACTGTGCCTGGATGAAACAACTCAGCCGCAAGTGATTTTCAATTCAATGTCATTCTTCCAATCTTTAATGGCAACTGGTGAGTTGTGACCATGGTTGTGACTAATGCATGGTATTCTGGTTAAATATATTGTGCACCCATTATCCGGAGTAAATTTGAGTACCTTTTTATTATTATTATTATTATTATTAATATTATTATTATTATTATTATTATTATTATTATTATTATTATTATTATTATTATTATTATTATTATTATTATTATTATTATTATTATTATTATTATTATTATTATTATTATTATTATTATTATTATTATTATTATTATTATTATTATTATTATTATTATTATTATTATTATTATTATTATTATTATTATTATTATTATTATTATTATTATTATTATTATTATTATTATTATTATTATTATTATTATTATTATTATTATTATTATTATTATTATTATTATTATTATTATTATTATTATTATTATTATTATTATTATTATTATTATTATTATTATTATTATTATTATTATTATTATTATTATTATTATTATTATTATTATTATTATTATTATTATTATTATTATTATTATTATTATTATTATTATTATTATTATTATTATTATTATTATTATTATTATTATTATTATTATTATTATTATTATTATTATTATTATTATTATTATTATTATTATTATTATTATTATTATTATTATTATTATTATTATTATTATTATTATTATTATTATTATTATTATTATTATTATTATTATTATTATTATTATTATTATTATTATTATTATTATTATTATTATTATTATTATTATTATTATTATTATTATTATTATTATTATTATTATTATTATTATTATTATTATTATTATTATTATTATTATTATTATTATTATTATTATTATTATTATTATTATTATTATTATTATTATTATTATTATTATTATTATTATTATTATTATTATTATTATTATTATTATTATTATTATTATTATTATTATTATTTTATTTTTTTAATTCCATGATTGATGCGTTAGTTTATTGTATGAAGTAAGTGGTTATCTGATACGATTGTTTTATATTTGATTCTAATGATAGATATTGGAAAGGGCATCTTGAGAAAACACGACATCAAAGGACTCGTTACAAAGCTATGTGATAATACAAGTGAATCAGTGAGGTCACGTTGTAAAGATACACTGAATTCCCTTGAAGATATGACGTGAACGATCTTAAATTGAACAGGATCTGCCTCGCAAACGAGATTGATCGCATTTGCTTTTAACTTTAAAATGGGAGGTTTCTACACATAGCAAGTCAAATTTCCAAAGATAATAGATTTGTATGATTCTACTACATTGCATATCAAATATGCACATAGAATGATTTAGGTTTGTAATTAAGCTAATACTTTGGCACAACTAGTATGATAATTCATTTAATTGTAAGAGTAATCACAAGACTAATCCAAGCATCACTTTCATGTCAAACGAGGTTCTGTATTGTAATTGAGGATTGAATATATCTACAAATGTATATTATTATCATTATTAAATATTTTTGCTATGTTACAGTTGTTTCATGTCTTGTATTCCATATATATTATATATATACAATAATATTAATGTTTTGTAAAAAATATATTCACACAGTGAGAGAAACTATTTGCTTAAATCAATGCTTCATTGATTTAAATACACAGTCATTCAGGTTGTTACTCTCGTTTTTGTAACTATTTTCTTTTCTTCTGCCTCGTGTTCATCTACCTCCATCGCGTGTATTTCTATTGCTGCTCTGTTTTCTGTTGGTTTTGGAATTATAAGTATTTTATTTTCCTCGTCTAATTCTCGCTGTTCCTTCAATACTTCGCTCAATGCTTTGATGTAGTTTATAGCCAATCGCAACGTTGTAATTTTGGCCATGTGACCATCGGCAATATAACATGGCAAAGCATCTCGGAGTGCTTCAAATGCCTTATTTAATACACGCATGCGCTCCCTTTCTCTAGCGTTGACCAACAATCTCTTTTGTAGTGACATTCGTGTTCGTTTTTGCCGATGAGTTGACGTCGTTCCACTGAGACTTCCAAGCGTCGGTATTTGCGTTAAACTCATCGTTGTAGGGTCTATATGCGGCCAATTTGTTGAAAATGCGGGACCATTGCCGCATATATTTTGTTGCTGCGCGGTCTGAGGTGACCGTTGATACACTTGCGGCAAAGCAAAAGCGTGATCTGCAGGATGCTTGAATCCATATGATCTGAAATCCATAAGAGCGCTATGCGCGGTTGGCATTGATTGGTCGTAACCGTAAGATCCACCACGGTATGCTAAATGCTCGATTGATGGTAGAGTGGAAATGGCTTGCATCTGTGAATTATAATTGGCGTGCTCTGTTGAATCTCCTTGTTGTCGACTTGAATTTGTAAGATGATGATGAGACAGAGCTGCATTTTGCAATTGATGAAGTAAATACCCACTTTGTATTGACGATGGATAATGTTGTTGTTGTTGTTGTTGTTGCTGTTGATCTCTGAAGTATTCTGTTGGTGGGTTGCTAGTATTGTGTCGTTGATTCTTTCTGTCTTTCACTGATCTGGTGCTACTGGATGATGGATTATCAGTAATCGCTTGCATTCTGCTGAAATTCTGATGCCACCAATGTTAATATAATTGATGGTTAGAGAGAGTATTTGTGTAATGGCACTTATTATTTTTTCACTGTTTGTTGTTTCGATTATTTTCAATTTCGATCGTTGCGATAGATCCAAGAGACCATGCCGACCGCAACTAGCGTGGTTTGACTTGCAGTTAGCCAATCGAAGCACTCTCAATCCCCCCATATGGCAGCCATCTGAGTGCGCCCGTGTAGCCACTTAACGGCAACAAAACGCGATTAGATTGTCTTCCTAGAAACCAATGGCACAAAAGTTTGTAGGTTTCTTCCTTATTTGATTGGCCGCCCTGGCTAGATGCATGCCATAAGGCCACGGCCGGTTCAACCTTACACAATGGATTATCGAACAGATTTCATCCATCTTGCGACGAGCTCTTAATTATGCATAGCGATAAAGACCTTAACAACCGTGATTAGGCACGCTAGCAACAGTATTACAATCTTACAGCCAGGCTGTATATTTAATGTGCCCATTCATTGACTATATATGTGTACATACACGCAAGAGTTTCTTTCAGCAAATACATCTTTACAATTGACATCGCCTCGTTAGTCTTTTTCACGCTGTTACTTTATCCATGAAAACGAGTTGACCAACAATCAGCTGTTAAACAGGAATTGATGATTTGATCAAATTCAAATAAAGTGAATTTCTTTTCTACATTCTTCAATGTTCACCTTTCCACAACTGTACATGTACATAAAACTTTTTTATCAATGTGTCTCCATCAACATGCATATATAATTGTATCTGAATTCATTCCTTCAATGCTCAACAAATTTTAATTTTATCATCTAATGACGTTCTTTCAACTGTACATCACTTCGCGACGAGCGCAATGCAACTGCGTATGTTGTGAATGTTCGATTTGCTGTGACTATTTGATTTCCTACAATACCATCTATATAAGAGCAGGCTGTTCACCGTAAGGTTGTTTTAGGTTGTTCCTCATTGGCAGCATTTTAATCAAAGGTGCGTCCAGACTGTTCCTGTCCGGCAGCCATCCTTTACCCGCAGTCTAACACTACCATGATTAAACATCAAGGTGCAAAACAGATGACACATGAAAGTACATTTTTATGAAATTATCGTTGTGGATCCGTTCAGTTGATTTAAATGATTGTCTATATATTATCTGTGCTGAATAGTTTCATGGTGGTTTAAATAATATATCCTTTGCATCAATGCCCCCTGCATCCCTTCCCTGTTGCCCCTTCAGTAGACCATGTTGCTGTTTGATTCGATTTAATAATATATAATATGTGTTCCTAATTCGTTTTTATGCACACGAGTTATTCATATATCCCCATATGTCAGTTATTGATTCTAGATATGCTTAATTCTGATAACACGACCTATGCAAATCCCTAACATGTTGATCTCGACCCGTCTGCTGTTGTTATTGTTGTTTGATGGGATCCTTCTTGTGATCGTATGCTACGTTTTGTTACTGCTAGTTCATTATGTACCACTTGCTGATTTGGCGCAATACGTTGTCTTACTCGCAGAATATCCTTGAATGCTTTTCTGAAGTCTTGATTTCCAAACGCGTAACAAAGCGGGTTCACTGTACTGTTGATATAGCAAAAGAAATATCCAAATGTCCAAAGATCTTGTGGAATCTGCGTTGCACAAAACGGATATAGGACAGCCAAGACATCGTAAGGTAGCCATGTTATAAAATAAGCAGATATAATAGCTGCTATCATCTTGGCTGCCTTTCGATTATTACCGATATGCCTCCATTTCAGGTGACCTCTCTTTTCTGGTGACTTTATTTCGTCAATTCCACCAGATAATTTACCCTCGGATGAAAAATCGACGGATCTGGAGACATAAAAAAAACTATTTGCTGAGTTTGTATTTCGTGAAATAGCCTTTTGACGCGACATCGTTATCTTATAAATTCTCATGTATAAGACGAACATTAAAGCCACTGGAACGTAGAACGCAAACATGGCCGTAGCTAAGGTGATATAAGCATTTTCAGTTAAGAATTGGATATAACAGTCATTTGGTGGTACTGTCCTTTTGCCTTGTATGAACTGATAGGCAACAATTCCAGGCACCCATAATATAAATGAAGTTAGCCATACCAACCCAATAGCAACCTTTGCCTTTTGGGCAGTTCTTTGAATTTTATGTACTAAAGGACGGGTCAGTGATAAATATCGGTCGACACATATCACTACTAGATTCAAAACCGACGCCTGGCAGCATAAATAGTCCATTGATAGCCATAAATCACAGATGTAAGGACCAAATAACCAACCACCTTGGATAATGTAAGTTGTATACAAATTTATAGAAAACAAACCAATTAGAAAATCGGAAGCAGCCAGGGACAAAATAAAATAATTCGTAACTGTTTGCAAACGACGGCATCTTCTAAATGCCAAAAATACCAATAAATTACCAAAAACTGTTAGAAAACTTACAATCATGCCTGAGATTAGTATAGCAATATCCTTCCAATTGCTAATGAATGCTTTTGTATTCCCAAGGGACGATGGTGATGATGAACCGTTACCATTAGTTACCGTAACGTTCTTATGCAGAATTGAATAATTGAATACACTAGCATAGTGTTGAATAGAAAAAAGAGTAAGTGTAGATGATTGCAGGATTGGTAGATGGAAAGATGGCATAACCGTAATTTGTGATGCATTTAATACTGCCATAACTAATAATAGATAATTATAAATGATGCAAATCAAACAAAAATCAGTTAAATGATTGACGTGTGTCGAATCTTATATGTCATAGCAAATCTGTCAATTAATATTCAATCGCTGCATAGCTAACCCATCAACTCACATTTGCTTCTTGGCTTAAATTCATTTCTTTGTTTTATTATAAATAAATAAATTCTAATTTTTCTTATTATTATGAAAAGATTGGCAGATGTATTCTGAAGTTTACCATTTTCTTCCAATGTTGATTATCGTACCAACATTGTCAATCCAATATCATCTCTTTATTTTCAACCGATTACACAGAAATGTCTAATTATTGTTTGTACAGTGTATACATACTTTTTAACGTGTAATGTTCTTTGATTCGATGCATGGCATAAGGCACACGATACAAATAATAAATGCAGCTGCCTATACAGTGCACTTTGCGCACAATTTGAGATAAACAGGGAAAACCATTGAAATTTATAATTATTGTATCGACCATCATATTAGATTAAATTATATTCTGGAGAGATTAACCTTACATAGAGCCTCGATTTAGTTTTTAGTTTTATAATAACCTGGATAATAGCTGGCAGTAATAAAACTTATTTATAATATGACAATTAATTATCACCCAGCCCATTATTATAAATTATAATAAGTTTGCTCAGACTCTGTTATCCATTTCATTTCATGTTTTGGGTTGATTTTTTTCTTTCTGAAAATTTATTCATTCAGGGGATGCGTATTTACATCGAAAGACATCCGGCGCTTGCTAATACTATCTAGTTTTGATGGAAGAGACCTAATTAACACGGGCTGGAAATGTGGAAATGCCAAACAGTCGGATATATCTATGGATATATATATACAAGACTGACAGTTCTTTGTCGATAGTTGTTGTTGAAAACGAGATCTTTGTTTCAAACCTCTGTTTCAACTGATATTCTATAAACTTCCCATGACGAGACAGATGACAGTTTTATCCTCTAACCTTGACAAGCTGCGTTGTTAACTTGTACCTTTATCAGGCTTTATCTTGCGTTTTATTGAAATAATATAATATAATTTATTTTTATAGTCCGTTTGTACTGTTTCATAATATCTATTTCTTATGAAAATCTTCAAATGTTCAACTAATGGTATAATGCGCATGTGTCAGTTGGAGCCGTATTGCATTACAAAAAATCATGACAAAACGGTATAAATTGTATCCAAATTATTTTATTTACTTCACCGCAATAGTTGGTTACAAATATTATATAATTTGATTTACGAAAGGCTACTATGTTTACCATTAATCCATAATTATTCACGTGAATTATTGAAGCCTGGAAAACAATGAAAATGTTTTTAGAAAAACCACTGATACGTATATCCCGACATAATGTCAAAAAGCATGTATACAACTTACGGTACCTTCCTTACCTGCGTAGTAGAAACATTGCTGCAGTTGAGATAGTAAAGAAGCTACCAGTAATGAGCCACCTATGGTTATTAAATATAATACAATTAATCAAACACGTCAGAGATGTTTAGGGGCCGGCAGTCATTTTTAATTTTTAAGGGCCTCTCATTATTTTGCAAGGTATTTTCGTAATTTATCGCATTTAGTAATTATTTAAAATCAAGTTCGTCATATATATATATATATATATAATGCAGCATGTAAAACAAACGATAATTTTGCACGCTTAAATTTATATCAACTTTTAACATCAGTTGTAACTAGGCTACATTTTAGTGAGAGATCATATTATGTGACTCTCTTTTGTTTTGCCTGTCAATTTTGACAAAATAAATGAAAATGAAATAAATGAAATGCCGGGTACCAGGGTGGGTTAGATTTGACAGGGTACAAAACCTTCCGGACTTTGAATAACCCCTTAGAGCCCTTAGATTAACTCCAAAATTCCAAATAACAGTCGTAAATGGTGCGCTTTTCTCCAAATTTGCGGAATTGGCATTCGTATCAAATTTTAGGAAAGTGAACAATTTTGTGCTATAAATTTTGAGTTATAGAAAATTTGAATGAAAAGCGATCATGAAAATATGTCTATAACTTTATATAGGGTGCTTTTTCTTAATTAATTCAATCCTCAAAATACTGCATCTCACATTCCACCTATATATATATCACTTGATATATCATAGTCTGTCTCTCCTCACCGTTGAGCCTCTCTATCATGGTATGAGTTGTACCAGTTATCTGAACAATCTTTCAAAAAAGTAACACACTTTTTCTTCCTCTTCTTCTCCACGTCTGATTTCTTAGTTTTCTGAGTTTTAGCAACAGTCTTTTTGATACTTCTAGTTTCTTGCTGGCATGTTGGGCACATTGGGCTTATTTGTGATGGGTAAATGGTGTCGTCTGTGAGATGATATAGATGCCTGTCAAACATAACAGTGAAGATAATCAAATAAACTGTTCTGTACCGTATTAAACATAGCCTATTATAAAAACACCATAACGATACACTCACGTGATAATCTTCAGAATTACGGTAATTATGACTTTGACTGCACATATTGCTATGGTAACTAGTGCAAACGATGTGAAACAAGGGTGTGCCACTGCAATTTCTTCCAAGTAGTTTGCCAAACTTACCCAACAACATAAAGAATCATCTCCATCTAAATCGATAACAATAAGTAATTTCGTAATACTTATATATTCAAATATACAACTTGAGGGCTGAGTGATAATTTTTTCTTGTGTAGGCTCGCATGCATACTTGCTCATTTATTGGCTCGAATTAATTACAAGCGCAATTATTTACTGCAAAAAAGAAGTTTTTATTTATTTACTATTAGTACAGAAGAATCCAGGATTATAATAACTATGAATTAACAAATAATTGGGGGGCTCTGACGGTCCTGTGAAACATATACTTTTCACTTGGTGAAAAGAAATATATATCCTCTCAATTTTTATGATAAAACTTACATACTGTCAAAAGAGTAAATAGTTCCACGTTTTTGTCTTGGGTCAAGCATGATTCGATTAATATTTTGCACCATTTAAATTCCTGACCGTTATCCCTGTCCTTGAAATGATCGGCAGCTGATCCTTTGTGTAATAGTAACTATTAAAGGTCAACCCATCCAATGATACAAATGCGATAGCACAACTTACTTGAGAAAGCATGCGTGAAAAAATCATGTGAACTAAACAAAAAGTCAGCGCTTGATGTTCTCCATGGCTCATCAATTTGTTCGTAACAGTCAAACAGGGGTAGGCGCATTGTTGCTTCAGTTAATAGGTTGATCGGAATGAGATCGATGTTACCCTCCTAACGCTATCTTCCGATCTAATGTAGATGGTATTTCGAATTCTCTTTGTGACGTCATATTGGTTATGACGTAGTCTGAGCTGAGTATCATAGATATTTGACACGAAAGGAGACTTCTGTCCAATTACATAGCCACAACCAAGGACAAAGTATCTACGTATCAATTCTGTTTTAATCGTTTAGAAATGTAAAATTGTTTTCATTTGGAAACTCCGTTGGATGGTAGAAGGTACAGCATGCCTTTCTATAAGATTCATTGTAATATGTTTCAATTTCTAATCGGCTTTGTATAGGAAATCATACGGTTTCGAGCTCAATTCGTAATTAATTTGCACCGAGTGGGTTTTCAAAAAGTTTCAAAAATTGCACAAACCCGTAGGGCTTAAGACCTTTATATGATCTCGTGTTTTGTACAATAAACTGTGAAATATCACTGAAGAGGCTACCAGAGGACAGCGCAAATATTTTGAAATAAATTAAAATATATATTATCTAATCACACTGTTGTTATAGTTGTTGCGTGTCATTTAGAATGGTTACCAAATTGCCAACTACAGTGTTTTGAGGCACTTCAAAACTACACAGTCCATGCTGGTACGAGACATGTCTCGTTCCGAATTTTGCCGTCGACAACTCGTTAACAACAACATCTTCTGGGAGTCGAAAAACCAACTGATTTTCGGCAGGTAAACTCAGAGCTAGCCTGCGTACCAGCCCCGAGGTTTTTTCTGAAACCATAGGTTTCAGGAAAAACCTCAGGGCTGGTACGCAGCTAAGGACGCGTGATTGAGGGCGTTGAGAGTCATTTTCCCGCATCGGGGTTGTCAAATATATCATTTTGGAATTGTTGAAGCAGAATTTACACATTTACAAATGGAAATTTCTTGGTTTGGGATTGGCTTCCAAAATTTCAAATAAAACATTGACTAATCCATTATTCTAGAATGGAAGAATAAGAAACACAAAATCAAATCATAAAGGAGATCATCTCGAAGCATAGCTTAGGAAATAATAGGAAACCGGTTATGGCATTTATGATGGTTTTTTCATTTCATATACTTGAACGCATTTATAGCCATCTTCTAATATCGCCTCTTATCATCTTATGTTAAATAATAATTTCATAAATACGTTTTATAAATTCTTTTCTACTAAATCAATTCTAACATCCATAGAATTTTCTATGGAATCTAAACTTTCACGGAATAGCTGTGCGTGTTGCCAGGCAACGTCTCCTTTGCCCCCAGTCAGTGTTACTTTGATGAAAATCTTTGTTTCACCTTTGAATATTTTTTTATCTATCAGTTCGTCTGACCCTGTTAATTAAGAAACACGATCAACATTACCATTCACAATGTGTCCAGATCTCATGATTGATTACTGTAAATGAAATCATACCTGTTGTCATGGTAATACACTGCGCATTATCATCTAAATTGCTCTTCAGTTCAATTTTGACGCTGCCATTTTCATAACTCTTATTAGTCATTTTCATTGCTATGGAATCGACAACCATATTTGTACTACTGAGATCAAAACACCAGAAAACACTACCGCAAGTGCATCCTTCATTCCGTGCCAAATACACCTACAATAAAAAATATAAGTTTAAAAGTAAAATCATTGGAAAATAGATAGATAGATAGATAGATAGATAGATAGATAGATAGATAGATAGATAGATAGATAGATAGATAGATGTAAACGTATTTATTTCACCCTAATGCAGGGTAGTCAAAATTTAAGATAAGTACAGTATAAAAGTTAAAATCTAATTGGTTAATATAGCAAATTTAGTATAATATTTGATATGTGTTGATCAATGATCAATTAGTATTATTATTATTATTAATCATTATTTTTATTTTTATTTTTATTTTTTTTTTATTCATTTATTATTATTGTTTTTTATTCATTTTTTCAAGAATCTTTCAATTTTACAAATTGCATGTATGATGTGATCATTTTACATTTGATGATGTGATATCTATCATTTGCTTCCATGCCACATTGTTTACAGATACATTGTGTTGATGGATTGTGAAATTTTTCATTGATACAGATGAGGTGATGGAAACCATGAACAGAAAGACGTGTAATAAAGTTTCTATTTGGTTGCTGACATGATTTCCACCCTTCTGATAAAAATGCAGGCGCCATTAGAAAGCCAGACTGTTCTAATTTGTTTGCCTTTTCTAGTATATGTGCAGCATGATCTTGAATGACTTTTTGTTGGAAGGGGAAGTTAGTTTTGACTTCATCAAAGAATGTTGATGTGCCAGCCATCATGAAGCACAGAGTATTTGATGAACGTGGCGAAATACCAAGAACACGCTTCAAAAAGTTTGCTTTTATCTTGTCTAGCTCCAATACGTTTGATAATGATAAATATGGTGAAATTAAATTTAGGCCATATGTGATAGAAGGTTTAATTTTCATGTCAAATATTTTAATAGCTGTCGAAACGGATACAAGCTGTAAATATTTAATGAGGCCAATGGTTGCTAACAATTTATATTTTTTGTCTGTGATATGTTGAGTGAATACCAATGAAGTTTGTAGAACAATGCCAAGGTAAGTGTAACTTTTAACTATTTCAATCTCCTCGTTTCTGTAAATAAATTTGTCATCAGACTTCAACCGGCCACCTTTTCTGAACTTAATAATTTTGGTTTTGTCTAGGTTGACTGAGAGACTGTTCGTATTTGACCAAGAAGACAGAGCATCTAGTGCATTCTGAATTGACACAGGTAGATAGATACATTGAGATAGATAGATAGATAGATAGATAGATAGATAGATAGATAGATCATATATTTCAATCATATTAAAGGAAGATACAAAATTACAAAAGATAACATTGAGCCAAATATGACAGTTACTGTACATAATATTAGGCTAGCTAATTACAATGATGAATATAATATGTTTGGCGTGACTCCCGAAGCACGAGAGCTTGTTTGTTTAGAGTACGTGGTAAAGGCAATTTATTACATAACATTTTTAATAAGAATTATTGGTTAAAAGGTAAAACTGGTTATAAATTGAATCGATCAAGGTATTATACAAAACAATACAAAAAATAAAATAAAATAAAAAGAGGTCGCAAAAATAGTAAATCAAAAAAGTTTTTAAAAGTATGAAATATTTTCAATTATATGTAAGCTAGTTAATTACAGCATAATATAAAAAATTAAGATAACCCCAGGATGTTAACGGATACAGTAAAACAAAAGTTAAAATTTGTAGAAATAATATATATTTTTATTTATGATGAGCACATGAGCAAATGATGAACTATCTCAGTACTAGCTGAGTATATTTGAAATTATTTAGGCAAACTGGACATTATGCTTTCATATTTCTAATTTTAATGTATGCTGTTGTTTATCTGTCAAAAAATATCGAACAGATTACTCGTGGCTGAAGAATAAATTTCTATTTACAAATATACACTCTTAAAATGTTTATTATTTGAAAGAAACTTAGTTAGGATTGTCCATAATAATTCAGCTTACAAATGTTCCTTGCCAAATTTTGACTTGAAGGGCAGTAATATTTCAGATGACCATACTCCTCTCCATTCAAATAAGCACTATCTCCAAAATATAATTTCACAATTATTTTATGTACAAAGATTTATCGAGCGATCCATTTTCAATTGCTCTTTTGAACGACAATATATGCTTCTTCATTGCTTTGTGTCGAGCGCCAACAGGTTTCATGCTTTTTGCTGATATTTCAATAGTATAAATGATTTTGAATAGTTTTATTAAAAAAATGAAACGTCAAATCGTTGATACGTACCATCTGCCAATCATGTTCAATCTTTCGAGTAACATTTTCTTGTTTCCAAATACAGCTTTCCCATCCTTTCATATTCTTGTTACCTTGATTGTATGTGTCTGAACTAGAATGGTAGCTCACATGTAAACTAAAAAAAAGAAGAGAAAACCCCACACAAGTAAGTGATCAGTATGGAAATGCATCTTAATTTGGACATTGGATCTGGAACAATTGACCGCTATATACAGGTGGCCTATCTACAGAGGCTAAATTCAATAAAACAATCGAGGCTAAAAAATTAAAATCAATTGTTGAATCAGTTGACAATATTGAAATCACATGTAAAGCGATAGGTGTATCTTCATATATCTTTGTAATCTAATTAAACGGAGAAAACCCATTGGCTCATCACAAAGGTTCTTAAAAGGTCAATAGAACATTTGAGTAAAGTAAAAATATAATTTTTGTATAATATTGTATGCATGTAATATTTATTTAACGGGGGTAATTGACCTGAGCACTTGCATACCATTTCTGTTTGATATCATGTTCTGTTGGCTTGAAAGCATATTCATTGCACTTCACCTATTGAAAATTAGCAAATCATCTCAATAATTAAAGATAATCAGTAGAAAGGTGGCCAATTATTTAAACCTGTAATTTCATAACTCACCGATACCTTAGGAGGACCAGTTTCTCCCCTCAGTGATCGCCATGCAAGACTACCTGACTGTCGTCCAACTTGCTCGTCGTTTGATACAGACCGAGGGCAGATAAACTCAACCAATTCAACAGTAAATCTTTCATCGAGCACTTTGCACCTTGCGGATTGTATGTCTCTTCTTAACTAAAACACAGAGATTGGCATAAAAATAACCTGTTCATTAATGAGCTCATGGAGACTGGCTTTCGAAGGGGGAGATAATTGCCTTGGAAATAATCCCAGTGGCTACGTAAAATATAAACTCCTCAATCCAAATCCGCCAAGGTTGATTTCCTGCAAACCTACAACCTGAAATTGAAAGTTATTTTATAGTCCAACCCTTGGTAAACAATTTCGAATACTGGTAAGTAAAAATTCGAAAAAATGCAAGATGAAGCGTCGTCAATTTTACTTTACTGACTTAAGCGGGTTACATTGCATATACCTCTTTGTTGAAAGCAGCCAATAAAGATGATAGCCACTCTTCAGAAACCAATCCACGACGTCCAATAACATTTTTGTGCTTACCAGAGTACCTCCAAGTAACATCTACAAACTAGGGTCATACCAATAAAAATTAATAATAAAATAGATGCACCCAACAAATGAATAATATCCAGTAAATAAAGAGATCTACCTGTTCATTGGAAATGGCAATGACATACGTGAGCGCTTTTCCCCACCCACTTTCATAAATCATAGGGGAATCACATTTATTCTCACAAGGGTCACAATGAAGCCACCGTTTTTGACCTTCAGAATAAACCTCAGTCCAAACATGATCTGTCCAGTCATTGATGAAACGTGCTTCAAATCCAATTGCACGGCAGAACAATGTGAAACAATTGGCCCATTCACCGCATCGACCAATTCGAGTTTCTTAAAAAGAAACATTTCATAAAATTAAATAGTTGCAGCTTTCCCATCTTTTTAAAAATCACACAGGTGAATACTGACTACTGAGCATTATAGAATAAGAGACAAAGATGATGCCAAAGCCTTAGTTGAAAGCACATGTTTAATTGCAGGTGCATACTGTAAATACAGGACAAAACAAATAGGTGCCCCTATGGAAACAGTTTATGAATGCTCATAAAATTTCAAAAAGTCGGGACAGTGAAACCTGTACAGAACAGCCAGCTACAAGAGGTCGATAAATTGATCACTATATGCAGGTGGCCTTTACATACAGGGTTGATTCCAGAGAAAATACTATTTTTGACATTGAAAGAGTGACCATTATAGACAGGTGACCATTGTAACAGGTTTGACTGTAGTTTTCTTCACAACGGGTCTAAACATGGGCAACAGGAACAGCCTCAAAGAGTTCAGCACAGTAGCACAGCAGATTGTTGTCAAAATGATTTTCATCAATTCACATTGCTGTTTTGTAGTTTGTTTGCTATATGAGTAAACAATTACAGGGTATGTCACAACTCTGTGATACCCATTATCCAGGTTCTTAATGAACTTACGTAATAATTTAGCAGGATGGTTGTATCTTGGCAAACGCTTTCCGTTTTGACATGACATGCACAAGTAATTCTCAACCGTTGTAGCACCCCATTTGAGATCATCAGTAGTTAGTGTCACATGACCTGTCAATTTCATTGATTGATTGCAAACAGAACACACTGGTGTATCCATCCATTTGAAGAAATCAGCTGAAATATAAAACGTCACATTTGGATTATATAGTCTTATGTATTTTGAGCTGCATAAATAATTATTTAACTTTAAAATACTTCAGACAGACCTACCTTTAAACCATTCCAGCAGGCATAACAATAGACAATCCGGTTCAGAAACATCATTAATGTCCTTATGCTTTGCTTTGGCCTTTTCTATTAACTGAATGTGGGGTAAGACATTTAAAGCAGCCATTTTCAAGTCGTTGTTTTCATAAAGACTGATGGTTCGATATGATGATAACAATCTATTGTAGAATGATTGTTGTTCTGGCTGAAGTAAAATAATATAAAAATAGTTTTAGCTTCTCTTATCAGCATGATATACTGGTAAATAAAATAAATTGTAAGAAATATGATTGTTCATGCAATGTTTGTGAACCTAAAATTGCCAAATTCTTGAAATTTTTCACAGGGAGTATAAATTATATCATTAATTATGGATTTCAACTTTTTTAATCTTTATGTGATTAACTTCCAGATTAGTTCATTTTAAAACTAATTTTAGTCTTTCCTATGGGAATGCCTTTCTTAATTTTTTGAAGTAGTATCCAGGATGAGCTTGGAAGGCTATAGGCCTACAACTATGAAACCTTGTACATTATTCATAACTGATATGGAAGGACCTCACATACCTCACTCATTAAAGGAATATACAATAGTCGCCTTGGTGATACGAGACTTAAATCCTTTTGCTGCATTGTTGGTTGTTGGACTACTAGTGTTGCTTGAGTTTGCTTAGATTGTTCACTTGTTAAGGCATTCCGCATTTTGTGTAGCATTTCAAATGACGTATTTTGAGGAAACACTAAACGGTCATCCATCTGCAAAATAAGATGTCAGAAGTATTGGCTGCAATATGTCGAAATATAGTATAATATTCATACTTAATGGCATAGATCTGTATGTCATTCCAACTCAATCATAATCATAGCAACAACAAAAGTTAGCCCATGAAAGTGTATACCTACTGTTTTCTTACTCATTTACCTGCACCGACAGTACACAGGAGACTATGGATTTAAATATTCAACTCTTTGTGGCTTCCTAAAAGCGTTTGGAAAACCAATCATTTCCATTTAATGGTCATTATACAATATTTCATTTTTGTGATCAACGTAAGATTACTTTGGGATAATTGAGCAAAATAAGATTGGCTACAGAAGGTGTTAAAGTGAATATGTTTTCTCCAGCAAATTAATTCACTGAGTTCAATTTTTTGTGAACATCTTATAAAGAGTTCACAAACATTTTAATGTAGCCTAAACAAATATCAATTTACCTCTTCAAACCCCATCATAAATAAACATTCTACTGCACCAGTAACAGGAAGAAGACGTGATTGAAATATTTTGTTACTGAGATTAATTGATCTATATTTTTCATTGTTTGGGTTTTCTGAAATGTTGGTTGCAAATTTGATGAGTAAACCAGACGCATCTAAAAATAATTCACGCGGATTAGACAAGAGTTCTTTATAACAAGGAAGCGATTGGCAGAACTCAATATCTTTTGATAAAGCAATCTAAAAATAAAAAACAAATGGAACATTATTAATAGCCAAGTTCATATACTTAATCATGCAAAGACATCATTTTCTGTGGTAGATGGTAAAGTCTTTTTGTTTTAACCTAAATGTATATGTAGAGTAAAGCCCTGGGCAAACGACCGTAACATTTACGTAACTTTGAAAATCTTCGAAAATCCTTGTTTAGCCACTCTTTCAATTTTGTCTGATGTGCTGAATCGTGTATTTTATTTGTCGCATTGCATTTGATGGCCGTCAACATTTTTCAAGGATTTTTGTTATCGAAAGTCTTTGTTATCCTTTTCGAACCATATCGTTCGAAATGTATCGAACTTTTTCGATGTTGTGGCTTCTCCATGACTTCTTAAGCTCCGTCTGAGTTGTTGTAGAAAAGTCTTGATTTAATCGGGTCCGTTCAGCCGCTCTTGAAAAGACTGCTTCAGAACACGTTAGGCAAAAACAGATTGTTGCGTAGAAGTTGCCGTCGTTTGCCTAGGGCTTAACATTGGCAAAGCTTCAGATGGGCTGGAGGCTTAGGTTTAATTCTTGACAGAAGCATTATTGGTGACACTGTGACCTTTAGCCTGAAATGACATTTGACATAAAAGAGTTCAGAAGTTGTCTGTCTATGCAACTATAATGCAACCATAACAGTGTCCTTACCTTATGCAAACTTAGTTTCCAGGTGCCCTGACTTTGTTGGGCACTGGACTCAGACAGACTTTATATTTACTACTTTTCTGAACCCTGGTGATAGTACATGGTGTACCTACATTGTATATTAAATTAGTTGAAAATGTAAAATATCAAAATCCACAGTTCAAGTGAAGTCAGCAATATTCCAGTGTCTGATTGTTGTGCTTGAACAATTTCAACATACAAAATAATTTAGCATACCTCTTTTGCTTGCAAGTGAAATTTCTCAACATAACTAATAAGTTTTGTTTCACTTCCTCCGACCATCTTTTCAGCTTTAATACCACAAACATAAAACCAAAATGTTGGCATGGCACTAACATCATGCGCTGCAGAAACATCCTGAAGTAAAGTTCAAAATCGTATCATTGAGTTGATATGGAAATATGTGTGTGCAATGTGCATATTATTTTTTAACAAAGAATAAAATTTAGATCAACAAATTTTATTTTATTTTATATATCTGTCAATTGAAGTCAACCCTGAATCGACAAGAATATTCTATTAGATCTACTGTGTTTTAATTTTTAGGCCAATATTAATACATTTCATTTTAATTTACATATTTAGGAAATGTTGAGAGATTGAAAGAAATTTTTTGTAAATTAATACAAATATAGCTTTTACTTAGGTTTAAATTGTAGTCATGGCTTGAAAATGGGTGAAGCTAACGCCGAAGCATCGTCAAAATAAATAAAATTTGTTGAACTAAATTTTACTGTTTGTATTACGAATTTGAAAAATTCTAACTGGATCATATTACGTACTTTTCATAGAAAAATCCAATCCAAGAATAAATAGTGTGTCATTTGATGTTCATAGGTAGGCCTTAGTTTAGACCAATCAAGCATAGTTTATGAAGCTCACAACTGTATTTGAAGCAGTTCCATTATTTATGATAAATCAAGAAATACTCATCTGATACTGTAGTATGCCTATCATTATAATTGCTGTTTACTAACCACAATCCTTACACTGACTTCGACTTGATCTATTTTGTACAAGGAAGTAAAATATACTTCTTCAGTTGGATTGTTTGAGTTTTTCACTTTAGGCATCAGATTTCACTTTTGTGCATATGTGAAAGTAGAAACATTTTTGTTGTATGTCTACTAAAAATTATTAGAATCTGATCATTTGTAATTCAATGTTTTGGAAAACGTTAAATATTCCAGGCAGATGCAATTATGATTTTTGAAAATAGTTGTTCGCAGTTGAATGTAATAGCCCAGCTGCTAAGGAAATAATTGTGATTTTGATGATGAAAGCATAGAAATTTGTTACATAGCTCAAAATTATGTTTGGAATCGATTGGGATGTAGGGCCACTTCAAATTCAGACCAAAAAAATGGGTGTGGCTAAATCCTGCTGACGGTCATCAAAAAAATAACAAGGCGGATTAATTCGAAATTTTTTTCATTTGAGATCAATCTCACATATATTACATCATAGATAACAAACCTAGGTCAATAAATCCATAAGTCGTAAGTCCATGTTATAACGTTGAGTCTTTGCTTGCCCACACATGAGATAGTGTCTGACGTTTACATCCAATCCAACAAAACAAATTGGATTGGATTAGATTCTACATCAACTTAAAATTGTGCTTACTTACACTGAATAGATCAACATCAACTTTCAGGAAAAGTGCATCTGGATATGTATAACTGAGGGATTGAAATTTTGGGCCAATGATTTGACATGGCCTACACCTAATTAAAAAATTTAAATATCAATATCATATCTGCTTGAGACCAGTAGGCCTACAAAACAACAAACAAGGAGATTAGGTACAAGAAAACTAAAAGGGGCATCTATAACTAATATCTTTCCAACATTGCTAATGGGGCCCCAAGACAAACTGTGGGTGGGAATTGGGAAGTGTAGAACAAATGTAGTTGAACACAGCAATGATGACCATCTGACCAATCACTATACAAACAAGCAATATAATAAACTAAATTAGGGAAACAGCAAAAAATGATCATTAGTCAAATAACAACAAGCCGGTCTGAGCTATATGACTGTGCAACAGTTTGATATGTGTTGTGTGGCTGAATGACAATATTGTTTTTATTACCGAATGCTGGATGACGAACGACGATATGAATTACAAGTTACACGACAACAAGTGTAGTAAATTAGTTTCTACAGACCATCTTTTCCCAGTGTATATATAATTATATATGTAAATAGTAGATCAAAGATCACGAGTTTACTCCTGTGACGCTTGTGATGTTCTCATAACAAGAGTTGTGAGACAGAAAATACACTGAATATAACTTGATACTTGATAACTTGTCTTTACTCAACGACACCTCTACCACATCTTTTGAATATTGTGTTACAACATTTACATACAAACGGGAAGTAGACTGGCACTAGGCCCAGATCTCCACAAAGCTCTTCAGACGGTTTATTAGATGAAAAATCATAGTGATGGGCTAAATTGCATACATGACTTAGGAAGCATTTCTGTTGTTTAAATATATTAAAAATCTATTGTAATTTATATGCTATTGTTAATAGTATCTAAGTGTTATCCTTATAGTTCTTTGAATAGTATTTGTTTTCTTGTCGGCACTCGGAAATGAGTACTGTTCTTTTATTTAACAACTTATCGTATTTATAATAAATTATGTGCAATATCAACAATTTCATTGTGAGACACATGAATTCAAGTGCAATCTCACGATCAGTCCAAAGTTCTACAGGCTTTCTCGCGATTTACTGTAAGTCTTTGTACCATTTCAATTTATCAATAAAGGCATTATGACTTACTTTGAGAATTTCTTGATAATAAATAGATTTCGAAAGTAAGATATAAACGGTGTCTGTAATTTGCGTGCGTGCGTGCTGCGTGGTTTTTTTAGGAAATACGTCATAATTTATCACCTCTGTATTACGATTTTTAGCATCTCGATGTTATGAAAAAAGTTCAGACTTAGATAAATTTGGCAATCCCTGTCATGTCGTAATTGACGGGGACTTTTTTTCAGATCGACTTGAAATTAATTAAGTCTGGAGTAAAGTCACCGACAATTATGACTTGGCAGCGACTTCAAAATTAAGTCTGAACTATTTTTATAACATCGAGATGCTAAAAATCGTAATACAGAGATGATAAGTTGTCGTATTACGTAATTGTTATTCCTGTATATATAACCTCTTTATATTAACCTCGTTTTGATGTAGACTATAAAAGTAGATGTTCTTTATTAATAAGATTAGATTATGTTGGATCTCGCGTTGTACTCATTGACTCATGAATATCTTTAATCATTGTCATACGACAAATTGGCGCTGCGAGTTATAAAGTACAAAGAATCTTCGCTGACATTGCGATGGACCGAAAAAGAATTTTAGTCTTAGATGATGTTGAGAAAGCAAACGCTTGGTTTGCTTCGTTTAATGCTAAATGCCGTCGCGATCATCTTGAAGATGGTGATCTTTCCAAAGACGGGTATTTAGAGCAAACTGATATGTTCATAGAAATGTGTGGAGAGACATCATATATCACATTGTCAAGATTGGTTACACCAAAGAAGCTTGAACAAATGCCATTTGCTGACATTTATGCTATCGCTTGTAAATACATAGAGCCAAAAGAGCGTTTTTTGATTGCTGAACGCACTACATTTTTAGCAATACGACAATTGCCAGATGAGTCAGTAGAAGATGTCTACACTAGAATCAATTATCAAAGTGAAAGATGCGACTTTTCACGGTTCAAAGAAACATTGGACCCATCAGAAGAGTTAAAGAAATTGGTTTTTATAAACTGCTTCAACGATGTCAAAATCACCAGAGAGTTGCTGGATTATATACGACTAATGCCAACGGCTACTTTTGAGGATTTAAGAGAACGTGTCCGCCTCTACGATATGACGCAGACATTTCTACAACGAACGACATTACCTAATGAAGGAAAAGTGGTCGTTAATTATGTTAAAAGCTCAACCAACAAAGCTTCAAACAGTCATAAATGCAAATTCTGTGATGGGACACACCCTCCGCGTGCTTGTCCGGCTTTCAACAAAAGATGCGGTTATTGCAACAAACGTGGGCACCTTGAACAGTGCTGTTATAAAAAGAAGAAAGACACCGCGAAGGTAAATCATGTAGCAGTGGACCATGACAGTGACGCCAATGACGATGTCAACGATGTAGCCATTATTTTATGCTGTGATGATGTCAATAATACAAGTCTATCTACTGAAGATATTAGTATTAACAACGTGAAAGTGAGAATGTTAAAAGACACTGGCGCCTCATGTTCTGTTCTGTCACGTAAAGTTTGGGAACAGTTGGATTGTCCTCCGCTCACTCCAAGCAATCGTAAGCTCAAATGTTATGATGACCACGAGTTATCAGTAATCGGTAGCTGTAAATTAAATGTAGTTCAACATAGCGTAAATACTTCTATCATATTTTATGTAGTAGAGTCTAATAGAAATTATGGCCTGTTGGGTCGTGATCATGTTAGTGACCAGATGGTTAATTCCGCAGATGATGATGATGTGAAGCCACTCCCTTACATAACTGGTGTTTTAGCTTCTATGAAATTAAAGCAGGGTGCTGAGCCAATGTTTTGCCGTGCTAGACCTGTTCCACTCCCACTCCAAACCGCTGTAGACCTAGAGCTAACTCGGCTAGAGAGGATGGGGGTTATTGAGCCGATTGAATCGGGCGGGGCAGAAAATGCATCTCCTGTTGTTTGGATAAAAAAAAAATCGGGTGGATTACGAATGTGCGCAGACTTTAGTGTCCATGTAAACAGCAAAATCTTGTTCGATGATTACCCTCTACCGAATTCTGAAACAATTTTTGCAAAAATGGATGGTGCACGTTTCTTCGCGAAAATTGATTTGCAATCCGCCTATTGGCAAGTAAAACTCGACGATAACGCGCGAAAATTATCTATTATCAACACTAGTAAAGGCCTTTATAGCGTAACCCGCTTACAAATGGGCATGCGCAACAGTTCGGCTATTTTTCAACATGTAATTGAAGATGTCCTGCAAGGTTTAAAGGGCACAATTGCTTATCAGGATGATGTCCTTATTTATGCCACTACTGAAGAATCTTTAAACAAACGTTTGAACGCTGTAATGGAACGGTTTAAATCCCGGCGGCTTTCTATTAATATGGAAAAATCCACGCAGCGTGTTTCTGAAGTTTCGTTTTTGGGCTATCGCATATCAGCTTCTGGTATTCAACCAGATGATCGCCTTGTCAATAAAATTAACAGCATGCGTCCTCCTCAAAATAAAAAAGAAATTGAGTCATTTGTTGGTTTGGTGAATTTTTTTGGGCGTTTCATACCAAACTTTGCAGACAAAATAAAACCGCTAAATTTATTACGCAAAAAAGAAACCGCTTTTGAATGGAATAATGATTGTGCTCGTTCGTTTGAAAATCTCAAATCTGAACTTTCAAGTAAACCAATTGTTCAACCATATTCGTTGCTAAAAGAAGCGACATTGACCACTGACGCATCAGACCATTGTATTGCTGGTGTCCTCACACAAGATGGCCAACCTGTTATTTTTATTTCAAAATCCCTTACTCCAGCTGAAAAAAAATACTCTGCAACTGAAAGGGAAGGTCTCGGTATTGTTTGGTGCGTAGAAAGGCTGCGTCAACTGCTCTTAGGTCGTCATTTCACACTTATCACGGATCATAAGGCTTTGATCCAATTATTTGGTGCTGATCAACCAATTCCAAAAACTGCTTCGGCACGAATCAGTCGGTGGGCCATAAAGTTAATGGCGTTTGATTTTAATATTCAACACAGGCCCGGAACTGAAATCTGTCATGCTGATGCATTATCTCGCCTTTCAGTGTCTTCCACCCTTTCCCGCGAAGACATTGTTGCTGCTGTCGAAGTCACACGTAGCTGTGACGAGGCTTTTCTTCAGCCAGTTATTGCTTTTTCCGATTTAAAAAATGCTACTCATCTTGATGTCATCGCACAATCTCTAAAAGGGCGTATTATTTCGGGCAATTGGGCCAATCCCAGTGAAGCTGAGCGTCCGTTTGCGCGTTTGAACCAAAATTTAACTATACATAACGACGTTATCTATTTCGGTTCTATTGCTTTTATTCCTGCATCGCTCCGCCGTTCAATTCTCGAAAAAGCACATTCTACCCACCAAGGTATAAATGCAACCCAGCGCTTTCTCTCAAAGAGTGCTTGGTGGCCAGGCATGGCTCGTGACATAGACCGCTATGTATCTTCTTGTGAACAGTGCTGTACTTTGCGCCCTAAGACTGCTAAATCAGTACATGAATGGCCAAAAGCTGACCCTTGGGAAAGATTACATATGGATTTTGGCCATGTTCCAGATATCGGAAATGTTTTAATGATTGTTGATGCTGGTAGCGGCTGGATTGAAGCTTTCCGATGTCCAGACCGATCCACTCCAAATATTATTCGAATATTTTCATCACTTTTTGCCCGTTTCGGTGTCGCAAAACACTTAGTTTCCGATAATGCGCAAGAATTCGTCAATGACGCTATTGTTTCATGGCTAGCCAAATCTGGTTGCTACAAATCTGAATCACCCGCCTATTTCCCTCGCGCTAACGGCCTTGCAGAGCGGTCGGTCCAAACAGTGAAGCGTGCTATGAAAGCTTGGCATCGCAATATGCGCGTTTCTTTCGATATGTTTCTAAACAAGATTTTGCTGGTACACAGAACTACTTCGAATGCTCGCGGAGAATCACCTGCACAAATTTTAATGGGGAGAAATCTCAGAGTCCCTTTTGTTTCCGATCATGTACCAGGAGACATTGTAATGTATAAGCCAACAAATTCCACACCCTCTCGGAAAGCTGCATTTGTTGTTGCAAAAGGATCAAACACAGCGTGGTTAAAATTGGGGGAGAGAACAGTATTAGCTTCGAACAATCAAATTGGCAATGCCCCTGTAGACTGCAATTTAGAACAAACAAGTAGGACTAGCCCCACACCCGATACAACATCATCATCAGCAGTTCAACCAGCTGATTCAAACATGTCTTCACCACATATGTCAATACGGCGTTCATCAAGAATTGTTCGTCAACCAAATCGTTTTGGTTATAGTTAATAAATAAAATAGATTAATTAATTAATTAATGTGGTAAAAAGACAACATCAGTAATAACAATATTTGCTTTAATTTAGATAAAGGGAAGTTGTCGTATTACGTAATTGTTATTCCTGTATATATAACCTCTTTATATTAACCTCGTTTTGATGTAGACTATAAAAGTAGATGTTCTTTATTAATAAGATTAGATTATGTTGGATCTCGCGTTGTACTCATTGACTCATGAATATCTTTAATCATTGTCATACGACATAAATTATGATGTATTTCCTATAAAAGCATGCAGCACACACGCACACAAGTTACAGACACCGAGATATAAACCACATTATGTTAACCTGTAGCATTTCACTTGTCGTCCATGTTTAATCGTAAAAACAATTTCCAAAAAAAATTACCCTCCCCTCAACATGGGTTTCTTCACTCTACTCTCCCCAGTCTTTCGTTTACACGTGGGGATTATTTACCACCTTTTTGACAATTTTATCAAACTAATTCATAACTGCAAACAATGACGTAGTCTGACCATCACAACGATAATTACATATATTTCTGCCTGAACATTAATCAACATTTTATATAATTAAACATTGTTCATGTTCAAATCGAGAGGTATGTGTTTGTGTTTTAGTAGTATGGCTTCGTAGTACATTGGGAGGGGATTAATTTGCGAACGGAGCAAGGCAAATTTTTCGAGGAAAAATACTTCAAAATCCTGATTTCTCACTCCGACTACTTCTTTCAAGTTGAGAGGCCTGGCAATATATAGTAATTATATTTCACAAATAAAAACGGATGCTCAGTTTTATGTACCCTATCCTGATATGAACATGCCGGGTGCTTAATGAGACATGAAAGAGGCTTAAAGGTCCAGTCCCCTTTTTTTCCTCAGGGATGTACATTTAGGTCAAAACACCACTTTGAAGGCAATTTTCACCAACAAATAATTTCCAGATCGAACAAAAAAGTATGCAATTATTGTAAATTTCCAAATTAAAAAACGAATATTTTGGTCATATTTTACGACAGTCGTTAATCGATTGAGTATTTTATTTTATTCACAGATTAGCCAATCAAAATATCAAAAGCTTTATCAAAAACGGAAATCATGATTCTAGATTGTTTACATAGCATCACTTTTGAAATTTGAATGTGGACGTTAATTCGTCATGCTCTTTGACATCTTCTATCATTTGAATATGTAAAGGTCAAACACATTAGTGTTGATGAGACAAACACGTGAGCACTATTTTCAATGAATAATAAATTTGATTTACAAAACCAACGCAACAACGTTTTAAAGATTTTTTGATAACTACAACAATATCATATATTATGGCAAAAGTTTTTGGGATAAAACAAAATACAAATAAAGTTTAGGTTTATACTGTCACTAAAGAGTTAACAACAGTGATGGTTAACAGCACACGGTGCTAATGTAGAATTTATCTTTAACGGTCCACCTCCACCGTAAAACAACTGCGAAAGACCAAGGAGGATAGGAAGCACAACGCCCAATGGGTATACGTTTAAACATAGTGCAAGAGGGGGACGTGGTGGTGGAGTGGGAATCGTTTACAAGACATCATTAAACATCAAAATTGTAGCATCGAGAAAATTCAGCTCCTTTGAGTACATGACCGCAATATTTTCAACACCAACTGGACCAATACAAATGATTTCTTTATATCGGCCACCCCCTTCTCAAAAGAACAAACTATCATTTGGAATGTTCTTTTCTGAGTTCACCACTTTACTTGAACTGATAACATCAAGCACAGGATGTTCTAGCCTTATTATCGCTGGAGATTTCAACATACATGTAGATAATACCAGGAACACTGACGCTATAAAGTTTATCCAACTCTTGGATACTTTCAATCTTGTGCAAAACGTAACAGAAGTAACACATCAAAAAAACCACACCCTAGATCTCATCATCACTAGGAAAGGTGAACAAATATTAAGTACAGTATTTCTTTCAGATCCCCAAATATCTGATCATATAGCTGTAAATTGCAAATTGCATATCAATAAATCCCAGAAGCCGAAAAAACAACTTACTTTGCGTAACATCAAGAGTATCAGCATTGAAAATTTGAACTCAGATATTGCCCGATGCACCACCGTCGAAAATGTTCCCACTGATGGTAACATCGATGAACTTGTTACTCACTATGAAAATTCTCTACGCAGTATACTGAACATTCATGCACCCCTAAGGACAAAAACAATCATATTTCGACCAGCCATTCCTTGGCTCACCTCAGAAATCCGGTTAGCTAAAGTTGAAAGACGGCGAAGGGAGAGAAAATGGAGAGGAAATAGACTTACAGTCCATAAACAACTGTACAAAGAACAGTCTGTCTTAGTCAATAAATTGATATCAGAGGCAAAAACAGAATATTACTCCAATCTAATCTACAATGCCAAAAATGATCAAAAACAACTGTTTGGAATCGTCAAAGGCATAACCAAAGAAAAGAGTAGTGATGAATATCCTGCAGCCAGCAACCCAAACGATCTAATTTTGCTGATTATTTTCAGTCAAAAATAGCTAGTATCAGAGATGTTCTTGCACAAGAGCGCAATGAAAGAGTCAACCCATTTCCAGATGACACGCTACCACCATCAAATAGCACACTGCATTCGTTTACACCTGTGACATGTGATGAAGTATCTCTGCTTACAAAGAAGCTAGCAAACACGTCATGTGACTTAGATCCACTACCAGCTGTAGGCCTACTAATTAAAACCTGTATTAGCACTCTGAATCCAGCAGTTACTAACATAATAAATGCATCAACTAAATCTGCCTTTGTCCCTACTTCTATGAAAGATGCCATTCTTCAACCTCGTTTAAAAAAGCCATCTATGAACACAGCAGAATATCAAAATTTCCTTCCAATTTCAAATCTAAAGTTTATTAGTAAAGCAACAGAGAAAGTAGTTGCCCAGCAAATTTATCAATATATGACAATCAATAGCTTGCATGAGAAATTCCAATCTGCTTACAAGATCTATCACAGCACAGAGACGGCATTGATTAGAGTCCATAATGATATTTTGCATTCACTTGACACCAGAAAATCTGTGCTCCTCCTACTCCTCGATCTATCGGCTGCGTTCGACACGGTTGATCATAGCCTAACATTCTTTTGTACCGTTTACAACATAGATTTGGAATATCTGGTCAAGCACATAGCTTGCTTCAATCCTATATTAACGAACGATCATTTACAGTTCATGTTGCTGATGGAATTTCTGCAAAGAAGCAATTTAAGTCAGGTGTTCCGCAAGGAAGTGTTTTAGGACCACTCCTATTCATCATGTATATATCACCATTAGGTGATATAATAAGAAACCATGACGTTTGTTACCATCTATATGCTGATGACATACAGCTATATGCTGACTTTGATTCAACTTCTACAATTGATACACTTAATGCAAAATCTTGAATTGAAAACTGTGTAAAAGAAATTGAGGCTTGGATGACATGGAACAACCTAAAGCTTAACATGGAAAAGACTGAGTTAATAGTGATAAATGATAAGCCTCAAGATGATCCTCTATTACAAACCACCAACTTATGTAATAAATTAATTCCAAAACAATCAAAAGTCCGGAACATCGGTATAATAATGAATTCGACAATATCAATGGATCATCACATCAATAACATTTGCAGAACATGCTTTTATCATTTGAGGAATGTCAGTAGAATCAGGAGATATCTCACAAAAAATTCAACAGAATCTCTGATCCATGCTCTGATAACTACTCGGTTGGATTTTTGCAATGCGTTGCTATATGGTGTCCCCGAAAAATACATCGAAAAACTGCAAAGTACTCAAAACACAGCAGCAAGAATTGTAGCCCTTGCTGGAAAATACAACCATATTACACCAATATTACAAAGTTTACATTGGCTACCAATAGAACAAAGAATTGTATTCAAAGTGTTAGTGATAACGTTCAAAGCAATTCACAATCTGGCATCTACTTACATTTCAGAACTTGTTACTCTTTATGAACCTAGAAGATCACTAAGGTCTAAAAACAGTAAAACTCTGAATTTTAAATTGTACAAACTATGCCGTTATGGCGGAAGAATGTTTACCCATGCTGCCCCCGCCGTGTGGAACAATCACGCAGTAGAAGCAAAATATGCAATAACAATTGAAACTTTTAAACAACTAATAAAAACGAGTCTTTTTAAAATTGCTTTTAAATGTTAAAGTATTTACAGTATATTTCTTAACCAACTTTTAACTTATTTACACCACTGTTTGAAGTAATAAAAAATGAAATAAAAAATATATATATTTATAATATTATAACATGTAAAGCGCTATTGAGCAACTATTGGAAATAGCGCTCTATAAATAAATAAAGTTTATTATTATTATTATTATTATTAAGTACATTTTGAAAGATTACTTCCGTAAATCAATACACATTTATTATTATATGTTCTTGAATTAAATTTTTTGGATAAGAAAAAATACACAAAGCTGACTTCGCTATATTTTCTCTTTAGAGTAAATAGCCGGGGCACTCCTAAAATATTCTGATGATTTCAATTTCTTGTTCGGCCTAAGAAATTTGTTGAACAAATCCTGCTTCAAGTCTGTTTTATGATACTTCAATAATTTGGTTCAGCGCATCTGTTGCTTATTTTTAGATAATCTTGAACAAAAAGCTTGCTATTTTATTGTCTATTTGGTAATATATATCAAAATAATCGGTATGCCGATTTAATCTACCGATTGTGATTCATATTATGAACGATACGTAAGTTAGAAACATTATTGAAACATAAATAATGATAATAAATCAATATTATCTAACGACAATATCAAGACTCCAGCCTGGATAACACCGCACACTAGTCAGACGCACTAATCGCTAAGCTTGATATGGTCTCGAGCCTCATTGCTGATCTGCCGTGAACTGTTGTCGAGTTGTGATGGTTTGGCTAGAGCGACATGTTGTACCTATCCACTTGTTAAATTTTCGTTTCCAGCCACTTTGAATCCATGACAAAATACAGGCCCCTAGACAGCCTAGAATTGGGCCACTCCTTTGGGAGGTCCTTATAATGTATCCCCATAATGCGGAATTTAATAAATCTTATTATTTTTTCAAATCTCAAGTTGGAAGGTCTGATCTGGTCTGATGTAGCACTGTAGCCTAGTCTAGCCTATATATCTTGCAGAAGTACAATTTTAACTCATAAAAACTGTCATGATACAGGGAACTGTATTTAGAGGCCATTAGGCCTACAGATCGACTTTGCAGGTTGGTACCTTGGTACGGTAGGCCTACATCAGATAATCTCTACTGAGCTACCAGAGCTATCAATGGTAAAAATGGAAATTATGAAATGCCCACTGGTGGCTCTAAAAGTGGGGTAACCAGGGCAACGACCCACCAATAAATTACTTCTTTCAACATTGTGATTATTTAGCTTGTAAAGCAAAATAAAATCTCCAGTTTTGTCATAAATAATATATTAGTATACAACTAATATTTTCAGCCAAACCTTTTTTATTTTGCAAGGACATGTGCCAAACTCTGTAGACAAATCCCTTCGCCTAATGAATAGACATTAGACACCTATTATATAACATTGAAATTGCAGTTCATTCAAAATGTTCACAATATCCTTTCTACTTCTGACAATGGTCTGGCGTTCTTGGGCAAAATTCTCTATGCCCCAAATATGCTTTTGTTTTGGAGGCTTTGACACTTGGTGCGCATGACCGACTATCGCGAGACAATAGCGTTTTGGCGCAGAAAACAGCTTGCCCTATTCACTGAAGTGAGAGGTGTCACTTACAAATATCCATGACAACGTCATACTGGCATCAAGTCAATTGTATACGACAGGAAAATACATGCAATTACCACAACAGTAATTCCACTTACATATAGCCATTTACAAAATTAATTAGGAATTAATATAAGCTAAATTTGATACAATATAGATAGTACGATAGTAATATTTAAGTAAACAGTTTAGGAATTCTTTTTTAAATCTGAATTTTTGCAGAGCATCATACAGTTTATAGGTATGTATGGTTCAAGCTCAAATTATACACCTTTTGCGAACATTTCAAGCTTATATCACGCCACAGATAGGGTTATTGTAATAGTATGAGAATACTGTGTGTAAGCAGGATTGAGATATATGACACAAGAGATTGAGTCGAGATGTTATTCGTGAGAGCACCAAGCAAGGAATGAGTTTACAAGTGTCGAGGGACGGTATTTACATGAGTTACAATGAATGGACGATAATTAGTAATATGACGTTACAGGATGTTATGACAATGATTACAACACAATTACAATACTACTACATGCCCCCGCTGGGAGCGGTGAGCACGAGAGTGCTGAACGCATATGTGATTGTTGTATAAATAAATAACTGATGTAATCTATCCTAGAATGAAAGTCCATGATAACATTGTTGAGTAACTTTGATATGAAATATTGTAAATCAAATACAGTAACTGATAGAAAGTTCTTCTGGTGTTGACGATACGATAGTCTTGAGCGTTGACGATAGCTTGAACTACGTGATAGTTGAATGATGGTCGTAACGACATACGTGATGATTATCACCGTGACAATATCCGTTGTGATTGTTTTGATTATGTAGATGTCGGCGTGGACGTCGAAGGTGTTTGTGTTCGAAGAGAATTGTGATGTTAATTTCATGTTGAATTACTTGAATTTTTCAAAATAGCCAACCATTAACAGTAAATAATCAAGATCGTAGAAGATAGCGTGAAGGATCACACCGACGGGCTTGCTGACGAATATGATGTGAGTGTTTACCGTTGAACATTCAAAGCGATTTTCATCCCATAGTGAACCAAATTCGTTGATAGCTGGATCGTTGAGAGTTGGTCGGTAGCGCTGTATATTATCAAGATAGGGTGTAGAAACCGCATGTCGATTGAGTAATGTAGCTGGCTTGGGCATCGTAAAGGCTGAATGAATGAAACTCAGAGTTTCGTTGGTTTGTTGCTGATGAACTTTTGGCGTGTACTTTGTGAAGTTTGACAACATACCTTTTGAGGCGATAGTGTTTGTCCTCGTGATTCCAAGCTTTTGGATGGTGTCTTTTACTCTAACCAGGGCTACCAGAATAGTTTTGAGAACGTCTTCGTGGCACTCTTCGCTGGTCAAGCACAAATAACAACAACACCATGTCGACGTTGTTGACAATAAAGATGAGGACATCTTATTTGTAAATCCTGCATATACTTGTTTAAATCCTATCAACTGCGCCATGTAATAGTATGAGAACGTCTTCGTGGCACTCTTCGCTGGTCAAGCACAAATAACAACAACACCATGTCGACGTTGTTGACAATAAAGATAAGGACATCTTATTTGTAAATCCTGCATATACTTGTTTAAATCCTATCAACTGCGCCATGTAATAGTATGAGAATACTGTGTGTAAACAGGATTGAGATATATGACACAAGAGATTGAGTCGAGATGTTATTCGTGAGAGCACCAAGCAAGGAATGAGTTTACAAGTGTCGAGGGACGGTATTTACATGAGTTACAATGAATGGACGATAATTAGTAATATGATGTTACAGGATGTTATGACAATGATTACAACACAATTACAATACTACTACATTATGACCCCTCAAATTTGAAACATTTTCCAGGGGAGCATGCCCCTGTAACCCCCTAGAAAAATTTGGCTGCCTTCGGCACCCGAACCAACCCTCCTGCCCCACCAACTATTTACACCACGAGCCGCCACTTGGTAGGCCTCCTAGGCTAACAACATTAGATAACTTTACTTACCAAATGGCAGAAAAATCAATCACAACCAGTTTACTATCAGAACTTTTGATTAATGACCAGAATTCTGCTGAGGAAGATATTTCAATAAAATTTGACATCATTCAGTTTCAGCTACCAAATTTTCAAATGAGGTACAATGTGTAGTCCAGGGACTCACTGTCAGAATCCTGCTCCAGTAATTTCAAGCTGGTAGAATTTATTATAAAATTTGATTCTCTGTCACATAGCTTCTTCGCGAATATTAAGATTACTGTGATAATACGGCTATTTTTCTTGCAACCTTCTAAATGACAAATGTAGTATAAAATATAAATATTCTTCGAATTTTCTTTCAGTAAATGTTGGATGATGATTTGTGATTTTGTGATTCGTGATTGAAAGTGAGACTACCACAAGATGGCCATGGAAATTGAACTTCAACTTCCATTTGTTTCTCTTTTCAGGGCAGAGCCTGGCAGACCATCCATTGCATGACAGATGTCTTGGTTAAGGAAATTAATTTGATTTCAATGCTCACTTCTTTATTTATTTTATTTGCTATTACTATCATTTGGCTTTCTTTGTCGTTAATGTGATTGTAATGAATGGCCAGTCAGATGAGATAAACAACTTGATTCGGCAATTGGAAGAATTGCAAATACTACAGTCAATATTTTGTGAAGATGGAGAGATGACATTTGAAAATCCTGCTTTATTATCCGATATGGAAAATATCATAAGCAAAGCGACCGTACCTGAAGATGTCTTATTTAATTCAAGCATTAATTTATTAATCAACTGTCAATTAGAAGATGGAAAATACTGTGAATTACATATTTCAGTTGTGATGTTATTAGATTACCCATCCTCTGGTTTGCCATCTTTTCATGTCACTTCAAATTCAATGAAAAGAAATCAGTTAAAAGAATTTAATGATTTACTTAATCAGTACATAAGAACTATCAACACTGGAGAATGTATTGTTTTAGATACAATCAACTATATGAAAGAAAACGTATCTAGTTACTTGCTACTTCAAAATCAAAACTGTTCTGATGGCAGTGAAGTTCATCTCACAAGAAGTCCTGAACTTGACACTTCGAATGAGCTTTGCTCTACTGTACTGAAGATGCATCATATATACAGTATTGAGAAGCGCAAACAGATAGTGAATTGGTCGAATGAGAATGATTTATCTGGTTTCTCACTACCTGGAAAACCTGGTGTAGTTTATGTCGAGGGTTCAAAACAAAACGTTGATGATTTCTTCAAGAGATTGCGTGCTTTGTGTTGGCAGAAAATGACATTAGAACATAATGGTGTCATCATCAATCGACACTTCAAATCGTTTAACGAAGTTGCATTTAACGTAAGGGGGAAACGAGGCTATCACATGGATATGGGAGAATTTAAAGCGTATTTAATTGCCAATGATTTATCGTATATATTTACGTTGCTATTTGACTTGAAGTAATATATTTAATCATGATTTCATTAATTTTGAAATTGGAATAGCCTATACTATAGTAGAGGATTTTTAGATTTATATTCTTTTGTGGATTTCTCTTCAGATATCAACATACTGGGTGTTGAATTTCAAGAATGCGTAACCACTGCTCAGGGGCGTTGCCAACGGGGGATGGGGCGGGTGTAACACGGATGTAACAGTGGAATATGGATTAATACGTAATAGCCGATATCGCATTGGGTGAATATCGGATTCAGGATCCAAACTATTGGCTATTGTTTTGGATATTATTTCTTCCACATAAGAGGGTGTAACTCCTAGACTGTTCATCGTTATAATGTGAAATTGTTTGTTGAAAGTGTTGAAGCGATTGAAATCTTGAAAAAGTCATTCTTTCATAACAACCACCGTGCTAATGTTCTCTGCAATATTGCCATATCTATCAAACAAATAAGACAAGATGTGGAGGCTCTATACGACTATAACATGACACTAGCAATTTATTAAACATTTGACCACGATTCTAAGGGACATTTACGAAAGAAAACAATCTACACTACAGCGGTACTAATTACAGATACAATACACAATCGATATGAAATAATAATTACTTTTATACAAAGAAAGAAATGAAAAAAAAGCATAGAAAGTAAAATATTATATCAGGATATGGTCACAGATTCTTTAATTGTTCTTGTCCAGTAGAGTTGATCACTTTGTCAAACAAAATATTATCAATTGGCTTGAAAACGAGCATAATTTGGTACAATATCGCCCCCAATCGTTAAGCTCATTTCTGTACATAAGTATTTATGTTACCCATAAGGCCGTAAAAATCTTGACGAGGTGTCATATTTTGGGAAATGTTGAGACGAAAATTTGAATACTGATCGTGAAATTTGCAAAGTCATGAAATTTTGGAGGAATTACTGTACTGAACTTCCCAAATATGTAAATGCCACGCACTTATTCGAGCCATATATGCCCATTTCGTCTGGTGAAATTGACAAAAACCACTCGATAAACTAAGCATGTAGTTACGGCCAGAGCCATCTATTTAAAACATTTTAAATAGATGGCTCTGGTTACGGCCGTGTAGCCACATTTTCTTCTTCTAATTGTCCAGTAATACACTCCGTAACACTAACACAATTACAACTACTAATGCAACATTGATCAAAGTTGATAACGGACAATCCAGATTTATACGGAGAATATTATACCAAGACCAATTTTATTGTTTGAAATCCCTTTTTCTGTCCTGCAAGGCGAGGGTTAATGACGAATTTACTTAAAGTGGAACAACGGATTTAGATAGAGCTTTTTGTGCATGTCATTGTTGGGTTTTTGCACAGCGCGACTGAGCACGACTCTTTCCTGCCAAAATTGGTCTTGGAACATGGTATTCATTTTTTGAAACAAGTAAAAAGGAACGATATTATTTACCACAAGAGAGTTTGACCGTGATATGTATTCGGCCGACATCACTACCCGCATCACTACATTTATATTTTTAAGGATGTGGATAGAGTCCCGGTAACCGGGTCTTTGGTTGAAAAAACCAAGAGTCCCGGTAGTCCAATACGCAAGTTATATCTATTTTAAAAGTTATTAAAAGATATCACATTTATTTGATAATGACATTGAGGCAAATAGGATAACTTGTGAAAACGATTCAACATTTGTGGAAGTACAGTAACTGCTTGATTTAGCAGAAACTGAAAATTATTTAATCGACGTCGCGTTTTTCACGATGGCCGACGGATACATTCAAGACGTTCAACAAGCTGAAATTAGCCTGAAATCAGATCTCACATTTGTAGAATGAATATAATATTTTGCTGCCTAAACACAGTGTATCAACCATTTGTAATTGTTTTCTGTCAATAAAATCAGCAACAACATAGTTTCACGATAGCGGCTAGCCTAGCCAAAGAATCGCTGCTTTCACTTTGTTCCATAAATAACAATGTGGAAAACTTGGAAGAAAACATCTAAAGCAGCGCTTCCTTATATTTATCGAATATATATATAGATGTATACAGTATCAGCATGTCAGATTATAAATTGATCAATGTCGTTTAATTTTCACGAAAGAATTTTCAATCCCATTGCATCAAAAAGCCGTGAAAGAAATGAAAATACGATATTGATGTTTCACGCTTTGACGCTTGGCGCGTGCGCAGTTGACTGCCGGGACTTCGGTTTTTTTCAACCAAAGACCCGGCTACCGGGACTATATCCACTATGTATTTTTAATACGATGTAAACTTCACTTGCATGACGATGATCATGTTAATAATAAAGTCGTAATTAAATCCCAGTACTGGTCGATATTCAATATAATAATTACAATCCTTAATCGTGCTAATCATGTCAAGGTGAAATGGGACATTTAAAATATGCTGCGTTGGCATGACATTACGTGACATGACATTAGTTTGTTGAAAATAAAGTTTAAATGGGACTATATAGATATTTAATTATTGTAGCGATATCAACAGGCCCAATAGCAGCCTTTTGCAACCTTGCAGGTCGACCCAGCATCAAAGCTAAATTAAAATTGCTGCTTGATACATGTATAGCGATTTTGCAGTTCTCAATGAATTTAGCTGTTGTCTAGTGACCATTCAAGTGCAGTTTTAATTTTTTCATGCAATAAAAAACCGTAACGATACATGAACTGCTTGTCCTATAATACTGTACTCGGAAATCGGAATGACTATAAATACATTCTCCAAATCGAAATGTCAAATATGTTTTTGATGCATTTTCTACTGGCATGTGTCATATTTCCGATTCCTCCGAAGACTGTATTATACATTTACTGTATTACTGTATTGTATTACATTTATCACGGCGATACAATTTTGCCGTATAACCAGGGGTGGCACCAGGATTTCCCCGACAAGGGGGCTGGCATCCCCGACAAGGGGGCTATGCCAAATTTCCACGTTACATAGAAACAATTTGGCAATAGTCTCTAATACTTGAATGGAGCTAATTCCTATTGTTTTTTACGAAATATGTTAAAAATTCCCCGATAGAAATTTAATCTTCCCCGACGGAAGGGATGTAGCCCCCTGCCCCCCTCTGGTGCCACCCCTGCGTATAACTACTTTTGATCTCCGATTTCGAGGCACTTTTGCACTCCAAGACTCTGCATTAATTAAACATTAAAGGGGCAAGATTGACCGGCGACCGCTGCGAGCACAAGTTGATTTATGCTTAGCGTAATTCAACCGTCTCGCTTTGAAACTATTGTTCTACGCAGGCCTAATCTGTTATAAATTCATGTCAACAATGTACATTGTGTTATGAACAATAAACATGCACGTGATCCGAAGTGCGTAGCGCCTGCCGGTCATTTTTGCTCCTTTAAGTATGATCTCATGTGCTATAAATAACATGATGCAAACGATGCATGCGAGCCGACTTGTCCGAAAACCCATAATTGCAAAGTACCTACTGTATATGTAGACAATGGACATATCCACATTGTTCCATATATGGTCAATTATCTAATTCTGCATTTGGCCGATAACATAATTTACCAAATTGCCACTATCAGGTGAAAAAAATGCACACACAGACTGTTTGACTGTTTAAAAATAATCTTTGCAATTGGTCATTCAAAATTATCTATCAAAAACTTGTAGCAAATTACCATTTTCTACCATTGGTCATATTTAATACGAACTATCATATCTGGAATCTGTGTTGTGCACCATACAATGGCTTTCCAAATATTATCCTATGGTCTTTTGTGAGCATTTGTAATGCATTTCCTTCTCGTTTGGTATACAAAGTCAATTCATTTTGAAAACGATTAGAATAACTTGCTTTGTCTTTGCGTTCTACTCTGGTTCGTTTTAAAGGGAGAATACTGACCGGGGAACGTTGCGCGCAGAACTTGAATTCTTCATACCAAATTCAAGTACTCGTTTTGAAACAGAGTCGGCCTCGCCTTAATTCTATTGTTTTGAACGAAATAATCAAAAGCACGAGACAGGAACAAATGTCGAAGCCGTGAACTCGTGACAATCATCAACGAATCAATGTTTTTGAACAACGATTTATTCCATGCATTTAACTCAGATTCGCATAGTTTTATTGAATTATCACATTAGTTTGCTTTTGGTATATTTTTCCTTGATTATATTTACTGAAGTTGCCTTGTTATTAGTTGGCAAGCTTTTATGGACCGATCGTTACATCAAAAACATGAAAAAGAACGATAGTCGATACGCAAGATGACCAAAGATGTCAAGAAACACAAGGATTTGGCTTTATAACGAAAATAAAAATGTTAAACAAGGTTCTTGTTTAGTGTTACTTTCGTTCAACATATCAATCGAACTGATCGAACTAAAACCGCTTCTGCACATCATACTTTTTATACTGTTGATCACATAGTAAACAATACATTAAAGTCCAGAACGTGATAAAATAAGTACGTAGTATAGCTCCCAAATTGTGATTTTAATTTGTTCATTTGAAATGCTTTACCATAAAATCAACATACGGCCAGAATAATAAAACGAAGCTCACCTAGAAAAAACCTTAGGGCTGGTACGCAGGCTAGCTAGGAACTCACACGCACGGCAGCTTTTCTCAAAGCTTTGTTTAAATTGATGACGTATGAGTTGGTTGAGCGCGCAATGTTCCCCGGTCAGTATTCTCCCTTTAATGTGATAACAATAGCAGTGACGTAATGTCGCCAGTAGAAGTCCTTTGTCAGCGCTTTTGCTTGAACGGCGTGTTAATATAGTCATTTACTTTCTCTGAATGATTTCATTTGACGTTGAATACCGTTACAAGCAGACAGGGTACACTAGAAATAGGGTCACTTCAAACACTTGGAGCTATTCATTTAATTTTTCCTTTTTATCGGAAACCATTGCTTCTATTGTTCATAGATTTCCTTGTTGCACTCAGACTCCGCCATGGCTGACAACCAGCGAGGAGAAAACATTGACCAACAACCTCCACCTTACGATCCTCCACCTTACGAAGTTAGTCAAAGTCAAACTGAAGCAACAGGAGATACAAGCAACAATGTTAATCCTACAGCTGAAGTTTCTTTTATGCCGCCAAAAACATATCCTGACAATGAATTAACGTTCGAGGGTACAGAAAAAGACGAAACAGATGACATCCAAAAAGCGACACAAGAGGAGCAGCCTTCAAGGTAGGTAGGCCTAGCCTACGCAATAGACATGGTAAGAAACTTTAGTCAAGCTATAGACTGAGAATGGCTCATTAGTCAGACTTCATATGTGCCGATTTTTGCAAACATGATGTACATTACGTTTGAAATGACTTTACTTGTACATATTGAAATTAGAGGTATACTTTTGATTCATCATCTTTTCAGAACACAAACTGACGGCGAGGGGGGAAGTCAATCAAATTCAGATGATGCTAGCAGCAGTAGCGGCAAGGATGAGCCTGTACAGCTTGTGTCCTTTTTTGGATTGGTAAGAAGAAATTTCATTTCCCTAGCTGTTGCTTTAATAATTAATATTAGCCTTGGTATCGACCCAATGTTTTTCAAGATGATGTCCTTCACCATGGTAACCATGACAGTGAATATCAAGCACTACGTCTGCTTATTCCTTTCACATACCTTTAAAACCTTAAAGGAGCAAAAATGACCGGCAGGCGCTACGCACTTAGGATCACGTGCATGTTTATTGTTTATAACACAATGTTCATTGTTGACATGAACTTATTACAAATTAGGCTTGCGTATAACAATAGTTTCAAAGCGAGACGGTTGAATTACGCTAAGCATAAATTCAAATTGATCTCGCAGCGGTCGCCGGTCAATTTTGCCCCTTTAAGGCTTACTTACTGAGTTACTGTTAAATCATAATTGTGGCTAGATCATTTTATGATTTTCAATCGCTGCTTTTATATGTATTGAATTTTGTTTCCAACCGATTTTCAAAATTCTTTGTATATTCACTACAAATATACCATGTAGGCCTACAGAATGAAAAATAAAATAGTTATTCAACTTTCAAACTGAACTTGGTGGTAAATGTATATTGTAGAAAATGTACAAAGGTGCCAGAAGCAGAAAGAATTTTGAAAATCGGTTGAAACAGAATATAATACAAATAAAAGCAGTGATGAAACTTCATATGATGTCCTTAAGTTACCCCTGATCTAGCCAGTTGTGCTTAAATCATGTTACTACTTTATAGGCCTACGCATGTGCTCACATGTTATTTTTTTTCTTTTACAGTTTCGATTCTCAGATCGAATAGACATAATATTGATGATTCTTGGTACTATTGCTGCCATGGGTAATGGTATAGCACAGCCACTCTCATTCATTGTGTTTGGGGAACTTATTGGTAAATTCATCGTGTACGATGTAGAAATTAATGGGAATTCAACTGCAAATGTAACTGCAATAGACATAGAGAGTGAAATGACCACATTTGCACTTTACTATGTGTATATAGCCTGTGGTATGCTTTTCTGTGCCTATGTGCAATCAGCGTTTTGGTCACTTGCAAGTGTGCGTCAAACACATCGAATCAGACATCTGTTTTTTAAATCTATCCTTCGTCAAGACATTGGTTGGTTTGATACAAATGATAGTGGAGAATTAAGCACACGCCTTGCCGAGTGAGTATACTATACATAAAAGTGCATAGATCTAATAGAATATATTATTTAAATAAATAAATAACAATTAGTGGGATTCCTTCACACCAGTTCTTGGTACAGTGCTCATTAAAATTCTAATAATTACTAGGCCTACATGTGTAACTCTAGCATGTTCCATTGTTAACTCTCTCTGATTCTAATAAAATATAACCATTTGAACAGCAACATAATTAATAATATTTCTATATTTTAATATTGTATTTGCAACACTTTGTACCGTTGTACGTATTTAATACCTAGTATTTATAGAGTGTTTAAAATAACAATAGCATAACTAAAACATTGAAAAATATTAAACAGTTTCATATAGGTTATAGAAATAGATAGACCGATATGTGAAACAGGACAAATATATATTTCTTATTAATCATTGCTCTTTACCCTTAACAGCATAAAATTGACCAAACAGGCAATTGCTCGTGCCGCGTAACGAATTCAAATATTTAATATATCCCCTTCGAAAGATATCCATGAGTTCATGAACAGTTCATGAACAATTCATGAACATTTTTTGTGGGTTCATGAACAGTTCATGAACAGTCACAAAGAGTTCATGAACACTTCATGAACAGGTTCATAAACTCATGAATTTTTTTCGCAGGGGGTATTAGTCAATTCCAACCATATCTAAACAATACATTTGATATTTGTAATAAATGTGAATGTGAATGAAAGGACTTCATCTCATAGGTAAACTTTGCTGCTTTATTGAGAGACCCATTAAAAACTTACAAACATTGATATAAATATTGACATTTAAAAAAATATATATATACAGTATATATAGATAAATATTGTAAAGTTGTCTTTTTGTGTAGGTATAGTGCTCAATGATCAATATCAGAGCCTTAATAGATTAATAAATAAAATGAGTCAAACGTTCTATTTAACAATTAGACAACGAGCCCGAGTTGGCTACCGTCGAATAGTCACTGAGGTCCTCCGAGGTGACTATTCAAGACGGTAGACAACAAGGGCGAGTTGTCTAATTGTTTTAGTTGAAACCAACAAGCAAAACATATCAAAAATAAATTCTAACTATTTATTCGCTTTCTGCATAATTAATTTTAAATACAACCGTCAATCAAAGGTATCCATGACGACTGCAGCGTGATTTGGAGGATGAATTTTAATTTGACTTGATTCAGATTAAATTTTTAAAATTAAACAGTTGGATATTAATACTGGCTACAAATTACAGCCCCACAAAATAGCAAACTTGAGAAGGTAACACTGAGTGTCTTAAAACACATAATTGTTTGCAGTTTGTAATATAAAAGTTTGCTGTTTATAAACCTTTGCTGACTAGCGGACTAATTTATATCTGCAATAAAGTAGCGAGAAGTTGCGAGAAGATTGTTAAATAAGATTAAAATTGTATATGCATAGCTTACCATTGAACAACTTCATCTCATATTTTGTTACTTGTTTTGTTTTCTTGGGGACGGAAATTATAATTTACTCTCGTAATTCGTATAAAATTTTGATTCAAAAACATTTGCGAATCGCTTGTTTACTTTTTGGAATTTGCGAGGGAACTTGCCAGCGTTCACTATGAGAAAATAGTGAACGATTGAGCAACCAATCAGAATGCAGATCATCGAATAGTACCCTAGTCGGTTTCGACTAAATGGTAATAGTAAACAACTAATGCTTCCTTGCAGCTGCAGATCGAATCTTTTTATCATCTATATATGTTTATTTTTCCATCGCAGTGATGTTGCAAAGTTACAAAATGGTATTGGAGATAAAGTTGGTTTAGTTGTACAATCTCTTACTATGTTTTTTGCTGGATTTATTATTGGATTTTATTATGGATGGAAATTGACACTTGTCATTTTGGCGCTTACACCTGCTCTAGTCATTGTTGCATTTATTACTGGCAAGGTACTGAATCTAAAATCAATGTCATCTTGGGCTTCCACAGCTGATTCCACTTCAAAACTACAATAATTTGTTTCTATTCTCATAGGTTATAGGAACATTGACATCTCGGGAGCAGACTGCGTATGCAAAGGCTGGCAGTGTCGCTGAAGAGGTTGTCAGTGCAATTCGCACTGTGGTTGCCTTTGGTGGCGAGGAGAGAGAATTACAACGATTTGAAGCAAATTTAGGCGATGCTCAAAAGGCTGGCGTTAGAAAAGGCATTTCAACTGGTGCTGCATTTGGAATGTTTCATGTTGTTATATTTTCATGTTATGCTTTGGCTTTCTGGTTAGTAGCTCACAGTCATGTTGATATTATATATTGCAACAGTGTAATTCAGGGTCTAACAAAATGTTTTACCTTCGCAAACCTCAACTTTTAGATAAACGTTTCAGTAATTCTACTGACATAAAAAAGTAAAATCAAAATTTTATTTTTTATATTTTTCTAATTATTCCAGCTTTGTGTCCATAATTTTTCCTTTTCCTTATAAATTCCTTTGCTAGCCTTCTGCAAACCGGGTTTCCAAGTCGGACCCTGGTTGTATTTAATTAATACTCATTGAAGTTAATAGGTATTAATCTCAGGATAACAGGTTCGACCCCTAGTCAACTCAATAAGCCTACTGATTTGTTGGTGCGCGCTAGAGCATTCCATCAGCACACATAGACTGTCTTACTCTTACAATTTACAAAACTATAATTAAACTGGTAGAAAAAAACTGTAATTAAGTAAAACTGTATTAAAATTTGTAATATAGTGGCAAAGAAGGAGCAATCCATGAAGCCCCCAATTAACATGTACTTCATATGTCGGGTCAGCTCACGAGGAGGCACCTTTTGACCTATGATCCATGTCACAGTTCAGCTACCCACTACTGCATACATTATTGTTTGCTGCTTTTAGTTGCTAGCATTGTTCCAACTATGTCTATGTTGTTGGCTTCATCAGTTCATATAGGCACATTTTGTATTGATTGTTTAGGTATGGATCACAATTAATTCTTGATGGTGAACTAACTGGTGGTAATCTACTCATTGTAAGTTCTTCGATCTTAATTACTTCATCTATTTATTTTTGTATTAATTACCAATAAACCAAGCATTTTTGGTTCAAACTGGGGCACATGAAGATTGCATGATATAATTTCATCTAATTGAAATAAATAATGATAGCGGTCAAATTTGTTTGCTTTTATACATTTTCAGAATTTGATACCAAAAGTAAAACTGTCAGTTGTAAAAGTATATTAAACTTTGCTCAGATACAAAGCAGAATATGTAAGCTACCAGTAAAAATTAAAACCTGTCCAAATCACGCTTGAAAAGTAAAGTTCTAGATCTAGACCTCTAGTGGTACATAAGTAAGGGGAAGATATGATAATTAAGAACCAAGATAGTGAATCTGGAATTTGATTTTGAAATGGCAAAAAACGATTTAGTAAATGTTTTTATCAATCTATACCTAGGCTATAAATGCGAATGTCTTTGTGTATGTGTGTTTGCGGTGGTTTTCACGATTTTCTCGGCCATTTCAAAACCAAATGAATCAAATAACATATCATCTGATAGATAATTACAAGTAATTGTACCTAACAGGCTTTGTTTATTGAGTTTCCCCTTTGCTTTGCGAATTGAAAGAACATTTCATGTCACACACTGATTTTGTTTCGCTTCTTGGAACTGTCATGCTACGACTTGTTTGTTGCATTGGGTTTCTATTGATTGATATTCAATTTCACATGTTCTCCGATTTCATTCACGTCAAAGGTCTTAATTCAACCAAAATTAACCCAGCAATGTTACTAGTAGTTATATAATTTTGAATCATGATATAGTTATGAGAAAGGTTGTACGTCGTTGACCTCTGGATTTATTGGTTTATTTAATTACTGGCACTGATTGAGAAAAAAGTAATCTATAAACGAGCCGTTATTAATCAAGCAGTCAAGTTTTTTTTTCATACATTGAAATTTGGTGTGTGAATGACTTGATAGTCTTTTGTTAAATATAGAATTTGTGAAATGCTATACTGTATTATACCTCTTATATTATACAAATATTAAACGCTTTCTGTGCAATATGGTTATATAAACACGAGTGTTACGTCATAAGCAATGACCACGCGTATCGTTCAATATTGCCGTAAATTATCACACGTATTGTTCAATATTGGTCGTAAATTATCACATGTATCGTTCAATATTTTGACGAAAGCTTGAATCGTCAAACCATGATTCGAAGAAATGTTCTTGTTTACCCCGGTTACCATCCGTCATAGCCGAATCATGCCATTCGAATTCATTTCGAATCACAAATTGAGGAATGTTTGTGTGGCGTTTTATTGACAGCGTTTCGATATCAGGTTTCAATGGAACTGTCACTTGTTGAAATGTAGCACCACGTTGTAGCCGCAAAGAACTAAGACAAAATAAATAACACAGTTACTCCATTACGGCAAACTTCAAGATTATATAATAAACTGTAAGATAAAATATACGTTATACTAAACACATCCGCACTTTGGATAACACACCTCAAAACTACAACTATCATAAAACTATTACATTTAACAAACTGGGTAATGTTTAACTATACTTCAAAGTGTAAATCATCAGCATGAATCTTAACATCACTCGTTCTAACATCACTCGTTCTATTATATATTTTTGGAGTGTTTACTTATTGTTATTCCATAAAGCAGTAAAAACTCCCTGGTAGCCTACCTATCTATTTGTTACTTTATCTATTCATTGATTTATTCATTGATTAATTTATTTATATATTTATGCATTTTAGGTTTTCTTCTGTGTTATGATTGGTGCCTCACAAGCTGGACAATGTGGACCAAATATTGAAGCCATGGCTGGAGCAAGAGGGGCTGCGTTTGCTGTCTTTCAAATCATTGACAGGGTATATATTATTAATTGAGACAGTGAACGATGTAGGACTACAGTATTATTACTCCTTTGATTACCATTAATTACTTCCAGATAACCAGTGTCTCTGTTTTCATTAAGTATAGTTATCTTCTTTAACTGTGAATTGTTACAAAAAAGTTAAAATTAAAATTCAATTCTAAGGAATGTCTAATTTTCCAAACTTGAAATATTCTTGTAAATTTTCCTCTATTGAACAAAAAAAGGTAACCCTAATTTTCCACATTCCTATTTTCAAAATTGTCATCCAAAGTGATAAATAATCGTAAATTGTGATACAGAGGGCCATTATATATATGCTACTGAGCAAATACGGATATTGGGCTTATTGGCTCGTATAAGCATAAGTGTTCCGCTACTAGACACAGTGAAGTTGCAAAAATCATGATCAAATACTCAATTCATAAAAAGTTCATGAACTTCTGTAGAAAATTCATTGACATGAACTGGCACACTGTCTTTACAATACATTTTCATAAAAGTGTGCTATTTCTTGTTCATGAAATTGTCTCACAGTGGTATATATGCTGGCTTCTTGTAACAATTTTTTACTCTATAATAAAGCAGTGTCTTAATAATAATAATAATTTTATTTATTTCAAACTCGCATGTACGTAAAATACAGCAGTTGCCAAAATAGGCACGTTTTACAGAATGGCGAGATAAACAGTTATGCAGACAGTTAAATACAATGCTAATGTTTTGCATATGATGGTTTACAGTTTATGGTACAGATGTTCATGTAAACCAGTTCAATGGAGACCAATGATATATTTTCTTATCTAATTAGATACCTGTTATCAACAGTATGTCAAACGAGGGTAAAATACCGGAGAGGCTCAATGGCAATATTGATTTCCTCAAAGTGCATTTCAATTATCCATCACGACCTAACATCAAGGTAGACCTACATTGTGATTTATATAATTTTGCAATCATTTAATTTTCATTTGAATTCTATTTACTTATTACTAATATGTTTATGTTTATTAACAATTCAGATTCTGGATAATTTCAATCTTTCCATAAAAAGTGGTGAAACTGTGGCTCTTGTTGGAGAATCAGGATGTGGTAAAAGTACAACAGTGAAACTAATCCAACGCTTCTACGATATTATCGAAGGAAATGTAAGCGGATCTTTCATATAATTCAGCTGAAATACATTCTATTTCATGTTGTTTACCATATAATTGATTAGTCAATCATCAGACATTCTATATTTTAATTCAGGATTATACCGCATTTTTACAGTATTATATATTAAAACATGTGAACTGTTCGGTAAAATGGGGGATTCTGGAACTGAGAATCCCCGAAGGCTAGCACAAATTCAGAAGAAAGGGGATTAAATAGCTATATTCAATTTTTTTAATCAGAAGATAAATCATCTGCTTTCTTTTCTTTGGAAAATGAATAAAAGGGTTCAGAATTTAAAATATTTTCATGACAATAACTCCTAGTAAACGCTGAAATCGTTTATATGGATGTAATCACCGAAAAACCTTTGCAAAATTATGAATCCCGGAAGAAAAGATATTTTATGGGACCCTGTTTTTGAAAGGTTTTCTTCCATTACACAACATAATAATTTGTGTTATTTTTTTCATTTTTCATGGCTATTCACATGTCTTCATATATTTTCTTCGTTACAAGGTTTTGATCGACGGTGAGGATATCAGAGAACTCAATGTTGCATGGTTACGAGATCACATTGGTATAGTAAGTCAAGAACCACTACTATTTGACTCATCAATTGGAGAGAATATCCGCATGGGAAAGGCAGACAGTACCCAAGAAGAGATAGAGCATGCTGCCATTGATGCTAACGCACATAATTTTATAATGAATTTGCCTAAAGGGTACAATACATTGGTTGGTGAAGGTGGAGCTCAGTTGAGTGGTGGACAGAAGCAACGTATTGCCATTGCTAGATCATTGATCAAGAATCCTCAGATCTTACTTTTGGATGAAGCGACTTCAGCTTTGGACACAGAAAGCGAATCAGTTGTTCAAACTGCACTTGAGAAAGTAAGTTGACATTATCTTGTAAAAATAGCCATACATTTTTAACAACTGTGCTGTCTATTTTTAAAATTTACAGTATGCCTAGTGTCAATAAATGAATTATTTCAAAGTTAAAAGCATTGAATGTAAATTGAATTTTAAATCATTAATTCAAGATTCGAATGACCTTCCGCAATGTAACAAAGTCGATTATGAAATTTGTTTTATTTTAGAAAAGGGCTACTACAGTTTAATCCGCTTATGTGCAATTCGGATAATTGAAGTTCCCGCTTATCTGCAACCTGGCGTTGAAACCCGTTAAACAATTTTCTGGTCAAGTCCTTGGTAAACAATTCCGGATAACTGCAAATTCGGATAAATGCAATGAAAACCGTTGGCAATTTTGACTTGCACTTAAGCGTGTTACACTGTACACGCTTGCAAATGTTTGCATTCATATTTACTACACTCAAAGTTTGAAGACACTCAGGAAGTGTTGAACAAGCACTTCCAGCTTGAGCTTTCAACAACTTGTGTCTTCCAACATTCCTTGTGTAGTAAATATAAATACAAACACAGCAAGTGTGTGGTAACCCTTTATTACAAAATATACATCTATGGAGATGGGTCCCAGACAGAAGGAAAGTAGTTTGAGTTATCAAACTTTACCAAAGTTGGTTTCGCTATGTGCAACCAAATCAGAACACACAGGGTCATTTGTGATATAGGATTATTAAGAATAGGTTAGTGTTTTGATCTTCTTTCAGAATTTATGTCCATTTCCTTCTTTTCGTACCCATCTATCATTTCTATGTAATTGCAGGCAAGTGAAGGAAGGACAACTGTGATCATTGCCCATCGTTTATCAACTGTTCGCAAAGCAGATAAAATTGCTGCTGTTCAAAATGGCCGTATTGTTGAAATTGGAAACCATGATGAACTTATGGAAAAACGTGGTGTTTATTATCAATTGGTGATGTTGCAAACTTTTGAAGAGGAGGAAAATCTGATTAGTGAAAATGAGGACAACGAAGAAGATGAAGAAATGAGAAAGGCAAAAGCAGCCGTACGATTGATGAGTAATGTATCCGTCTTGTCAAATGGAAGTTCTGATATATCCAAAAAGCAATTGCAGAAGATATTTTCACAAGAAGAATCACACGGTGTTTCAAGACGAATGTCAAGAAGAGACTCAAGTAGACAGAGTGGCAAAAGAACACTGGTAAGACAATGATCAGCTTTCTATGAACAAAACTCTTTCATATTATTAACTAATGTGATAGGCCTACTGATATTTTGGTTACATTGAATCATTGTAGGAGAAATCTGAGAGTATAGTTGAAGAAGTTGTTGAACCAGCCTCTATTTTCCGCATCATGAAATGGAATGCCCCTGAATGGCCTTTTATGGTTGTTGGAAGTTTCTTTGGGGCCATCGTTGGTGCTTTTCCTGTTGTCTTTGCTATCATTCTTAGTGAAATTCTCAAGGTAAGAAGTCATAATTGAACTTGAATATTTTGTCAGTTTTCTTGGATATGTAATAAATGTTATGCCACATAAAAGAAGTAGCTTGTTCTCTATCAGCTCCTGCATTCTTAATTATACACTAACGAGAACATATTTTAAATATTCTAGGGCCATTTCTTACATTCATGTGATAAATGAGTTGCTAAGTTCCTTAGTAATATTCTTTGATCAAATATGGAAAGCTACATCCCCTGTGAAAAACTGTTCAGGATTCCGTGAACAGTTCATGAATATTAAATGGCCTAGTTTTCATGAACTGTTCATGAACTGTTCATGATAAGTTTATGAAAAAGACCATGAAAATTGGGTCATTCATAGACTAGTTCATGAACTTTTAAATGAACTTCACAAATTTTTTGCAGGGGATATCATAAAATCCTCTTAAATCTAATTTTGTCATCAATGATTGCAAAGGTTAAATTAAGTTTATATTACAAGTAAAAAAACACCTCATTTGTTATTCAAAAAACTCAAATGAATCAAATCAAAGGTGAATGTTTTGAATGAATGGTTGACATGAATTTTTGTCTGTATTTCCACCTATATATATGGTGGTAATCACAATGAAGAAGATGATTTATGATTTATCAACTTTATCTTCATTTATTAATTGTCAAATATCGATCTCTGGATTTTGTAATAACATGTGTAATGAAAGGTTTTATAGATATGTGGCATAAATCATGCTTGTGTTCTATTTAGTCATTTGCCTTCCAACCTGGCCAAGAACACAAAATGGAGGAAGACGCCCGCTTTTGGTCTTTGATGTTTCTTGTTTTGGGAGGAGCTGATGGAATATCTCTTTTCATTTCGGTAAATATTTAAATTTACTTAAACAGTAAGTGTTGTCCAGGAAGCTGTCTACAAATATGACACCAGCAACCACAATACATTTATAATCAGTAATGATGAATTGATAATGTACTACATATTTTTCATATAGTTTTTGTTGATCGTTCAAATCAGTATTTAGGCATGATCATATATTTCCTTGTTAAAGCTGATTACCTCGTTTTCTATCAGTCTTAAGCAAAGAAAATTCACTCAGGAATACTGGTTTTGCTATTGTTTTAACAGTTTCTATGGAGCTTTCTTCCCTTTTGACTGGCATTGACTCTTAAGCCTGAATACTAGAAATTAGATTAGCTATTGTTGTTGGAAATCCTAACACATTCTTCGTAAGGAGATTGGGTGGATGAGAACAATCAGCTCACCAACTTGTCAACTTTGTCAACTTCTATTACCCATTTCTTTAAACCAGTCAAAATTTGTGAATGTTATGAATGTTATGCCTCATATAGCCTCCATATAAGATGAAATAAGACTTGATACTATGTACTGTGAACTTTAGTCAAGCTCATGGGTATCAATATAGCTTAGAAACATCAAACATGATAAATTGATCATAAAACATTAAAGTTACATTGATCAAAAGCTATGGTGAACTGGCCTCCTTGCTCCTTTTAGCTCATTTGTTTCATCTTCAGTCACCTAGGCAACACAGCAAACATTGCTCGCAAAATGTGAAAATACCTGGATAACTTTTTTCACAGGACTGAGTAATGCTGAAGTTTATTTTTCTATTGGTTCACAGCACTGTTTAAATTCTGAATAAGTTATGTTAAGAATTAGTTAAGTTATCTTCCATTCATCAAAACGATCCCTACTATGCCCACATAACTAAATTAATTGTAATTGTGTTTCAGAGTTATGTTTTTGCTGAAGCTGGTGAACGTTTGACATCTAGAATAAGAAAACGTGCTTTTGATGCTCTTCTGAAGCAGGTAAAACCTTGACTAGGAAATATTTAAATGTCATACTTTTTTGGTTTCTTTTAAATAGTTTAATAAATTGATATGATTTGTTAATTATGTAGGATATTTCATATTTTGATGATCCTGCCAACAGCACTGGTGCAATTACTAGCCGCTTGGCATCTGACGCATCTGCTATTCAAGGGGTAAATATAATATAACTTATATTTCCACTAGTTTCAACTTGTATATTTCTAACTCTACTGGTTTAATTCTCACAAAATTTTGAATAGAGATAATCAATCAATCAATCATGATTGATGCCAGTGATGTGAGAATTACTTTTGAAAAGTAATAAATTACATTACAAATTACTTTTCCTCAAAAGTAACTAATTACGTTACTAATTACTTCAGCCTAAAAAGTAATTGATTACAATTACTAATTACTTTCCCAAAAAAAGTAATTAGTTACTAATTACTTCATGATTACTTTAACTTGTGAAACAAAAGATATTGCCTCCCTTTCGATAATGACATTTCTCGTTTTGACAATCATGGCGGCCATCTTGTTTTCTTACGAAGGAGAACGATTGATTTAATAATATTAATTTAATACTGGCGACTGCAGCAGAAGATAAATTGACGTTGAAAACTTTTTAATAAAGTTGCCAAATAAATGGTTTTATTTGATTTATCAAAATGGTTTAATTTTGTCGATCAATCTATTCATAATAACCATAAATTTTACATCATCTTTTCAATCTTCGAAACTCACTCAAATAAAAAGTGACAAACTATTGAGTCTATTGATCAACAGAACAATGTCAGAACAGAGAAGAATAGGATATGGGATAGGGTTTATTGGTCATATATCACACAAGTTACCTGGTTTGAATAGCTCTTGTGAAAGCTGCAAATAATGTGAGATTGCATCGCAGACAGAACAATAAAAAACGGAACTTAGTGACAGCAAGGCATTTGAAAATTATCGCAAGACAACAAAGCAAATATTTTGTAATCGGAAAAGTAATTTGGAAGGTAACGTCAATTACTTTCTCTCAAATAATACTCGTTACTTCAAAAAGTAATTAATTAGATTACTTATTACTCTTCTCAATAAAGTAACTAATTACTCCAAAAGTAACGAGTAACGAGTAACACGTTACTTTAGTAACGAGTATTTACAACACTGATTGATGCTTTTATACAACCACATTTTCATTTGTGTAGCAATCACTCCAACCAAGCAACTAATACCAGTGCATATTTTTGTTACTGTAGTTCATTGCACCTGTAGTGGTTTATATATCTTGTAACTTTCGCGTTTGTATCACGTCTTTCTCTACATGTAAATAATCACTGTGATATGTAATTAAAATTAGCCAAGGTATAAAACGCCTACGAAGAAGGGTATGGCTTAACGCACTGATAGGTGGGGCCTCAAAATTATGGTACACGTGTTTAACAGATTATCACCTGATTATTAGGCACTTAAAATTAATTAACCTAGGGTATTGCAGATGCCAGAAAATATAATCAGTTCAACCCTGCTAGTTATCGATATTGCTACTGCTATCACTACTGTTAAATTTATTAATCTTCAAAAATGCCTTGCAGTATGCTAACCTATCAGCAGAATGATATTGATTCAGTCATTCAAGATTACTTGCTATTATTACAAGTCAATTTCATTACATTTCACGTCATTGCATTCAATACATAGCAGTGGTTCACTCAGTAACCCAATTATATGCTACTACTCCCTAGTGTGCTCAATGCATTGGGTCAATATAACTGCTACAACAGCTATTCGTCTTGGGAAATTACATTCCAAGGCTTTGATGATTTATCTCCCACCCTCCACTGCACATATTTTATGGGTAAGTATGAATTCCACTGACTTAGCAGTGTGACCGGGGCTTGCTGATGGGGTGGTGACAGGTCTCATTGCCTACTACATACAACTTACACAGATCACCCCATCAGCCAAGCACCAAATGCCAAATACAAGACTAGCAAACAGAGGCACCAATTTTAAATGTAAATAATCACTGTGATATGTAATTGCTCTCTTTCTATGTCAACCTTTGTAGAGTAAACATCGACTATTAAATACATTATCATACAAAACTCTGCACAACCTATACTATTACAGTACATTGTTTTGTTTAGGCGACTAGTTCTCGTTTAGCAACCATGGTTCAAGTATTGGTTATGGGTCTTACATCGTTAATTGTGGCATTCTACTTTAGTTGGAAACTAACACTATTGATCTTTGCATTTATACCGTTTCTGTTGTTTGCTGGTGCAATTTATACAAAAATGAATACAAGTTTTGCAACAGAGGAAAAGGAGAAGATAACAGAAGCTGGAGCTGTAAGTACATGTTTATATCATGACCATTACAATATCAATTATGGTAAATTGAATTTTAGGAATTGTAGCCCATGTTGAAGTACCGGTACTATATTTCTAAAATTTTTCTATATTAATATTTCTATAATTCTAAAATTACAGCTTTTTGCAGTCAGAGATTTCTATATACCAGAGTTGGGACATACTTTGTGCTCTGATTGGTTGAGCGCTTTTCGCGTAACTACAGGAGGCCATTTTTGTTCAAAGGTTTTTGCGCGAAACAGAATAGATATGATGATGATGAATCTATGGTGAATGTTTTGTAACTTTCTTACTTTTACACCGATTTAAATTTAATTTTGCATTGCCGTTTAAAATTATTTAATCAGATTAAAGATATCAGGACGAAAATCAGCCTACATTATTTACATTCTGGAAGCTTTTAATGTCAAAGGCATCCTTAAAGTGATAAAAATCAAACTCTGAAAATGTATACAAAACGACAAGACCGACGACGATCGACAGGATTTGATAGATAAAACTGACTCCAAGTTGCATGATTTATTGCGGACTTCAATTAAGTTGACTCATTTGGAATACTATTTGGTGAAATTAAGTTAGATGAATCAATTGTTGTACATTGTTATACTTGAAAAGACGCAAACTCGAGAAGATAGCAATTCATCACCTCATACATTTTGAACGGCATTTTGATCTTCATACCAGCAGAGTTTAATATGAATTTGATCATCATTTGAAATACAGTAAATAAATACAATACAGTACAAATACAAATCACAAATCAATAGGCTATAATTCAAGAAAAGCACATACAGGTCACAAATAAATTCACATAAAAATGATAAGAACTATATATCTGGCTGGCAATCAAAGCTAGAAGAATGTGATATGGCTAGCTAGCATAAAAAATTGTCCACTTCATGCTCAGACACTCAAGTTAGCGTGTACCTATTTATGCCTATTTTATAATTCAAATTGATGAGCTGATAAAACCCAAACAGAATAATGCAGATATGTTATTACAATATTAAACATACCCAGGGTATACTTGGGATCTTTACTGGGTTTAGTGATGATTCAGCTGGACTCAACGACAGCCAGATTTAGATCAAGAATGGTAGGAATTTGGCAGATTGACCGCTGCGACCGGCTTTCTAAAGTTTCCAGTATTTGCGTTGATATTATAAGTTTGTTGCTTTTATCCAAAAGAAATATAAATTATTCTGAAATCTATTCAATTCATAAGAAATCTTTTAGCGACATAACAACATCCCAGTATGCAATAATCTAATTTTATTAACAGTTAAACTCAAACTCAGCCGAAATACAAGGTTTCTATTACGGAAATACACAATGATTTGAAATAAACAATTGCATCTTTCTGGTTGTGTGCTCGCTCGCTGTACAACGTCTAATAGCCAAAGTAAAGCAGCAGCTCAATAGCATTTGTGAGCTCGACGAATAACTTTTATCCAAAATTATATCATCAGTGTTCTCCATTGTATAAAACACTACAAAAACATATTTGAGACAACTAGCAATTCGTATTTGTGTGTAATACAGACGCCAATTTCGAATCACTGTCAAACTCAATCGCGGCTGAGTATAAGAAGTTGATAGAAAACTAACATACCTTTCTGTTGCTTTTATGAGCTTGCTGTACAATTGTTAGCCAGAATTATCCCGTATTAGTATTTTTCATTGCATTATAAACCTTTAAAATCTAATTTCAAACAAGTAAAAGCATATTTTGATATGTTAAATAAGCCATTTGCGTTCACACTTTCCTCAAACATACCAAAGTTTTGACTGAACTTTTGCGTAAAAAACGCGGCCTAGTTTATTTTTGAACAAAAATGGCGTCCATGAAATTGTAGTTCGAGCCTATGTCCCAACTCTTGTATATAAAAGGCTCTGTTTACGGTATAAACTGAAAAGATCAGTTATGTGGTGTTGATTTCTGTATTTGCAGCCAACGGCTTTGGTAAATCTGATATGATATGATTTATTCTACCAACTTTATTGTTGACAGGCAAATTAATTAAGCTTTTTATAATATGTGGCACTCGCCAACTTACAGCTTATTATATAGATAATATAGCCCCCGGTCTGATAATTCTCAATGTCGCGCTCAAACTCGTTCAATAATTGTTTAATATGCGCACAATTTCCAAGAAGTTGAAATCCTGTCTTTGTTTTTTTGTCTGATATTGCAGTTTGGTGTCAAAGTTTGATAAACCAATCTAATTACAGGAATCAAAGTTGTTGTGTTACTATTTTGTTGATATCCTATATTTTATTTGATCCTAAAGTTGCTATGTTTTTGTTCTTCAAGGTTGCCACAGAAGCAATAATGAACATCAGAACTGTTGCCTCTCTGGGGAAAGAGAATTTCTTCCTGATAAAATATGATAATCTCCTTTCTCAACCACATAACGAGTCATTGAGACGTTGTCACATGTATGGTGTATCTTTTGGCCTAGCTGGTGCAGTGATGTTCTTTTGCAACGCTGCAGCTTTCAGGCTAGGTGGCTACCTTGTTGCCCATGATGGGTTACCATTTGAGGATGTCTTCAAGTGAGTACAATACCAATGAAGCAAATGTTATGTTGACCATTAAATAATAGATTACATTTCTAGCATTATCATTCATTTTTTCTGAAGGGTTGTCCTTGCGATTACATTTGGAGCAATGATTGCTGGGCAGATCAGTTCATTTGCACCTGATTATGTGAAAGCTAAAATCTCAGCTGCAAGGATATTCAAGTTGATCGATAGAAAACCTTTGATTGACACATACAAAGAAGGTGGTGTTGTTTTGGTAAGTCATTAAGCAAATATTTCATGTTAATTAGATCAAGTATTGCATGCAGAGTCCTACAAAATATTTCTCCTTCTGAGATTCAAAATTTTGCTTTCAAGATTTTCCAGGTGATTACATCATGTAAATGTTTTCACAGCTGAACAAATTAGGGGCTATTGTCATGGAATTATACAAAAAACCCTCATAATTCATGTAGGGGTCATTGGCCGTTCCTTCTAGGGGTCCAGGGATATGCCCCCAGAAATATTTTGTTAGTAGTGCATTTTAGGGGACCAGTGCAGTAAAACCTATTGTAAAAGAAATTAATATAAGTAATTTCCTCTAATTAAAAAAATATTTGGTTTACAAAGCTCATTTTAAATATGATAATACTTATATGTTACTGTTAATATCAATGAAATAGCGAACATATAGAACTTCAATTCAAATGAAACTAGTAAGGGGACACCGTTCTTCGTGACATGCAATCATGGTTTGATAAAATGAGGGATTCTGGTATTGAGAGTCCTCGAAGGCTAGCACAAATTCAGAAGGAAGGGGATAGCTGTATTGAAGTATTTATCAACAGGAGAAAATATTTTGCTTCTTTTCTTTGTAATATCAGTAAAAAGGGGCAGTTTTTATCATATTTCTTATTTTATCTGTTATCTGCAGGAGAAAATTGAAGGTAAGGTTGAATTTCATGGTGTTGAATTTCAATACCCAACAAGAGAAGATGTTAAGGTATTGCGTGGACTGAATGTGACAGTTAATCCTGGACAAACATTAGCGTTAGTGGGTACTAGTGGCTGTGGTAAAAGTACAGCAGTTGCACTTCTGGAACGCTTCTATGATGTGAATGAAGGCATGGTGGTATGTTTATTTAATTTGTAATAATTTCATCAACACAACTGCTAAATGATGATGCTACAAATTGCAAACATGTGTATATTTCAGACGATTGATGGTTATGATATACGCCAATTTAATTTGCCATGGATCCGCTCTCAGATTGGCATTGTTTCTCAGGAACCCACATTATTTGATTGCACTATTGGCGAAAATATTGCTTATGGGCTACCATCAGCAGTGACGCATGATGAGATTGAAGCTGCATCGAAGGCAGCAAACATCCACAATTTCATCATTGGTCTACCACAGGTCAGAAGTTCATTCTTCAAACTAAGTACTAATCCAATCATTATAATAGTTCAAAGTCCATGCATCTAATAATATTTCATTTTATTTACAGGGCTACAGCACTATGGTTGGTGACAAAGGTACTCTCATATCTGGTGGCCAGAAACAACGTATTGCGATTGCACGTGCGTTGATCCGTAACCCGCGCATCATGTTGTTAGATGAGGCAACATCTGCTTTAGATAGTGAAAGTGAAAAGGTAAATTTATGATTCACGGTATTAGGCCTTGGTAGTATTGACACTTATGCTGCCGTCGTCAACGAGTATACTCGTTTTCACCAACCCCCGCACCACACTCCGTCCAAGAGTATACTCGTTTTCAAGTGCGTGTCATTCAATTGCTTCGGAAGCAAACTCCTTATAATTCTTTTGCTCATATTTACCAATAGAACTCCAGCTTTAAGGAACCTGCTTTCACGTGATTCGGTCATGATCTGATGAATTTAGAGAAAATTTAAATTTTACTTCGAAGCATGTTGTAAGCAAAGTTGTGCCTGGAAGAACGAGTTTGGAGTTTTTTATTTATAAATAATACTAAGCATTTAATAAACAGAATAAAAGTTACATCAAATGACCCCGACAGGATATTGTGGTAGCCAGGACGTTCTTGCAATTGTACGTTATGTCTGGTGATACAGCGCTTTGTTTTGTTATTGTGGTAGTTCTTCATTCTACCTTTGAAGGCCTTGTAATCATCAGAAGTTCATTTGAAAACATATTTTAAAAACTGATTATCTTTCAAGTATATCTTTACAATGTATATTTAAATAGTTTATATGGAAAATTCATTACTTTCTCAAGGTAAAAATGTTTTAGTTCAATGATTCGTTTACCTTTGGGTGTATTTATGATCGCAAGACGACTTCGATGCATGCGTGTTTTACAGCTTTGGAAGTTTCAAAGTGTTTCAATGCCCAGAACAAAACTTTCAAAGAAATTTATTTTGATTAAAAACACCTCACACTATAAATAATATTGGTGTATTTCAAACTATGTAATTTCAAGTAATAAAACAATATCTAACATTACCGAAAAGAGAAATATAATTGTTGCATTTTTTCCCGCGTGCTGAGCTCAACTTGTGCGGCCTGTGGCGTACCCCAGTTCTCTTACAGTGCGGCGACATAAGTGTAAACGGATCAAACAAGACCAGCAGGCTTTGAATGGAACTTTTTGAGTTGATATTTGACCCGTGAATTTTGATGTGCAACCTTATAATATTGTAACATTTCTCACTCAAAAAACACAAGCAAAACAATACAAATCGAATATAAAGATGATGACAATTAGGTTTTAAAATACGACATATATATGACCTTGAAGTATCATTCCAAGCGAACAAACGTGAAATTTTATCAGAATATTTTCTACCAAAAACATAGTGGTTCGAAACATAGAGAAACAAAAAACTGGGCAACAAATGACTGGGCAACGGTCATTAATAACATACAGTTCGAATCAATTTTGCTTTAGCAAACCATGACACTTAACACCGAGAATTAAGCCACATATGATGTTTATTTTGTTTCGATCGAGGCTCAATAATAATATCAGTGTAATTGAATTATTCTTCCGTGGTTTTTCAAATGGCTGCTAACCAAATCAAATTCAGATTTTCGTTAAATCACATATCATATCATTGGACTCTAGATCAAATGGTAATTAGCGCAAACCTTATCCTAACTCATTCCCAGATTATTTTAGTCTTGAATTTATCAAATCATTGAAAATGCAAATGGGGTGATATTAACGATGTGATCATTGATCTTGAAATCAAAGCAGTAACAAACATATGCTATCCTTGCCATAGCTTCTAGCTTGATATTTCAATAAATGGTGATATTTATTTTTGAAATTCCGTATTCTGGGGATAATATAAGGGTAGCCAAATTCTACTGCTCTTGGGGCATGCATTTCGGCATAGATTCAAAATGGCAGGAAACAAAAATTTACAACAACATTTTGGATAATGTTGACATAACACCGAGAATAATCCAGCAGAGTATATATTGAGCTGTTGAACATTAACTATATTTGGCTGTGAGAAAGTAAGAGAAATAGTGAAAATTATGTGTAAAAGTGTGAGACTCCTAGATAGGAAGAGTGTTACAATATACATGAACGTTTGGTAGGATGGTACTGTCTACATAGGTAAATTGTATATTGTACTGCTAGCTATGATTGTGATTTTTGTGCTAATTTTATTTGATTGCTTGGTAAGTTTTGTTTTGCTTTATTATGTCTATTAGATTGTTCAAGATGCCCTGGATGTTGCTATGGAGGGAAGAACATCCATAGTTATTGCACATCGTCTATCGACAATTCAAAATGCCGACATCATTGCCGTCATCCAAGCAGGACACATAATAGAAAGTGGTACTCATGCAGAGTTACTTGCCAAGCAAGGTGCTTATTACATTTTGAACACTGCTCAGCTTTAACAACCACGTAGTAATTGAATGCAGTTTGAGTGATTCTTTTATTTTGGTATATATATTGTCTAACGCTCCATGAGGCGTCACAGCAGATGCAGGTGGTGTTGATTTTGTCATTGATAATCATATTAAATACCGGCATCAACGTTAACCTGTCAATTTCCACTCACTTTGATTGCGTTTAGTTGCACATTACAGATATACAATTGAACATAAGTATAGTAGATAGTTAATTTAAATATATTATTTTGTATATATTATAGAAAGTTATGAGTTGGATGTGAAATAATTAGTTTCAAAACTCAAACAGTATTTATCTTATCTCCAATTTCTTATTTTATTGCAATATGTATTTGTATGGTTATCCACATCTTATTATACGCCTGATATACGCCTGTTTGCAAATAAATGAATGTTAAGCAAGAAATGTTTTTTTTTGCTTCATGTGGAATCTAATTTCAAAGTATAATTCACCTTACATACTTCTCCAGAAATGATCACAATGATTATAGTCAAACAGACACCAGTGTTGAAATGCTCGATGTCTCAACTCTAATTCTATTTATAAGCAAATATCAAATACATATTTCTCTTTGATGTCTTCGATTCCAAATAAGGTTTAACATATAGCTTGTAGCTCAAACAACATATGTCCCTTGATCTGTCCTAAGTCTCTTAGTACGCATTAGAGGGATGAAGGGGTTACTTCCCCTGCAGGAAAACTCCTCGTTGGGAAATATGTTTTTGAGCCTTTTGACTGTCAGGGAAATAGTTGGTACTTTTGCAACAGTCAATTTTCAAATATTTCTATAAATAGCCCACTCTTCGGGGGAAGTCTCCAGGGGTGGCAGCAGGATTTTCCCGATAAGGGACTGACAGTCAGTCCCTAATCGGGAAAATCCTCCTGCCGCCCCTGGATGTTCATTATTTCATAAGTAAGAAGATTGGAATTTTATTTATAATTCAACTTTAGGATAACATAACAAATGTGTTTGTCACGTGGGTTCTCTGTTGCTGCTTTAAACCGTGGTTCGAAGCTCCCGCGTCGAACGCTTCACTTGTTCTCAGTTCCCTTGGTTGCATTTCGTCATCGATTAGCGAAAGTCAATAGTAAATAAATCATGTTGTTCACTCGTAGGTAATGGTAATGACACACGAGTTGATAAGGTTATTTTTGTCGTGAGACTGGAGATTTACTAATCAAATAATGGTTTTTTGAGTTACGTTAATTAAAAAGTCGTTGCTCGGATAAGGAAGCAATGCAGAACGGTGGCAATTCTGCGGAAGAAGATCAACAAAGCGAACACCAGCCGCATCAGGCTGTATGTATACAGGTGTTAACTAAATAACGAGTGGTCATACCTGCTCGCGTACTATCTTTACTTACGATCTATGAGCAACTTTTTTGAGCAACCATTTATGACTTATGAACAAACTCTGCATAATATTGATATATTGATACATATACATCATTCAAATGATGTTTTTATTGCTCCCAATATTATATTTATTAGGGCTATTGTTTCTCTGTCCGCTGACCTCACCGGAGATATGCATTTGTGATTCCCTTTTGTGAATTAAATTGATGCCATCTTTAAAATTGAATTTCTAATTTCAAGGATGGAGAACGACGTTCAATAGTAAACAAGCCGATCTTATCTGAAAAAGACGCTGTGTGTAGTGTTTTTAATATCTGTGACACAGATAAAACTGGATTAGTTAAAGTATCAAAACTTGTGGCATATATTAAAAGTATTTTGTGGACATCATCGAGCGAGGTAAGAGTAACTATCGTAACTATTTGCACCCAATTAAAGTTTTCACCTCATTCGCCCTGTCGTTTTATTCCTTCAAGGTAATCCAAGTTGTCCATATAAAGCTCAGCTAGGAATAACCCTAATTAAGCTAACAGGTGATCCAGCTATAATCACACCTGCACTAAACATTTTAATTGTTTGTTATTCAACGAGTTTTTAACGGATTATACTTGCAATCGGGTTTGAAAAAAACGGGTTTGAAAACAGATGTTCATTTGGCGCTGCAAACATCGAGACCTGATTAGCCGTTTGATAACGGACAATACAAGTTCTATTTACCTTTATATCAAATCCTTTGACTGCTTTAGTCTGTTTCTTTGTAAAAGTATAAACAAATATAGGCATGTTTGAGCATGGATGATGTTGCTTGTTATAGATCTGCGCTTTCTTAGATGATTTGTCACTCTTACTCGATCCTCTTGGCTTGGATCATTTAGTGGATTGGGACACATATCAACAAGGCATTGAACAGTGGATAGAAGATATTAAAACAACAAGGTGTGTTTCAAACTACGAGGATGATTTATAGATTACCTAATCGTTGTTCTCGCTTATAATGTGGTCTGATTGTTAGAACTGTCATCTGGTTTCATTGCTCCGTCCTAGACTTATACGAAGAGAAGCTACTAAGAGATTTTAATAGACATTTGCAGGTTATGTCCAAGAAAAAGCTACCGAAAAATTATGCAATGATGCTAGCCAAGCATCTGAGAAATCCGTTTTTCATTTTCACTTTGAATTGGCTCTGAACTTTTTATAGCGTTTTAGAAATACCAGCCTTATTGGAGTGCACGCTTTATGCAGCTACTGGGAATCAGCTAGGCAAGTATCACTTTGACGGATTATGGATATTGGCATAAAAAGTCCTTCCACTCCCCCTTTTCAAAGTTCTTCAGTGGCACAATAAAAAAGCTCAAATTTGACAGAAACGTTATATTTAAGAAGTACTAAAATCAACAATACTGAAACTTTCAAGAAAATCCAAATTTCAGCATTCAAACCTCCGTAACACTTTCTTACAGTGTCTTTTTTATATGCGTCAGGCTACATGCATACTTTTCGCATAAATTTTCATAAAATTTTACAATTTACTGCAAGTCTGGAAAGAAGGTTAAAGACCATAGAATGACCAGCAGCCTTTGCATATTTTTGTCTTTGAAATCTGGACCCAGATGTCAATCACTCGTTTTCATGATACACGGCCCAAGTTCGTTTTTCCTTTGCACATTCGCGCGATTTTGTAAACCTATTTCATAAAACGAACATGGAAGCATCTCTGCTAAGTTATTTATCAACAAACTGATTTGGAAAGTTACAAAAGCAATAGAGACGTCGTAAGGGCTTGAATTTATTAACATTTGCGACCAGCATCATACGAATTTGGACGGAAGACAGAATTCAAAATTATGACTGAACTGATTACTGATTCGAAACTTCATGTTGGTGTTTACTAACTTTACTTGATACAAGAATATTGGGGATTGAAAGAACAGGAAGAGATTTGTTAGCATTCAAAATCGAAATATATCACCGAATCAAAATCAAGTTATAACACCAGGTGAATTCTCGTATTTAAGTACTTCAAACTTTGAAAAAATTATATTTGTAAACACATAGGCTTCATCTAAAACTAGTACATACCTATGTATGTTTCATATTGCATTGTTGTTTTATAGCATTTATACACGTAAATTTTAAAATTTAGAATTATATGAATTTAATTAGTATTGATTTGAAAGTACATTTTATTCAAATTGTTTTGATTTGCGTCAAACTTCTCAGACAGATAATCGGACTGTGACTCCCATTCCGTTAATTATTTGTGAGCCGTATATATTTGTTGGCTATCTATAGCCATAGACTTTGCGTTTCGACATCATGATATGTACTTGCACTTACCAATGTTTGTAAGAATTAAGATTTGTTCAAAACTGAAATTGATAAACCAGACTATTTTCTTGAGCCATCTGTCGTGTCTTTCCGTAGCAACAGCCACGAGGACAATGCTCTGACATGTGTGTTGACCTCACTTTCCAGAGGATTAGCCTCGTTTCTTGTAATCAAAACAACAAAACAAAGCAAAGGCTGCTGATCATTCGAAGTTCTTTAAGGCCGTGCAATAGTGGCATGTAGCGCTCTTGGTCCGACAAAACGTTTTACCTTGAGCAAACCTTGATTTTTTAAATCTATTATAGAAATTTTTGATCCTCTTTTTTCTATTTTTGTATTTTTGTAAGGTATGTTTTACAAATCTGAATTCCCGGAAGACTTGACAAAATATTCAACGCTGCTCCATATATTTGCTACTAAATGTACAGCAAAAAAAAAAAGTTTATTTATTTTCAAACAAATAGAAAAACAAAGCTTCTTTATATTTAATTCCTGTACACTTTAATGACAACGTTCATTGAATTGATTGTACATGTTTTGTTTACATCACAAAGCATTGTAATTTAATTCTGTTAATTTTTTGCCACACTATTTGGCACTCCTTTTTTACATTGTCCAGCCTATTGTTCTCATTAAAAGGTTAATTTTAGTGCTCTTAGAAAAACATTCAAAAACACACAACGGTAAATAAGAAGAGTTTATTTTAACTCAAAATCATTCAAATTTATGCTACAGTGAAATCTGTATATAACAACCAGCTATGAGAGGCATATAAATTGAACACTATATACAGGGTTGATTCAATAGAAGATAGGCCTACTATTTGAGAAATTGCATAAGTGAGACCAGACCACTATAGACATGTGGCTGCTATGTAAAAGTGATCGTTGAACGATCTACCGTCTGCAACTAAAGGCATCCAGAGCAGGCCTACTTTCAAAAGTCTCACTGGGACACTTTTTTCATTCTTTCTTAAGATATTACTATACTTTAAATACTCACTGTTAGAAATAGAGTTAATAATTTCAATGTAGGCCTAATGAACAGATAGATGCTGTTCGAAGAAGCAAAAAGTTTGAGAAGTGAAAAGTGGAAGTTAAGTAGCCATACACCCCCCAAAAAGAAAATCAAAGAAACATTTCTAACCCGAGTGTCATACGGCTGCAAGGTAACAATTTTTGGGGGTTTGTCTAAATTTTATTATGTTCCACCTAACAACACTGGCACATCCCGAAAAAATTTGATTGATTATTTTTTATTCATAACGTGGTTATTCAACATTTGATTCAAGTGACTTCTGAAACAGTATAGAATGAGAAACTATTTATCATCTTTACATCTTATTTTATTAATTACTGTCATGTAATTTCTTTTATATTTTAATTTATTTGTTGTCACTGATGAAATGGAAGTTGGTATTGCAATTGTTTCTATATTTTAATTAAATTTCATTGCAGTACTGTACAATTTAACACTGGCTGTAATAATCAGGAAATATTTTTTTTTTATATCCTCGTAATTTAATTTCCATAACGCGGGTTTGTTTACAAATTTCATTACCTTATATTCAAGTCATTTTCAAATGATAATGTATGATCAATCATTAAATAATTTCCAACTGAAGATAAGATGATGACACATCTTATTTGTTTCACTTTCATATAAATATACGTGTTGTTTTAGTTTGTTTACGTTTGAATTTCATTCTAATAATTACTACAATGAAAGTACACAAATTACCTGTCACGTCGCAACAAAGGATTGTGCTGTTTTGTATTTGCGAGACAATAGAAATTCATTCAAGTGCGAAACTGCTTAGTTAGCGCTTCAGTCTGAGAAAGCATTGTTGTTGAAAATGGAAACAGTTTTCATTGGTTTTTATCAACTTCGAAGTATTTATTTAAGAAATGAAGCCGGCCATGTACGCCTCTGGTTAATAACGAATCCATTGATATGTGTTTCAAGTCAATTGCATCAAAAATGGCATCATGAATCCCCGCCTTACATATGGACATACAAATGGAAATAGCGTAAATTTAAAAGTAGATTTATATGTGTAATTGTTTAATATCGTCAATTGTAAATATAGTTAAACTCGTAATTAAAATAAAATCGTAAAATGATAACCGTTGACTATTCATTGCATCAGTCATCTATAAACCAACTTTGAGAATAAACAATCGCCACTTCAAAAATCAGTTTAATAGTTTAATACTCGCTGATATTTCATCTGTTATTTAACCCTATAAAGGTCTTCTTTTTGTAAACTATACCTTACATGTTATATATAGTAATCAGTCATTTGAAACTTTAAGGTTTACTGAATAATGATATAATAATGATGAATTGATGATGGTTAGAACAAAGAAATTGTAATGAATAAATACACAGTAGCTACAACTGCGAAATTCAAACTTGCATTTTCATATTTTTCCAAAGAGATCATAATATAATCTTACATTTTCGTAAATAATTCAACTATTTCTGTATTTAACAGCTTCTTAAGCAAACATCAATAGCATCTAATACATCGATAGCACTCACTTCCATTAATTTTGCTCCCCATATTTGATAGCTTTTGGGGGAAATGTTGTAAATGAGGTTAGTAAAAAC